>BSBM01000893.1:18112500-18712500 GCA_027924585.1 Larix kaempferi
AGTTAGGCTCATACATGTTTGCAGCAAGACCAAGCGTATATAGGCCCAATTGACATTATCATAGGCTTTTGAGATATTAATCTTTAACACGACACCAAGGATATTTTTTAATTTGAGTGTATGAAGGCCTTCCTAAGCTGCTCCAATTGCATCCAAGATCCTACAGCTGTAAAGAAAGCCAAACTGTTCTTCCGATATTACCTTGGAAAGACAAACTTTAAGCTTGTTTGCTATTAGTTTTTCTATGAGTTTGTAAACCAAATTTCCCAAAGCTATAGGTATAAAATCATCGAAATTTATAGGTTCATTTTTTTCGAGATCAAAGCATTAAAGGTATAATTGAGGCCCCCCAACACCTTACCTAACAAGTGACACTCTTCCACTAGCTTCTCTAGATTGTTAGATACAAATAAAAAAATCCCGAGATAGAACTCAACCGTCTATCTATCCAGACTGAGGCTTTTTTATATTCAAAAACCCTCTAGCACCGATTTGATTTCATCCTTGGTAACAACTTGTTCCATTTTGTTATTCATATAATTATCAAAATATTGAGGGAAGTTCCTTATGTAACTGCTCCACTATGTGCATTTCGTATGGCTCTTTGAACAATGATTGGAAGTGTGCCTTCCATCTTGCAGCCAATTCTTGAAAGGTAAATACTTTGGATCCCTCTCGAGAATCCAACTCCCATATTGTATTGATCGCTTCCCTATGAGTTGCATACTTGTGAAAAACAATTGTGTTGTTGTCTCCCGCATCAAGCCATATATATCAACTCTTGAGTCTCCATGTTTGTTGCTCGACATCCAATAAATCATTTTTCCTCGACTCCAGAGAATTCATTTCCTCCAACTCAGAACTAGAAAAATCACCATTAGTATTTTGTGTAAAAAGACTAGCAGTCTAGTCTTCCGCTAGCACAAGGTCAGCTTGACATCTATCTTTTTCTTAATTCTATCCCAATCCCCATCCAACTTATTTATAGTTTTTATATTTGCATGGAACTACATTATAACTGAATATCTCAAGATAGGATCATAAATCTTGAGGATCATAAACTACCCAATTAGAATGGACTAAGACTTGGAACTCTTCATCTTCCATCCAAACATGGTTAAATTTGAATGATTTAGGTGGTTTTGCATATTTCTTTGAAATAAAAATAAAAATAGGTCTATGTTCTAATCATCCACCCGTACCAACCCAATATATGTGTAACTCAACTTCATAGATCAACCATTCCGACATAAAAAAACCTTTCCAGTCTTCTTGAGATGGCCTCCCTTCCACTTCCAGCACTTCTCCACGTAGGTTCCACGTAGGAAAGTTCCACATCTACAAGGTGTAGCTTTTTGAAAAGTTGATTGAAGAAATGAGCCTGCAAATATTCTAGTCTTTCTAGATCACCCCAAATTTATCTCAAGGAAAGATCCTCTAAGGATGACCTTATCCCCTAACAGAGATTCCTAAGATTTGAGATCTTCTAAAAAAACATGTATGTCTGAATAAGGGCCATAAATATTAACGATTATGAAAACTTTCCAAAGCTCCCTAGATTCAATTTTCAATGAGATACATCCAGAAAGAGTATGCGAAGAATACACATTAAAAATGGAATTACAGGTTGAGATAACACCTCCAGATTGACCATTTCCATCCAAAGACCATATATTCTAAACTTTTAACAACAATGAAAGCACTTCAATATCTTAGGCACCTGAACACATCGTTTCTTGTAGGATAATAATATCAGGATGATAAACATAGATTAGACAATGGAGGGATATATGCTTAGGGGAACCCCCAATCCCACAAAGATTGAGTGATATAACTATCATTTAGAAACCATAGTAGTAGGATTTTCTCTAAGGTCTCGATCCATGGTAAGTTGTTTCCCGTCCAACACCTCCCATGTAGCTTTAGAATTTCCCTTTCAAATGTAAGATTTATGACTAGCATGTGAGGGAAGAACCGATTGTGTGGCTAGCCAAACTTCCACTGCCTCCATTTTGTTTGAATTTGGTAGATATTTTGATCAAAGTTGATAATATGAGAGAAAGGGTTAACTCTTCATGTTACTAGGAGGCTCATAGGCCTGGGAGTATAAGCTAACAAATGATTGCGAACTAAGTGTGATGGTTGGAATCACAACATATGATACCTCCTCTTCCCAGGCTCCTAGGGAAGGAGAACCAACTAAACCCCGCCATTGGAAGTAGAGACATGGAAAGTACTGGGGAGAGCGGTCGAAAGTGGATCCTTATCTCTTAAAAGCAATACAAACTAGCTCTAGATGGTGGTAGATTACCTTTGAAAAGAGATGTGTTGGCTAAGCTCATTCGCAAGAAATGAGTTACAATGAGTCCAAAAAGGAATTTTTAACATAAATCATAAAAGAGAAAACCCTAAACATCAAAAACCATAACCTCGAGTGATGAAACACCAAAAGGTTTGTGGGCCTCAATGTGGTTAGTTCATATGTCAACTTCCTAAGGATGCAAATTTTGCATACGATATTTGTTTGGGGTGCTCGGTATCCAGTAGGAAAGGTCTGGACGAGAAGGAATTGTGTTGTTGACCTAGATCATGCCATTGATGATTGTCTGGAAACCACTGTGGCAAAACAAAATGTTGTTTAGGACCTCAAAACAACCCTGGAAGATTAGGACATGAAAAAGCGCAACAAAAACTACCAAGCTGGAAAAATGTGTCCTTGAGTTAGTGGAATAGGTGGGTGGCCACCTATGTCCATTTGGATCAATCCTTCCCCATTAGGAATAAATGGCCTCCATTGCGTCAAGAACCCTCATCAGATGTGGAAAATTCTGCTGAAATTGACTCATGGTGAGCCACTTGCCTTGGTGAAGAAGTTGCCCTGCTTTGACGACCCGATAGAGTTGAATGTTCTGTTGGTGGGTGCCCTTGATTTGTGTGTCCATGATCTAATCCACTGTAGCTTGTTCAAGTTAGTTTGGATTGATTTCTATAGGGGCCAAATGCTAAACCACTTATGAGGTGTCCAAGAGAGGTGGAAAATATGGTCGAAGCAATTCCACATTAAATACTAGGTGCAATCCAAGGAAAAGGGAAATAATTAATTCAAAAGCATTCTCACCCATAGCCTTTGTGATGGTGTAAATCCCATATTGGAGTGGATTGAGCTTTCTTTGGGGGACTATGAGGCACTCCTTCTGCAAACGAAACCATATCTTATCCCCAACTTGAAACTTGTGTGGAACCCGATGTTGGTCATGTTGTTGTGTGTACTTGGCATTGGCTTTTTGCATGATATCATAAACCTGTTGTTGGATGTGTTGGATCCATTCAATGAATTTGATTGCATTATCCTCCTAAGTCTAATCATGGGAGGAATTGTCCTGTGTAGATGCAATGGGTATAGCTACACTAATGGGGGTTAATGGATGGAACCCAAAGCACTCCTGAATGGGGTGGTTGGTCAATAGAGTTGTGGTCTCTGTTGTAACTATACTGAACATATGGAAGGATCCCATCCCATGTACATGGATGTTTGGATTTGTACATGCGTAGGATATGCACAATCATCATGTTCACCACTTCTGCATTCCCATCCATTTGGGGTGGATGGTGGCCGATTTGGTCGGCTTGGTGTCCATTAGAGACCATAATGAGGACCAGAAGGTGTTGAGGAACCTACTGTCTTGATATGAAACAATGGTCCATGGCAACATGAAATGAACCCAAACACGCTCAAAGAAGAGCTTAGCAGTGGCTTAGGCTATGATACTCTTCGTATTGGGTGATATAATGGCCATCTTAGAGAACCGATCGACAACCACAAAAAAAAAGTCGTGACCATGCTTGGTGGAGGGAAAACCTGACATGTAATCCATTGAGTTGACTCCTAAATCTTGTCTGGGGTAGGAAAAGGAGTGTACAACCCTTGCTTCTTGATGGAAGGTTTAGCAATGGCATAGGAAGTGCACGATTGGATATACATGTCGATGTCTTGCCAGATTTTTGGCCAATAGAAGTACTTCTAAATAAATGCTATTGTATTCTCCATGTCGAAGTATCCAGTCACCTGACTGTAGTGTGCCTCCAAAATTATCTTTTTACGCTCGCTTGATGGAATAAAAATATGGCCTAGCTAACACAAAAAGTGCATCCTGGAGGTGAAATTCTAGAACTTATTTACCTGCTCCCAGTGTCTGATATGTAGCAACAAAGTTAGGGTCATTGTTGTATAATTGGGGCCACCCAGAGGCCTCGTGACCACAGGAGTTGAGGACCACAGTTAGTGCCAAGACCAGGGGTCAACTGCGGTATTCTGTAATACGGTTCCTGATACCATTCTTGTACTTAATTTTCAAAAGAAATTGTTGCAAGTACGTGGACCACTTATGTTGGCAGTCATTTTGCAACTTTCCCTATGTATGCATGAATTGTAGGGGCACATGATGTGATGAACCTGCAATAATTAATTAATGCAAATACATGAGATATCAAAAATAATAGAACAGAATCACTTTTATATTGATCACGGGCCACTTTGAGGGGTCAACCTCCTTTGAGCAAGCTCAATACAATTAACTTCACGGTGCCTTCAATGACCTCAACACACACTTATATACTAAGTCTATGCCCAATACTATGAGTCAAAACCATGGGACATATAATACTACGGGACGACTTACAAAGCATATGCGTCCGATACTATGGGTCAATACTATGGGCTAATATAAACTACAGATCAACAAATACTACAGGACGACTTACAAAGCATATGCGTCCAACAACAATATACTAACATAGTAAAGAGAAGGGTTGACATAGGTTACTAACATCCCCTCTCCCTTAGAAAAAGCTTTGTCCTCAAAGCTTTGGTTGGAGAAATTGTTGCAGAATCTGAAGGAGTGATTCCCCGGTAGCATCCTCGGTTTGCATTTCGGGCCACTGACGCCTTTGGAGTGTCAAGGAGGATTGCTTGGAAGGCTGTAGATGAAGAAGAACCCTGTCAGCTGCGTGGAAAATGCGCTCAGAATGGTGCTGATTGGCTTGTTGTTTCAGGTGAATTCTGGCCATGTGAAGATTGTCCTGCAAAATGAGAAGAATCTGATCGCGGTTGCGAAGAACCGAGTCAATTTACTGAACTGGGGAGCTGCTAAGGGTTTATGGAAGAAGAACTGGCGGTGTTTTTCCATAGACTGCTTCATATGGTGTCCTTTGAGATGTGGTATTGTACCACCAGAGCGCTGCTAGGAAATCCATAGAAATAGTTGGCCAAAGCTGTGTAGGGATAGGCAAGGGTTTGAGCAATCCTGAAAGGAGTGTCGTTTCCCCCTTGTTGACTTGGAAAGTATCATCGTCAGCCACCATCTGTTGAATTTTCATTTTTAGTCTCGGCCAAAAAAAGTTACATTGTTCCCGGTCATACATTTTGCAGAACCCAAAGTGCCCTGTTGATGAAGAAGCATGGAGTTCATAGAAGAGATAGCCCTATTGAACATATTGCAACCAATTTGGAACAAGAAGAGAAAGAGTTGTAAGAGAAACTGGGTCATCAATTGTGCGAGAAGGAGCATCTTCCACCATATTGTCCTTACCCCTCATGTAAGTGATCACATAGGGATAACCCATGAGTTGGATAACCCATTGCAGGTGTGTTGGGGAGGAGACCCATTGTTCCAGAAAATTTTCCAGACTTGGGAGATCAGTCTTGATGCAGAAATAATTCCCTAATAGGTATGGCTACCACTTCTGTACTGCATGCAAAATAGCCATCATTTCCTGCTGAGAGGTAGATGTGGCTACATTCTTACCGTAAAGGTATCTTGAAGGCAGCCAGCGCATTGGTTCAACAAAGATACCTACATATCTATCCAAGGAAGTAGTGGAGACTGTTGATGGGTGCATCTAAATGGAATTGAGCTGAGCGATGACACCATGTGAATTCTTTTTAAGGATTTTTTCCAGGCGATGTGAACTGATGATGCAGAGAGACCCTGTTTGTAAGCCCATAAATTTGTGTTGTGCCCCATTGACTTTAAACTGCATCCAAAGTTCAGCAAAAATCCCATAAGATGGGGCCAAGTGTGCGTAACCATTGAACGCCCAAAACCACATCACATCCGCCTAAGGACAACGAAAACATGTTAGAGCATAGGTTATAATATTCCATAGAGATACACACATTGTGACACTTCCCCTTGCAAGGTAAGGTGCCCCCATTGGCAACCATGACTTCAAAGTTGGAGCAAGGATGGACAAAACAATCAGCCTGTTTGGCAATCCGAGGGTCAATGAAGTTATGAGTGCTACCAGAATCAATGAGTATGGTAAGATGGAGCTTCTTGAAGTATCCCCTGACCCGCATTGTTTGTGGGGTGGTGACGCCGGTTACAGCATGGAGAGAGATCTCGGGTGGGTTGTCCTGAGATGGGGTGTCAACAGGCAGGTGTTGAATGTCGACCTGATCATCTACTATATTTGTAGCTTCTTCACCAAGTTCTAAGGCAGGTGGAGAATCCACATCCAAGAGATAGAGCTTTTGTTGAACACATCTATGTCCCCGAGTGAATTTCTCATCACAATTATAGCAAATCCCTTTTTCTCGACGTGCCTGCATTTCTATTTCAGACAAATGCTTGATAGGAGTTGGTTGAGGAGCAGGCGTGATGGGAGGTCGTTGGGAACCCATATTTCTGAAGGGAACAAAGGTGGGTTTGGAGCGTTGTTGAGCCGCGATCTTGTCCTCGGCCAGCTTAGCCAACCCTAGGACTTCCATCATTGTGTTAGGACAAAACATTTTGACCTCTAAGCGGATTTCATCCTTGAGACCACTGATAAAACAACTCCTATAGAATTCATCAGACAATCCTTCTGTGTGATTGTCCAGTTTCTCAAATTCCGTCTGATACTCTCTCACTGTGCCATTTTGGTGAAGTTTAGTGAGTGCTCCTGTGAAGTCGTCAAAAGCACTAGGACTAAATCGTGGCAAAAAGAGTTGGCAAAAATCTGTCCAATTTGGCTCGGGATGAGCTTTGATGTACCAATGGTACCATTGAAGGGCTTCCTGTTCCAAATGAAAGGATGCAAGTGGAACTTTTTGAACATCAAAAGTATTATGCAGACTGAAATATTGTTCTGCTCGGTATATCCATCCAGTCGGATCAGTACCATTGAAGCGAGGAAAATCAAGCTTCGACCCACGAAAATTGCTAGAAGAAGAGAGCCCGGTGGCTGCAAAAGATTCTGGCTGTCTGGTATTGTTCATGGCTGAATGCTGAAGATGGAGGCTGAGAAATTTTTCATCCGGATCTTGGAGTTTGGTTTAGATGGCTGCAAGTGCTTCCTCCATGGTGTGTGCTCCTGCACGGGTGACAACCATAACTAGGTTTTTTTTTTTTTTTTTTGGGTGGAATGGGTAGAAAAACACAAACAGAAGCTGATTTAGTAAAGGGAAATTTGGATTGGGGAAACAATCTGATGGGTAATTGGGGTTTGACTAGATTTTGGACACTGTCGAAAGGACAAGAAAGCAAAAAGGGGGATTTCAGAAGCGGGGTGATAGAACGAGAAAATTTGGCAGAGAGGGACAAAGAAGCAGAATTTAGAAAGGAACTTTGTGGTAAAATTTGAAGGTGATTGGGTGAAATCTGAGGAAGTTATGGCAAACCCTAAAAATAGACAAATGTGGGATTTCGGGCTTTGGGAAGGGGAATTGGGGATAGGGTCCTCAGGAATGAAAGATGCAGAATGGGATGACAGGGGTTCTCCGAAAATTTCAAGGGAAACAGAGTGAAAACAAGGGAGATATGGAGAAAAAACCTTTTTTTTTTTTAAGAAATGGATCGGCAACAGCGGTGCAGAAGGGATAAAAAACGGTTGGATTTGAAATGGCGACTGGATATGGAACAACTTTTAGAATAGATCTGGAATGGCTGGATCTGGAGTGGAAGTGATCGGCAACAGTTCAACTGAAAATAGATATGGACCCCAGGTATGTACGGCTTCCTAACAGTTCAGGTGTTTCACTCGGCAACCAATGCTGTCTGACGACTTGCGTATTGGGGTAGTACCCCTCACTCCACGGCTCAGGTAAAACTGATAACTGCTTTTCCACAAACGACAGCCCTTGGTTTACCTCACGGGTGGGAACTAGTCAATCAGGTAGGGGTCGTTGCCCTTTTCACTGGCAGGTCCTCTCAATGGGCCAGCTACTTTGGGGTTCCTGTGGTACTCCTCAAAATGAGTTTTAGGGCTTATGCCCAAGTACTTCCCACAGTTAAGCGGATAGGGATTATTCCCAAATCCGAAGCTGCAACAGATGCAAAAAAAAATTTGCCAGAAATTCCACCCAACGAGCCCAAGAAAGTGCTCTGATACCAGATGTGATGAACCTGCAATAATTAATTAATGCAAATACACGAGATATCATAAATAATAGAACATAATCACTTTTATATTGATCACGAGCCACTTCGAGGGGGCAACCTCCTTTGAGCAAGCTCAATACAATTAACTTCACGGTGCCTTCAATGACCTCAACACACACTTATATACTAAGTCTATGCCCAATACTATGAGTCAAAACCATGGGACATATAATACTACGGGACGACTTACAAAGCATATGCGTCCAATACTATGGGTCAATACTATGGGCTAATATAAACTACGGATCAACAAATACTACGGGACGACTTACAAAGCATATGCGTCCAACAACATTATACTAACATAGTAAAGAGAAGGGTTGACATAGGTTCCTAACACGTGATCAGTGTGGATGATCATTTCCTTTTCGAGAATGTAATGCTGTCACTATCGGCATGCATGCATAATGGAGTACGTATCCTTGTCATAGGTGAGATATCTATGAACAATATTAGACAACATATCGCAATGATAGGCCACCAGATGTCCTTGTTGAGTGAGGACTGCACCGATAGCATAGTCTCAGACATCTATCTCAATGTCGAATGGTTGTTGCAGGTCTGACGGAGTGAGGACTAATGCTGAGAAAAGGTAGTGTATCAGATCCTTGAATGATTTCTGTTGTGTCCCAACAAGATGAACTTGACTTTAGATCCTACCTTGGTCACTTGGATTAAGGGCCAAGCTATATGAGAGAAACCCAAAATGAACCCATGATAGAAGTTGGCAAGGCCCAAGAAGTTGTGAAGCTCTATTAGGGTTGTCATGGTTGTCCAATCACGAATGACTTGGATCTTGGATTCATCCACATGCACCCCATGTTCATCCATGATGTATCCCAAATATTGAATTATATGCATGCCAAATGAGATCTTCTCCATGTTGGCATATAACTTGTGTTGCTGCAAGGTACTCATAACCTATTGAATGTGCTGTAGATGTTCTTATGAGGATCTGTTGTAGATGAGGATGCCATCTATATATACAACCAAAAAAGAGTTTGTGAACTTCACCAAGTTATCATTCATCATCCTTATGAACTTCACTAAAGATTTAGTCAAGCCAAAAGGCATGGCCAACCATTCAAAGAGGCCTCAATTTAGACTTGAAGGTTGTCTTCCATACATTGGTTTGTTCAATTGGAACTTGGTGGTAGCCTAAATTCAGATCAATCTTGCTAAAGAACTTGGAACCCTTAGGCTGATAGAGAATATCGTCAATCAATGGGATCAAGTATCAATCCTTGATAGTGATTTTGTTGAAGGGTTTGTAATTGATACATAGTTTCCATGTCCCATCCTTTTTCTGCACCAACACAATTGGACTCTAGCGAGGTGAGGAGCTTGGTAGAATGCGGCCCTTTTGGATGAGCTCATGAATTTTGCATTTTATTTCCTCATTCTCTAGAAGAGAGCACCTGTATATTCAGTAATTGGGTAAAGGACCACCCGATATCAAGTCAATTGGATGTTTGAACTAGCAGTGTAGAGGCACTCCCGTAGTGGAAGTGAAGACGTCCTTGTACCCTTCTACAATCTTGTCGACCTACTTTTGTTGTTTAGAGAGACCTTGCGTTGAGGTTGTGGCGGTTGGATTGACCTTTTGTACACCTTCTAACCGAACCATAACGAAGACAAATTTCCCAGTCTAAGAGATGACCTTTCGACATTGCTTCACGAAGATCAAAGAAATTGCAGTAGTCGGGACTGATTCAGGTATCCTATAGAGTTGACCCTCCAAAGAAACAATGACACTATGGGGCCTAAAATCATAAATAGCATGGTGTTTCCACATATAGGCTTCTCCTAAAATAACGTCACATACTTCAAATGGGGAAACATCACACAATACCTCATCTTTGAAGGGCTTGATGTTGAAGGATAAGCGACATTGTTGACTGATGTAGATGTCTCATACATGGGTCAACCAACCGATGGTGTATGGTTGGGTGTGTGGCATCGTTGGCATATTCAATATTTTGATGAACTCAATCGAGATGAGGTTCTTCTCTCTAACACCGTCTACAATGAAATGTAGCAAATTCCCCTTCACCCATAGTTGTGAATGGAATAGGCGTTCCCCTTCCTCTAGCTCCTCCGACACTTCTTGTTGGATCTTTGCGGTTACTATGGTGGCATAGGTTCTTCATCAATGATATGTTTTTTCCCCTTTCTTTCTCTGAATTAGATTCCAAGGCAGAGTCTAGATTTAGGGTTTTCATCTCATCCAACAATGATTGCTTTGAGTGGACTTCATCTGTGTTGTGCCAAGGCCTTTTGTGGAACTCACACCACTTGATGGTGTCCTTCTGCAATTTCACGTTACACTTATATTCCTACGGCTTCGGTTGGTTGTTGTGACTCTGGTTTTCCTTGTTTTGTCCTTTGTTTTGTGACTTAGGGCCACCTTTTCCAAGCTTCTACTACTGTTGATTTGAAAACCAAAAATCTCACTTATTTTTTTGCTTAAACTTTTGCTCAATCTTGACAACATACCGATAAGCATCTCCTAGTGAGTATATGTCCAAGAAATACATATCTTTCTGAATGTACCTGTGTAGTACACTACAGTACTATAGGACCAATTTCTATTCGAAAATCTTTGAGCACGAGGTATGGAATATATTGGTGAACTCTGGTACCGTTTGGTCTATCTCTTGGTGCAAAGTCATCCACCTAGTGCACTGGTCATCATAGTTTCCAACATGGTAGAATTCCTCCTTGATGACATCAACAAAAGCTTCCCAAGTGGGTTCTATATTTTATATTTCAGAATGATCTCTCTCATGGCTCTTGCAGTAACTATCCCACCAATATTTGATATGCGAGAGGGACTTAAAGAGCGCGAAGGTAATCTTTTCGTTGTCGAATCTTTTTTAATAGAAAAGTAACCCTTTAACAAATTTAAAAATTTCTCCAAAGCATCTATATCTATCTAGCCTTCAAATAAGGGAATGTCAAAGTTAACTTGTACCTTAAAGGGATTCACACCTCCAAAATGATTGCTCATTGAACGTGCATCTACCACCATCGAGATTCGTCGAAGGACCTGGGAAAAATTATCCATCTTCTCGTTCCTCTGTCGCATGAGGGCTTCCTCAAGCAACAACTTAATAGGATCTCCTAATTTATATTCTATTTTTTATTCTCCCTCCATGTGAAGCTTCTTGGTCCAAAAAGGGTGGATTTTCCCAAGCTCATATTATTCGAGACCCAACTCTCGATATTCAGATCTCATTGGGGACATGCACTAAGAAACAACAAGAGAATATTGATTTGATACCATTGATCTGGATTATTTGGAGAAAGAAATGAAGGAGGTGATATAAAATAGAAATACACATGAATATTTTGCAAAAAACATAGTAGTAGAGTAAAACCCAAATTCTATTAATGATTGGACTTGAAAAACACTGTAAATTTTAAAGCAATACAAACTAACTCTAGATGGTGGTAGCTTATATCTGAAAAGAGATGTGTCGGCTATGCTCATCTACAAGAAATAAGTTACAATGAGACCATAAATTCCTTTTTAACATAAAGCATAAATGATAAAACCCCAAACATCAAAAACCCTAACCTCGGGAGATGAAACACTAAAAGGTTTGTGGGCCCCGATGTGAAAAATGTCAAGTTCCTCGGGGGGTTTGCATATGATCTATGCTTGGGTTTTGGTATCCCATCGAAAAGGTTTGGCTGAGGAGGACTCGATGTTGTCGGCCCAAACCATGCCTTTGTTAATCATATGGGTTCTTCTATGGAAAAAAATGTCATTTAGGGCCTCAAAACAACCTTGGAAGATCAAGACTAACAAATTATAAAAAAAGACTACCACGCTAGAAAACTATACTCAAGAGTCAGTGGACTAGATGGGTGGCCACTTATCTCCATTTGGATCAGTCCCCCCACAGGAAGCAATGGTATCCATTGCTTCAAGAACCCTCAACAGATGTGGAAACTTTTGCTAAATTTGACTCATGGTAAGCCACTTGCCATGGTGAAGAATATGCCCTACTTTGATGACTTGGTAGAGTTGAATGTTTTGTTGGTGGGTTCCCTTCATCTGTGTGTCCATGATCCGATCCACTATAGCTTGTCCAATGCATTCTGTATTGATTTTTGTAGATTCCAAATTCTTAGCCACCTCTAATGTGTCCAAGAGAGGTGGAAAACATGGTTGAAGTAATTCCACATTAAATATGGGCGCAAGTCGAGGAAAAGGGGAATATTTAATTCAAAATCATTCTCACCCACAACCTTCATGATGGTGTAAGGACATATCAGAGTGGCCTAGTATTTGTATGGGAGCCTATGAGGCACTACTTCTAAAAATGCAACCACACCTTATCTTCCTTTTCTTGAGCATGGTAGGACTCATTCTGTGTAGATGCAATGGGTATAGCTACATCAATGGGGGCCAATGGCTAGAACCCCAAACACACTTGAAAGGTGCTATGGCCAATAGAGTTGTGGAGGGATCTGTTGTAACTATGTTTAGCATATGGAAAGATCTCATCCCATGTCCGTGGATTTTTAGAGATGTACATACACAGGATATGCACAATCATCCTGTTGACCACTTATGTATTCCCATCCCTTTGGGGGTGGAAGGCAATCTATTTGTTTAACTTGGTGTCCATTAGATACCATAAGGAGGAACATAAGGTGCCAAGGAACCTACTGTACTGATCTATAACAATGGTCCATGGTAGCCCGAAATGAACCCAAACACGCTCAAAGAATAGCTCAGTAATGACTTCAGCTATGATATTCTTCGTACATGGTGTTAGAATGACCATCTTAGAGAACCCATCGATAACCACAAAAGGACAGTTGTGACCATCCTTGGCGGAGGGAAAACTTGACATGTAATCTCTTGAGACTATCTCACAAGGCTTGTCTGGGGTAGGCATAGGAGTGTACAACCCTTGCTTCTTGATGGCAGGTTTAGCGATGGCACAGGTAGTGCACAATTGGATATACCTGCTGACCTCCTCCCATATTTTTTGCCAGTAGAAGTAATTTTGAAGCACTACTATTATCTTCTCCATGCCGAAGTGTGTGACCACTCGACCATAGTGTGCCTCCCAAATTAGCTTTGCATGATCACTTAATGGAACACAAAGATGGCCCAGATAGCACAAAAGTGCATCTTGGAGGTGAAAGTATAGAACTTGTTTACTTACACCCAATGTCTGATATATAGCAACGAAGTGAGGGTCACTGTTGTATGATTGGGGCCACTTGGAGGTCTCGTGACCACATGAGTTGAGGACCATGGTTAGTGCCAGGATCGGGGGTCAGCTGAGGCAGTCTGCAACACGGTTCATGCTACCCTCCGTGTACTTAACATTCAAATGAAATTGTTGCAAGTATGTGGACCACTTCTGATGGGAGTCATTCTACACCTTTCCCTGTGTATGCATGAATTGAAGGGGCCTGTGATCAGTGTGGATGATTGTTTCCTTTCTGAGAATGTAATGCTTCCACTATCAACATGCCTACACAATGGAGTACATCTACTTATCATAGTTGGGATATCTATGAACAATATTAGATAGTGTCTCATTGTGATAGGCAACCGAATGTCATTGCTGAGTGAGGAGTACATTGATAGCATAGTATGAGGCATATGTATCAATATCGAATGGTTGTTGTAAGTTTGGAACAATGAGGATTTGCGCTAAGCAAAGGTGGTGATTTAGATACTTGAATGATTTTTATTGCGACCCTGACTAGGTGGACTTGGCTTAAGCTCTTCCCTTGGTCATTTGGATTAAGGTACAAGTGATGTGAGAGAACCACAACACAAACCTACAGTTGAATTTGGAAAGTCCCAAGAAGCAGTGACACTTTTTCAAGGTTGTTAGGGCTAGCCAATCATGAATGATTTGGATCTTACAGGTTGGGTCCACATGCACCCCATGTTCATCCATTATGTATCCCAATACTGAATTCTCTGCATGCGAAATGAGCACTTCTCTAGGTTGGCATATAGCTTGTGTTTCCTTAGGGTCCTGAGGACCTACTAAATGTGCTTCAAATGTTCTTCCCAAGCTCTATTGTAGATGAGTATGTCATCCAGATACACAACCACAAAGGATTTTGTGAACGACCACAAGATATCATCCATCATCCTCATGAACGTTGTTGTAGTGTTATTCAAGCCAAAATTCATGTCCAACCATTCAAATATGCCTTCTTTATACTTGAAGGTTGTCT
This sequence comes from Larix kaempferi, assembly GCA_027924585.1. Taxonomy (NCBI): domain Eukaryota; kingdom Viridiplantae; phylum Streptophyta; class Pinopsida; order Pinales; family Pinaceae; genus Larix; species Larix kaempferi. The sequence goes on from BSBM01000893.1 coordinate 18,127,143, forward strand.
TACATACATCGGTTTGTTCAATTGGAACTTGGTGGTAGCCCGACTTGATATCAATATTGCTAAAGAACTTGGCACCATTAAGTTGATCAAGAAGATTGTCAATCTGGGAGATCGAGTATCGATTCTTGACAGTGATTTTGTTCAAGGCTCTGTAATCGATACAGAGTCACCATGTCCCATCCTTTTCCTACACCAACACAATTGGACTCCGGCGAGGTGAAGAGCTCAGTCGAATGTGGCCCTTTTGGATGAGCACATGAATTTGGCGTTTTATTTCCTCATTTTCCAAAAGAGAGCGCTTGTATATTGGCCCATTGGGTAAAGGATCACGCGGTATCAAGTCGATTGGATGTTTGACTTGGAAATGTAGGCACCCCTATAGGGGAAATGAACATGTCCTTATATCGAGTCTACAATATTATCGACTTGCTTCTCTTTTTTAGAGAGACCTTGTGGTGACATTGTGGTGGTTGTAGTGACCTTCCATCCACCATCTGGTAGAACCATGAAGAGGACAAATTTATCAGTCTGATAGATGAACTTCCGACATTGCTTCACGGAGATCAAAGAAACTGCAATAGTTGGGACTACCTCAGGTATCCTCTAGAGTTGGCCCTCCATAGTAACAATGACACTAAGGGGCCTAAAATCATAAACAACATGGCATTTCCAGATATAGGGTTTTCCTAAAAGAACATCACAAACTTCAAGTGGGGAAAAATCACACAATACCTCATCTTTGAAGGAATTGATTCCATAGGATAAGCAACACTATTGATTGACGTGGATGTATTGTCCTTGGCTCAACCAAATGATGGTGTATGGTTGGGGGTGTGGCGTTGTCAGTAGATTCAATATTTTTATGACCTCAACCGAGATGAGCTCCTTCTCTCTACCACTCTCTACAATGAAATGTAGTGAATTCCCCTCCACCCATAATTATGAATGGAAGAGGCGCTCCCATTCCTTTGGCTCCTTCGAATATTCTGGTTGGATATTTGCAGTTGCGATGGTAGCACTAGGTTCCACATCAATTATCTACTTTCCCCTTTCTTACTTTGAATAAGATTCTGAACCAGAGTCCGAATATAGAGTTTTTGTCTCAACCAATGATGATTTCTTTGAGTGGCATTCATCATTTTCGTTCCAATGGATTTTGTGGAGCTCACACCACTTGTCGGTGTCCTTCTTCAATTTCCTCTTGCGCTTTTTTTCCTATGGATTGGGGTGGTTGTCGTGACTTTAGAATTCCTTTCTCTATCCTTTTTTTGTGAGTTAGGACCGCCTTTTCCAGGCTTATGCCGCTGTTGATTTGAAAACCCAAACTCCCGCTTATTCTTTTGATTAAACTTTTGCTCGATCTTGATAGCATAGCGATAAGAAACTCCTAATGAGGAGATGTCTAGGAAATCCATCTCTATCTAAATGAACCTGTGAAGGACACTACAATACTTTAGGACCAAGTTCCATTTGAAATCTCTAATACATAGCTTTGAACACAAGGTATGGAATATATCGGTGAACTCTGGCACCGTTTGGTCTCTATCTTAGTGCAAAGTCATCCATTTAGTCTACTGGTCATCATAGTTTCTGACAGAGTAGAATACCTCATTAACGGCATAAATAAAAGCCTCCCAATTGGGTTATGTATGTATATTTCATACTCATCTCTTGCATGTCTCTCACAGTAACTGTCCAACTAATTTTTTATATGAGGGGAGGGACTTAAGGAGCGGGAAGGTGAAATTTTTGTTGTTTGAAAAAAAATGAAAAGAGAAGTAACACTCTATCAAATTTAACCATTTCTAGAATGCATCTACATCTATCTGGACTTCAAATAAGGGAATGTAAATTTTAACTTGTACCTTGAAGGGAGTCACACCTCCAAAACGACTGCTCGCTGAAGGTGCATATGTTGTCATTTACATTCGTCTAAGGATCTGGATGAAATTATACATCATCTTGTTTCTTTGTCGTGAAGGGATCCCTTGAGTAACAATTTAATAGGATCTTCTGCTCTGTCATCTTTCTTTTCTTCTCTCGGCATGTGAGGTTGCTTGGGTTGACGATGGTGGTTCTCCCGAATCTCAACTAATTCGAAACCCAAATCTCGATATTAAGATCTTGTTGGGGACATGCACTGAGAAACAACAAGAGTAGATTGCTATATTACCATTGGTCCGGATTATTTGGAGAACGAAATGAAGGTAGTGTTATAAAATAGAAATACACACGAATATTTTGCAGAAAACACAGTAGTACAGTAAAACCCAAATTCTATTAATGAATAGATTGGAAAAACATTGTAAATTGTAAATCAGTACAAACTAGCTCTAGATGGTGGTATCTTATCTCTTGAAAGAGATGTGTCGGCTACGCTCATCCACAAGAATTGAGTTACAATGAGGCTAGAAATGTATTTTTAGCATAAAGCATAAATCGGAAAACCGTAAACATTAAAAACACTAACCATTGGAGATGAAACACCAAAATGTTTGTGCCCCCCTATGTGTTTAGTTGATACATCAACTTCCCGGTGGTGCAACTTTTGCATACGATCTCCATTTGGGGTGCTTGGTATCCATTTGAAAAGGTATGGTCAATAAGGACTCCATGTTGTTGGCCTAGGCCATGCCATTGGAAATATTTTGGGCACTTCCATAGAAAAAAAATGTTGTTTAGGGCCTCAAAACAAACCCGAAAGATGAGGATCTGAAAAACTGTAAAACAACTGCCGAGCTGGAAAACCATGTCCGTGAGTTAGTGGAATAGGTGGGTGGCCACCAATGTACATCAGGATCAATACTCCCCCCTTAGTAATAAATGGTATCCATTGCATTAAGAACCCTCATCAGATTTGGAAACTTTTGTTGAATTTGACTTCTGGTGAGCCACTTGCCTTGGTGAAGAAGCTACCATGCTTTGACGAACTGAAAGAGTTGAATGTTATGTTGGTGGGTTCTCTTCATTTGTGTCTCCATTATTCAATCCATTGTAGCTTGTTCAAGGTAGTATGGATTGATTTCTATACGATCCAAATTCTCAACCACCTCTCAGGTTTCCAATAGAGGTGGAAAATATGGTCGAAGCAATTCCACACTAAATATTGGGTGCAAGCCAAGGAAAAGGGGAATTTTTAATTCAAACCCATTCTCACCCACAACCTTTGTGATTTTGTAAGGCCCATATGAGAGTGTAATGAGCTTTATATGGGGGGTTGTGAGGCCTCCTTGTGCAAATGAAACCACACCTTACCAACTTTAAACTTGTGTGGAACCTGATGTTGCTCATGTCACTGTTTGTACTTGGCATTGGATTTCTGCATGATATCATGAACTTGCTATTGGATGTGCTAGATCCATTCAATTAAATTGGTTTCTTTATCCGCCTCATCCTGAGCATGGGAGGAATTGTCATGTGTAGATGCAATGGGTATAGCCACATCATTGGGGGCCAATGGTTGGAACCCCAATCACACCTGAAAGGGGCTATGGCCAATAGAGTTGTGGAGGGTTTTGTTGTAACTATGTTGAACATATGGAAGGCTCTCATCCCATGTGTGTGGATGTTTGGATTTGTACATACACATGATACACACAATCCTCTTGTTGGCCACTTTTGTCTTCCCATTCGTTTGGGGGTGGAAGGTTGTCAATTTGGTTAGCTTGGTGTCCATTAGAGACTAGAAGGTGTTGAGGAACCTTCTATCATGATCTACAACAATGGTCTGTGGAATCCCAAAATGAAACCAAAGATGCTCAAAGAAGAGCTTAGTAGTGGCTTTGACTATGACACTCTTTGTACATGGTGCTAGAATGGACATCTTCGAGAACTAGTCGATAATCACAAAAACATAGTCATGATCATGCTTGGTGGAGGGAAAAACTAACATGTAATCCATTGATACTGACTTCAAGGATTGTCTGGGGTAGGCATAGGAGTGTACAACCCTTACTTCTTGATGGAAGGTTTAGTGATGGCACATGTAATGCAAAATCAGATATACCTGCCAACGTCCTTCCATATTTTTGGCCATACGAAGTAATTTTTAAGTACTGCTATTGTCTTCTCCACGTCTAAGTGCCTGGACACTCAACTTTAATGTGCCTCCAAAATTATCTTTGCACGCTCACAAACTGGAACACAAAGATGGCCTAGATATCACAAAAGAGCATCCTAGAGGTGAAAATATAGAACTTGTTTACCTGTGCCCAACGTATGATATTTAGCAGCGAATTTAGGGTCACTGTTGTATAATTGAGGCCACCTAGAGGTCTCATGACCACAGGAGTTGAGGATCATAGTTAGTGCCATGATCGAGGGTTGGTTGAGGCAGTTTGAAACATGATTCGTGCTACCTTTCTTGTACTTAATGTTCAAATGAAATCGTTGCAAATGCGTGGACCACTTATGATGGTGGTCATTCTGGAAAATTTCCCTATGTCTACATGAATTGCAGGGGCCTGTGATCAATGTGGATGATCGTTTCCTTTACGAGAATGTAATTCTTCCACTGTCAGCATGCCTGCACAATGGAGTACATATCCTTGTCATAGGTGGGATATCTGCAAACAATATTAGACAGTGTCTCATTGTGATAGTCCACCGGATGTCCCTGTTGAGTGAGGACTTCATCAATAGCATAGTCTAGGGCATATGTCTCAATATCGAATGGTTGTTGTAGGTATGGCAGAGTGAGGACTGGCACTAAACAGATGCTGTGTTTTATATCCTTGAATGTTTTCTGTTGCGACCCCGACCAGGTGAACTTGGATTTAGCTCCACCCTTGGTCACTTGGCTTAAGGCCCAAGCAATATGAGAGAAACCCAACATGAACCTACGGTATAAGTTGGAAAGGCCCAAGAAGCTACGAAGCTCTATCTGGGTTGTCGGGGTTGGACAATCAATGATTTGGATCTTGGATGGGTCCACATGCATCCCATGTTCATCCACGATGTATCCCAAATATTGAGTTCTGTTCATGCCAAATGATCACTTCTATAGGTTGGCATATAACTTGTGTTTCCATAGGGTACTCAGGACCTGTTGAATGTGTTGCAGATGTTCTCCCTAGGTTTTGTTGTATATGAGGATGTCATCCAGATATATGCCCACAAAGGAGTTTGTGAACGGCTGCAAGATATCATCCAACATCCTCATGAACGTCATTGGAGCATTAGTCAAGCCAAAAGGAATGACCAATCATTCAAAGAGGATTTATTTAGACTTGAAGGTTGTCTTCCATAAATCCGTTTGTTCAATTGGAACCTAGTGGTATCCCAACTTCAGATCAATCTTACTAAAGAACTTGGCACCCTTAATCTTTTCAAGAAGATTTTAAATCCAAGGGATTGAGTATCTATTCTTGACAGTGATTTTGTTTAAGGCTTTGTAATTGATACATATTCATCATTTCCCATCATTCTCTGCACGAACATAATTGGACTCCCACAAGGTGAGGAGCTTGGTTCAATGTGGCTCTTTGAATGAGCTCATGAAGTTGGCATTTTATTTCCTCATTCTCCATAAGAGCGACATCTATATATTGGTCCATTGGGTAAAGGATCACTCGATATCAAGTCGATTGGATGTTTGACTTGACAATGCAGAGGCACCCTCATAGGGGAAGGGAAGATGTCCTTGCACCCATTTACTATCTTGTCGACCTAATTTTGCTTTTTAGAGAGACCTTGTGTTGAGGCTGTGACAGTTGTAGTGACATTCCGTCCACCTTCTAGTTGAACCATGAAGAGGACAAATTTACCAAGCTAAGAGATGACCTTCTAGCATTGCTTCGCGAAGACCAAAGAAACTACAGTAGTCGAGACTGCCTCATGTATCCTATAAAGTTGGCCCTCCAAAATAACAATGACACTAGGGGAACTGGAATCATAAACAACATGTTGTTTCCACATATAGGGTTTCCATAAAAGAACATCACAAACTTCATGTGTGGAAACATCACATAGTACCTCATCTTTTAAGGGATTGATGTTATAGTATAAGCTGTATTGTTGCTTGACGCAGATGTCTCATTCCCAGCCCAACCAACTAATGGTGTATGGTTGGGGGTGTGGAATCATCAACAAATTCAATCTTTTAATGACCTAGACCGATATGCATTTCTTCTCGCTACCATTATCTACAATGAAATGTAGAGGGTTCCCCTTCATCCACAATTGTGAATGGAAGAGGTGCTCCCCTTCCTCTAGCTCCTCCAACTCTTTTGATTGGATCTCTATAGTTGTGATGGTGGAACTAGGTTCCTAATCATTGATATGCTTTCCCCTTTCTTGCTCTGGATTAGAATTTGAGCCAGAGTCTGGCTCTAGGTTTTTTGTCTCATCCAACAATGATTACTTTGAACGATGTTCATCAGTGTTGTGCCGGGGGATTTTGTGGAGATCACACCACTTGCTGGTGTCCTTCTTCGATTTCCTGTTACCATTCTTTTCCTACGGCTTGGGTTGGTTGTTGTGACTTTGGCCATCCTTGTTATGTCCTTTATTTTGTGAGTTAGTGCCACCTTTTCCAGGATTATACTGTTGTTTATTTGCAAATCCAAAGTCCTTATTATTATTTTTCTTAATCTTTTTCTAGACTTGACAGTGTGCCGATAAGTAGCTCCAAGTGAGGATATGTCTAGTAAATCCATCTCTGTCTGAATTTACCTATACATGCCACTGGTGTACTTTAGGACCACGTGTTGTTTGAAATCTATAATACCCATCTTTGAGTGCAAGGTATGGAATATATTAGTGAACTCTGACACCGTCTGGTCTCTCTCCTAGTGCAAATTCATCCACCTGGCGTACTGATCATTATAGTTTTTGACAGGGTATAATCCTCCTTGATGGCATCAACAAAAGCCACTCGTGTAGGTTATGTGTTTTATATTTCAGGCTCATATCTCGCATGCCTCTCGTAGTAACCGTCCCACCAATATTTTATATAGGGGTAGGGACTTAAGGAGCGCAAAGGTGATCTTTTTGTTGTAAAAAAAAATTGAACAGAGAAGTAACCGTTTAACAGATTTAGCCATTTCTCCAAAGCATTTGCATCTATCTAACCTTCAAATAAGGGAATGTCAAATTTAACTTGTACCTTGAAGGGAGTCACAACTCTTAAACGACTACTTGTTGAAGGTGCATCCACTACCATTGACATTCATCAAAGGATCTGAGTGAAATTATCCATCATTTCATTCCTTTCTCATAGAAGGTATTCCTCGAGAAACCACTTAATAGGATCTCCTACTCCATATCTCTTTTCTTCTCCCACCATGTGAGGCTTCTTGGGCCTAGGAGGGTGGTTTTCCCCGAGCTCAACTAATTTGAGACCTAACTCTTGATATTCATATCTCGTTGGGGACATGCACTGAGAAACAAGAAGAGCATATTGCTCTGATACCACTTATTTGGATTATTTGGAGAACATAATGAAGGCAGTGATACAAAACAAAAATACAAACAAATATTTTGTAGAAAACACAATAGTACAGTAAAACCCAAATTCTATTAATGAATGGACTAGAAAAACACTATAAACTGTAAAGCAATACAAACTATCTCTAGATGGTGGTAGCTTATTTTTAAAAAGAGATGTGTTGGCTACACTCATCTACAAGAATTGAGTTATAATGAGGACAGAAAGGCCTTTTTAACATAAAGCATAGATGATAAAACCCTAAACATGAAAAACCCTAATCCCGAGAGATGAAACACCAAAAGGTTTGTGGGCCTCGATGTGGTTAGTTGATACATCAACTTTCTGGGGGTGCAAATTTTGCATACAATCTTTGTTTGGGGTGCTCGGTATCCTGTCAAAAAGGTTTGGCTGAAAATGAATCCAATTGTTGGCCTAGAAGATACCTTTGGCCATCATCTAGGCATTCTGTGGCAAAAAAATGTCATTTAGGGCCTCAAAACAACCTCGACAGATCAGGACTTGAAAATCATAAAAAAATATGCCAAGATGGAAAACTGTGTCCTTGCATTAGTGGATTAGGTGGGCGGCCAACAATGTCCATCTAGATCACAAACACACTAAATGTCAACAATTAAAGCAAGGAATCTTCCAATAACTAATCAAGGCCCAACAACATAATCCTTGATGATGAAAACATGACCAAATAATGGCACATGCATGGGAATGACAAAGTAACATTATTTGATGGATCCACAAATGGATACAATCAGATATTTATATTGGAATATCTATGGTACGCAACATATGAGGTAAATTTATTGAATAAATGGGTCATTTTCAAAGGCAAACTAAGAAAATAAATATTATAATGGTATCATAATGTGAGAAATATAAAATATTCAACACATGCCAATAAGTGGTTGAGAAGATACTTGATGCATATGCATATCTAGAAGAAAAACCATCCACATTTGCACAACTGAGGGACATAAAACGTATCAAAGGAGAAGAGTTGTCCACTATGATTCTCAAGTTAGGGATATGATACATAAACTCAAGGATGGTGTATCAAAAGCACAAAAAATAGATTAATTCCTCATAGTGTTACTATATACAACTTGAGAAAATGTGAGGACAACTAACCCAAAACATTGGATAGTAACCCAATATTTAAAAAAATACTAGTATTCCCTTGAACACTCTTTATGAAGCCATGAACATTGTTGGTGGAACAAACTAACCAAAAGTAGTTATGGAACTTTAAAAATTGTTGGTTAAATCATGAACATTTGGTGGTTGAACCATCAGTATTGTTTATAGAACCATGAACAATGCTAGTGGAACCATGCAAACTCTTTAAGAAACCATGAATATTCATTGTATAACAATGAGCACTATTTACAAAACCATGAGCAATGAAGGAACTGTGAACAATGTTGGTGGATCCATGAACATTATTTATAGAGTCATAAGCAATTAAGGAACCTTGAACAAATTTGGTGGAATTGTGAACATGTGGTGTTGGAACCATGATCTTATGGAACTGTGAACAGTACAAAATCATGGGAAATGTTAATGTGGCCATGAGCAATTAGGGAGTCATGAAAATTCGGTGGACATGTGCATTGTTTACTAAACAATGTTTACAAAACCACAAGAAGTTCAGTTAAATTTTGGTTGTGAAACAATGAGAATTGTTGTTTGAAACCATGAGGATTATTTGCATAACAATGAACACTGCTAGTGGAACTATCATAATTGTTTACGTAGCCTTAAACAAAGTTGGTGGAACCATGAATATTTGGTGGTGTAACCATGATAATTACTACATAACCATGAACACTATTTAGGAAACTTTCAACAATGTCAGTGGAACCATGAATAATGTTTATAGAACCACACATAGTTAAGATATCTTGAAAAAGGTTGGTGGAATTATGAACATGGTGGAACTATGATAATTGTTTATGGAACAATGAATAATGTTGGTGGAAACATGAGTAATGCAGACAAAACCAAAATCAATTAAGGAACCTATCTAAACTAAGAAACATTTGGTGGTGGAAACATGAGCCTAAATTGGTAAACAACATGAAGCTTCCACATATATGGCTGTCCCAAAAAACATCACAAACTTCAAGTGGGAAAACAACTCAAACTTCAATCAGGGAAAATTCTAGATTTAATTATCATAATCTTGCTTTTATAAATCTTAATGGAGAGCTCGATTTTTTTATAGAATTGCTTTCAAGGTACAACAAGGCATGGCTAGTTTAGTTAGCCACTAGAACCAAGAGAAAAGTAAATGAATTATTGGAGAGATTTCCACTAAATCTTAGTAGACTCCCCACATGGGAAAATGTAAACATTTTTCCACTAGGTTCATATGATGTTCTATTGGTATTATCTGGTTGGAAACACATTGAGTTAAGCTTGATTAATAAAATAATACCTTTGATTACACTTATGAAGATGGAAACTCAAGGATAATAACATGTGTTTCAAAGGCCATCTCTATAAGACATATTTTATCCTTACAACCAAAGAATCTATTTCAAAAGGGATGCCATTTGTATGCAACCTGTATTTTGGAACTAAAAGATAAAGTCTTGTGAAAATTCAAAGATGTACTCCTTAATGAGGTATTGGCACTACCACCAAGGAGAGATATTGACTTCTTAAATGACATCGTGCCAAGAGATACACCAGAATCTAATAATTATTATAGAATGAGTACCTCAAAACTTATGGAGTTAAAAAAATAGTTGTAAGGGTTGCTAGAGAAATGATACATTTGGCCAAGTGTGTCTCTGTGGAGAGTACCAATTTTCTACATGGAAAATAAATATGGAACTCTCAATAGGTATATTGATTACATGTAGCTAAATAAAGTAACAATAGAGAACAAGTATCCATTGCCTTGAATAGACGTTTATTTGACCAAATGAGAGGGGAAAACACATTTTGAAAATTGATTTGAGTTCAAGATATCATCAAGTTATAATCAAAGAAGAAGACATTCACAAGACAAACTTTATAAAAAAGTATGATCACTATGAGTTTGTAGTGGTGCCATTCAATCTCACAAATGCACCTACTACATTTATGTGCCTCGTGAATAATGTCTTTGGAAAGTACTTGGACAAGTTTTTGCTTATAACTTTTTCTTGATGATGTATTAATCTATTCAATGTATATAAAAGAGTAGAAGAAGCATTTGTGAATGGTTTTGCAAGTGTTGAGAGAACACAAGATGTACACAAAACTCAATGAATGTGACTTCTATTAGAAATAAATACATTATTTAGGTCACATTATTTTAGGAGTATTTGTGGATCTGACAAAGATTGAGGCCATAGTGAATTAGCCCATTCCCAAGATGCCATAGATGTGAGATATTTCATGGGTCTTGCTGGTTACTATCAAATATTCATTAAATGATTCTCTAAGAATGCACACCCAATAACATATTTTCAAAATAAATGGAAGAAGTTAGAATGGACCTTGAAATATGAGAAATATTTCAACAATTGATAAATCTCCTCACCAATGCACCCATCCTAAAGATTGCAGATTGAAAAAGGGATTTTGTGGTGTGCACAAATGCATGTGGAGAAGGAATTGGCGGAGTTATTATGCAATTCAACCATGTGGTGTGTTATAAGTCACATAAGCTAAAATACATAAAATAAACTATGTGGGTCTGAAACTTTCCATCGTAGTACAAACATTGAAGATGTGGTGACACTACTTGATGGGAAGGAAGTTCATGCTAATGATGTATTATAATGGACGAAAGAATTTGTTTGATCAACCATGCTTGAATGCCAAACAAGAAACATGGTTGTGGTTTCTTTGGGAGTTTGATTTTGAGATCAAGCAAATAAAAGAGAAAGAGAATAGATTTGTAGATGCCTTGAGTACGAAAATGCATGTGATGCATGTGGTGGTTATCACCATTTGTAAACAATGATTTGAAGAGTAGAGTGATAGAGCCCCTTGTTGCTAATTAGCATTATGTCCAAGTGAAAGATGGATTGCAACAAGGGAAATCAGAGTACAAGTATGATGGTTAAGCTAGTTAAGTGATGATGGACTTCTTATTTACAAGGACATAATGTATATTCACAATTTCATAGTGTTAATACCATCATCGTGGATTAAATTCTTAAGATGACACACTTGAGCCATTCAAGCTACCAAAAAAATATTTCTACAACAAGGAAACAATATTTATGGCTTAGAATGAAGAAAGATGTTGTTGAATTCATTGTAAGATGTATGAAATGTGAACAAGTCAAGGTTGAACATCAACATCCATGAGGTCCTCTATATCCCTTGGATATTTCAAAGTGGAAATGTAAGGCAATAAAAATGAAATTTATTGCACGATTTCCAAATATAGTGAAAAAACATGATGCCATCATGGTTGTTGTAAATAAGTTGAACAAGGATACTCATTTTATTCCTATAAAGTCAACTTAGAAGGAAACATACATTGTGAACATTTTCATGAGAGAAATTTTCAGGTTGCATGGGATGCCTACTGCAATCGTATCAAATAGGGATTCAGAGTTTACTTCAAACTTTTGATGTTGTATTTTTTGCAACTTCGGAAGATATTATTTATTGTATTTATATTGTATGATTGTACCTCCTAAGGGAGATGAACTTGATGTAATTAACTATGTAATCCCTTGAAATAATTAATGTAAACCTTGGGGTGAAAAGAAGCAAAAGAAAAGATTAAAATTAAATTATTAATTGCCCCCAAGTGAAGTCGGCCCAGTCAAATAGTGAAGTTGGCTCAGCTAGGGTAAAATCCAGTTTGGCACTTGTATAAATAAGAGGGAAAAGTCACCTCATTATTCATTCACTCACTTCACACAAGTTCGCATTACCCGGAGAGAGAAGTTCGCACTGCAGAAGGAGAAGACTATTTTTGGGGTTTCTATATTTGGAAAGCATTTCCATATTTTCTCTTTTATGATTGTACTCTGATCTCAGAATTATCATCTCTATACGAAGGTTGCTGGGTTTTCTCTTGTTTGCATTTCCTAGGATAAATTCTTGTGTTATTGTTTTGTGCTTTGTCTTTCTTCTAGTGATCTTGTTTATGCATTTGAATTGTTATATTATGAATGTATGAAAAAATAACATGGTATCAGAGCAAGAAGGATTATGGTGGACTCAGTAAGAGATCATTTGGTTCCACAAATCTTAGGGAAGAAGACTGCTAGGAAAATGTTCAAGACCATAAAGAAGTTGTTTGAACACACTAGCATCAATGTATCCATTACATTGAGGAATCAAATTTCAAATATGAAGATATCCAAATCAGAATCCATTGCCTCATACTTCATGAGGATCACAGAACCAAGGGACAAGCTTAGCACTAGTGGATATCCCATTGATGATAAGGAGCTTGTTATCACCACTCTGAATGGTCTTCCACCATCTTGGGAGTCTTTCATCCAAATCATAAGTGGTAGATACAAACTACCCAAGTTTGATAAACTATAGGCAGATTGCACTCAGGAAGAAACAAGAATTGCTGCATGAAAAATACTTCATGGCACTCAACCTGAGGAGAACCAAGCATTCGTATCCCCTGCCAATAAATGTAAGGGAAAGGGAAGGAAGTTACACAAACAAAAGCACCAAGATAGGATATCAATTCCTCGCTCATATCATAAGAAGAAGAAGTACATATCTCATATTCAATGCTATAGGTGCAAGAAATATGGCCATTACGCCAGTAGCTGTCAAAGTTCAGACAAAAGGAAGCATGAAGCCTCAACTGCTAATGTAGAAGAAGACCATCCTCACAAGAATTCAAGGGATGATGATAATTTAGAGTTATTATTCTAGGATATATGAAGATCTAGTCTGCAAGAACAAAGATCTCTCTTGGTTCCCACAAGAAGGCAGTGGGATCCCACACACAAAAACAATAAGAGATAAGTATTTGGTTTTCTTGCTTACATAGATCTGGTTTGTCGTATATGTCTCCATAACCATTATATGTAGATCTATATAGAAGTGTATTGAGCAGTTGATATAGTTTTCCTTGTTATGCATGTGAGCTACACAACACTTCATTAACACATAATGGAGCTAGTCTAGATGATATCTCCTTCCTGCATGCTTAGAGTAGTGCACACTCTTGACGGCATGTTCTAGTGGAGATAGCAGACATCTAGATTGTTCCTAGATGTATTTAGAAGACATGTTTATGATTTTTGTGCTCAAGTATCAGCTAAGATGCATGTGTAAACTATTGTCATTGCATTGAAATAGAAATTGGTCAAATTTGATTATGTAATGTCACTTGTCATCAGACGAGATTTGAATTGCAGGGAAAAGACCATGTGATATGGCCTACAAGAGAAGGATGATGAGACTTTTTCTAATGAACACATGAATCTTGTTGATGTTCAACAAGAAGCTTCCAGGAATACGACTCTCAACCTAGAAGGATGACCTTAGAGGAATATTTCACAGAAGTAAAACCAGAAGTGGGCCACCTTCAGATATTTGGTTGTCCAGTCTACATACATGTGCCCAAGAAGAAAAGGACGAACTTAGAACCTTCAAACAAGAAGGAGATTTTGTGGGATACAGTGAATCTTCAAAGGCATACATAATCTACATCCCAGGATCCAGATAGATTGAAGTCAGCAGGGATGTGAACTTTGAAGAAGAGATGGTTGTCAAGAAAGGAAAAGGATCAAAGATGGAGATCGATGATGAATAAATGCTAGAACCAATGAAGATGAGATCATATCCCCATCCAGTTCAAGAGGGATCTAGTAGAAAAGGATGAACCCATCAATCCTATTGATCTAGTTGGTGTCCCTAGATATGTTGCGGTAGGTCGGAAAAGACCTAGATGGGCACAGCAAACTTTGCAGGATGCAGAGGGGCATGAAGCTCCACATGGTGCTTCTAGAGAAAGCAAAAGACCTCAGAGGTTCTCTAGTTATGTAGCACTGATGAGTAACATCATTGATTTAAAACCAACCACTTATGAAGAATCATCCAAACATCAATTTTTGAAGGATGCCATGATGGAATAATATCAATCCATCATGAAGAATGATGTGTGGGAGGTTGTGCTGAGACCTGAGGAGAAGTCAGTAGTGACTTCCAAGTGGCTATACAAAATCAAGCATGGAGTCGATGAGAGTGTTGAAAAAAATACAAGGCTAGATTTGTTGCTAGAGGATTCTCTCAGAAAGAGGGAGTTGATTATGATGAAACATTTGCTCATGTGGCTTGATATACTTCCATCAGATCGATCATTGCTATTGTTTCATCTATGGGATGGAAGTTGCATCAGATGGATGTTAAGATAGTCTTTCTCAATGGTGTTATTGAATAAGAAGTATACATTGAACAACCAGACGAGTTTATCATCCACAGAAAGGAGTCTCACGTATGCAGATTGAAAAAGGCACTGTATAGACTCAAGCAAGCACCCCGTGCTTGGTATGGACGGATAGATAGATTCTCGGTGAGCTTGGGATTCACCAAGAGTGATGCAGACCCAAACCTTTACTACAAGGTTGTGGATGATGAGCCACTGATTTTGGTACTGCATGTTGATGACTTGTTTCTCACCGGAAATGAGAAACTTATTGTATGGTGTAAGAAGAATCTCGCCTTTGAGTTTGAAATGAAGGATCTTGGATTGATGCACTACTTCTTGCGATTAGAAGTATGGCAAAGGCAGAAAGATATTTTCCTAGGACAAGGAAAGTAGACCATAGATATATTGAAGAGATTCAGAATGTTGGACTGCAAGTCCATTGCCACTCCGATGGATGCAAATTGGAAGAAGTTGAGAGATTCTACTTCAGACTCAGATTTGATTGATCCCACCATGTATCTCCAGTTGATTGGGTCATTAATGTATTTGAAAAACACCAAACCAGATATATGTTTTGCTATGAATGCTCTCATTTAGTTCATGTGCGAACCGAGGAAGATTCACTGGACTGCTGCAAAAGATGTGCTCATATACTTGCGTGGCACTGTGGGATATGGTTTGAAATATGATTCATATTGTGACCTGATATTGCAGGGGTTTACAGACTCAGATTGGGCTAGATGCGTTGCAGATAGGAAGAGTACTTCCTGATGTTGCTTTAGTTTGGGTTCTGCAGTTATTTCCTGGTGCAGCAAGAGTAGAAATTGATAGCACTCAGTACTGCAGAGGCCGAGTATATGGTTGCTAGTACAACAACTCGAGAATCAATTTGGCTTCGTAAACTCTTGGAAGGATTGTTTGGCCATATTCTAGAGTCGACCGTGATTCATTTGGATAACAAGAGCTATGTGTAGATGTCAGTGAATCATGTATTTCACGACAGGTCGAAGCATATAGAGATTCACTATCACTTCATACGTGATATGGTGCATAAAGGTGAGGTCAAGTTACAGTACGTGCCAATAGACGACCAGACTGCAGATATTCTCACCAAGGCTCTTCCCAGGGTGAAGTTTGAATACTTTCGCGAAAGACTTGGAGTAGAAGAGAACGTGTCCCTCCTTGAGAGGGAAAGATGACATTGAGATGCTTTCCCTTCTTTCGCCCAGGTGCCTCTACTCGTCTAGGTACTCAACCAGGTATTTGAGAAATCCCATCAGCAGATGAGTCGGACAAGCAGTAGATGGTTGGGTTCACCCAGGTACCTTCACTCATCCAGGTGCTCAACCAGGTATGGGATAAATCCCATTGGCAGATGAGTCGGACAGGCAGTGGATGGTTGGGTTCACACAGGTGCCTCTGCTCGTTCAGGTTCTCAGTCAGGTATGGGAGAAATCCCATCGACAGATGAGACAGACAGGTAGTAGATGGCCGTGTGATTGCACAAGTACCTCTACTCTTTCAAGTTCTCAGCCAGGTATGGGAGGACCCCATCGACAGATGATACGAACAAGACCCCATCGACAGATGAGACGAACAAGTAGTAGATGGTCTTGCCCATTTTCTCGTCTGGGATATCAGCCAGGTATGGGAGAAATCCCATCGGCATATGAGACAAACAGGTAGAAAATGGTATAGCAGAGATGGTATTGCTGATATCTCAGATATCCAGGATTGAGTGATTCTCCTGGACTCACCGAAGGACTGGTGAATTTGATGCATGAAGGCACTTCTCGAAGGATTGAGACTATGCTAACAACCTTCAGTATGTATAGAGATGATGGAGACAGTATAGATGTGTAGATGAAACCCAGATGACCATGATGTTGATGAAGACCGAAGAATACCTTCCTCGTTGAGAGGGAGTGTTGGATTTTGTGCAACTTTGGAAGATATTATTTATTGTATTTTTATTGTACTTGATTGTACCTCCTAAGGGAGATGAACTTGATGTAATTAACTATGTAAACCCTTGAAAGAATTAATGTAAACCTTGGGGTGAAAAGAAGCAAAAGAAAAGATTAAAATTAAATTATTAATTGTCCCCAAGTAAAGTCAGCCCAGTCAAATAAAGAAGTCGACTCAACTAGGGTAAAATCCAGTTTGGCACTTGTATAAATAAGAGGGAAAAGTCACCTCATTATTCACTCACTCACTTCACACAAGTTCGCATTACCTAGAGAGAGAAGTTCACACTACAACAGGAGAAGACTATTTTGGGGGTTTCTATCTTTGGAAAGCACTTCCATCTTTTCTCTTTTATGATTGTACTCTAATCTCAGAATTATCATCTCTTTACAAAGGTTGTTGGGTTTTCTCCCGTTTGGGTTTCCCAAGATAAATTCTTGTGTTATTGTTTTGTGCTTTGTCTCTCTTCTAGTGATCCTGTTTATGCATTTGAATTGTTATATTATGAATGTATGAAAATCTAACATTTGAAAGCAGAGTACTCTTTCAAGTCTTGAACACTAAGATGCATATAATTACTTATTCTCATCTACAAACAAATGCATAGATTGATAGAGTAAATCAATTGCTTAAAGACATGCTTCACATGTATGTGATGGATAGACCATCCAAGTGGGAGAATTATATACACCTTATGGAGTTTGCATATAATAATAGGCACCAAGATTTAATGAAAATGAGTCCATTTGAGTCTCTATATAGAAAAATATGTTGAGCCCAAATAAATTAGGATAACCTAATGAACAAAATTGTACTTGGTCCAAAGATACTAAAGGAAATGATGCGAGAGGTTGTTAGAACTAGGCATAATTTGAAGGCAGCACAAGACATGCAAAAAAATTAGGTAGATAATAATAGGGCACATAAATAATTTCAAGTTGGGGATCATGTCTACCTTAGAGTGAAATCGAGGAAGAGTTCATTGAATCTTGGAAGTTGTGCCAAGTTAGGACCTCATTCTTGTGGACCATTCGAGATTCTAGATAGGATAGGTCCAATTGTATATAAACTTGCATTGCTTACTAATATCAAAGCTCACAATGTTTTCCATGTTTCTTTGCTCAAGAAATATGTACATAATTCTAACCATGTGATTGATTCTATTGTGATCTAGGTCGAACTAGAGGGAGAGTTCAAGGTAGAGCCTTTATGCATCTTCAATAGGAAAAATACATTTCTCCATAGTCAAGCCATTGGACAGGTAACGGTGCA
Organism: Larix kaempferi; assembly: GCA_027924585.1. Lineage (NCBI taxonomy): Eukaryota > Viridiplantae > Streptophyta > Pinopsida > Pinales > Pinaceae > Larix > Larix kaempferi. The sequence continues at coordinate 18,145,184 of BSBM01000893.1, forward strand.
AAATAAGTAATTTGGTTCAAATTAGGCTACATAATAGCTGGAGGATTCCATGAAAGTGGCATACCCATTTTTATCTTGTTCTCAAGTGCACCAAGGACAATACAATGCCAAAGGGGGAATATAATATCCCAATTTTGACCCTCTGGATGTTTTGGATCAAATTACAAATAAATGGATATATTGATGGGATTTATTTATTTAAAATGACCTCATGTATAAATTATGTAAATGTATTGTATGACTTCCTATTGTGGAGCTCAAGGTCAAGGTATGACTAGTGAATATCTAGGCATGTATTTTGATAAATGTGCTTTTGATATACCATGAGGTAGGCTTACCATGGACCTATACTCAAGACATGTAGATAATGTTTCAAATTTTAATATAAAGGTTCAAGGGTGGTTGTTGAGAGCACGAGTTTGGATATGATTCCACTAGAGGGGATGATGAAAGGGAGGATCCAAGGGGATGGAAAGTAATCCTAAGTTTTATAAGTCTCCAAGTGCTATTATTTTCACCATGTGCCTTATTAAAATCTATAACCACCAATCATTGAATGCAAATGGTAATTGGTGAGGAAGTCCACCTCCCATAGTTATGAGAGAATGGGGGGAGAGTGCAAGTCAAAAGAAGGGTAAGAGATTCAATCCCCATAGGAATTCAAACCACCTAGGAATTAAAAAAATATCTTCTCCATCCTCTCTTCCCATGCAAATTAGTATTAACCAATCCACTGGCTCATTCATACTCTTCAACATTACAATTCAATTCCATTATACCAAGGCAGGTTGTTCATTGATCATACATTCCCACGTTATGCATGAGCATTCGTATTCTGCCTAAACAACTAGTTGAACCATTCCCCTTTCCCACTCACCTATGAATTATGGAGCCATGTTGTTATGTTGGAGACTATGATTTGAATATGTGGATATAGTGATGAGGAAGAAGAGTCGACAAGCTTTAGAAGGGAGAAGAAATTTTGCAGAAGAGCATAGAGGTGGGATTGATAGGAAGACATTCGCATTCCCTATAGATTTGTACTCATTGAGTGCTCAAGGACCAACATATGGCTCTATTGGGTTGATCATGAAGGAAAACAACAAAATGGAATCCTTCTACACACATTGAGAATACACTGAGGGAGAAGGATTTCCTGAAGGATGTTTGAGCATAGAAAGGAAATACATTCTAGTATGTTGGGACTATTTACAAGAGAAATAGTATATTCTTGGTGTTGTGTGGGGTAGTAGGGAGAAGAGCCATGGCGGGGCTAATTGGAAGGTTGCTTCAAGATTAATGCGTTGAACAACTTGGGTGAGATCTATATCAATTGGGTTGGGTGAGTGATCTAAGTGCCCATTACCTATTTCCTTCATACTAATGGCCTCATAATCCGACTCAAAGGTTGCATCCACAATGGATTGCTTATTATTGAGTGGGAAATCACTCACCGATGGCTAATTTCCTTGGATTAACTTGTTCAAACATAATTGTTCGATCTCATATGATTTGTTATATTAAGTTTATGTCTATTATTCTACGATATGTTATGATTACTTATGTGTGAATTTAACAACGAAATTCATGAATGTATTATATGATTACTTATGTGTGGTATTATATGCTTGATTATTGCATTGTAAATGAGCCTTGCAATTCAAATTACCTTAACAAGGTTTAAGAAGGTTTTGGTTTGAATTCCTTCTACAAAGCGTTTTGTGTTTGCATTCACAACTAGATGACAATGGACATATGTTGGCTCAAATCATTATTCATATTGGCATGGCCATATGCCAAATGCCAATTTGAAGTGAGGCCTTCATTTCTATGAAGGATATTCCAAGCGTGTGGGTATGGTAATGAGTGCAATCCCCTTTTTCCATTTGAAGTGATGACACATATGGATATACAATAAAGACAAAAGTTAACTTTGATGTTTAATATTAAGTTTCTTCATATGAGTAATTGATGTGATGTAATTCTTGTCTATTTGTTTTTTAATAGGTTAAATATATATTTTTAATTTAAATGTAAATAAAATATTATCTATGTGATTAGCATAGTGATTAGTATCATGTAATGTTTTATAAATATGCTTAACTTTCTTAAATGTATAAATGTAATATTTTTACAAATTATATTAAAACTTTTAAATAAATTTTAATGTACAAATTAATTATTTTTTAATAATAATAATCTTCTTTACAAAGAAACAGAGTCTATTGGGTAGCGATTTGAATGTTGAACTTGTGATCTTTTAAGAGGCATATATTTTTAACCACTAGGTCCACTCAAGTTATACATCCATATAATAAGTTTATGACAAAACTTATTATAGCTAATTTGTTAAAGGAAACAAGTTCAACAATTTTAAGTCTTACTTCACAACAAAATTTAAAATCACATTATTATTGTGAAATAGTTTTTTAATATATTTTTTGAAATAGTCAAATCCCCATAACCTTCTCACACAATTTATATACTAATTTAATATCTAATTTAACTATGAATTTAAAATTAAATTATTATTACTTATATAAAATATAGTTTTATTAATAATATAAAAAATTGATTTTTAAAAATTAAGCATATTTATTTACACACACATTTTGAATTTGATATGCGTTAAACTTTAAAATTGAACTTTTTACACAACAATAAAACTATTTCTCTCTCTTTGTATTTATGGGAAGGAACTTTAACACTAGATACTAATGTTTAATTTGTGTAACCACATGTTCAATACAATAAATTACTTTGCATCCAGATTTAAAATGCAAATATATTAATCTTAAAATAATTTTATGGGGGTGACTTAGTTGGGAGGTGTGTGATGAACCTGCAATAATTAATTAATGAAAACACACGAGATAGCAGAAATAACAGAACTCAGAATCACTTTTATATTGATCGCATGCCACTTCGAGGGGGCAACCTCCTTTGAGCAAGCTCAATACAAATAACTGTTAGAAAAACAGGATCACAGAGCAATCACAATAAACAGAAATGCAAATATAATCACACACACATTACAAGAGAGACACAGATATATCGTGGTTCACCACAACTTGGGCTACGTCCACACTGAATTTACCAGTCCTTATTATTATTACCGTCCAGCAAGGTGAAGGGATACAACCTGTAGCACAGTCGCTGCACTTCCTCTTCACTGTCTCACAGTCTCTCTCCTGATCTTAGAGATCTTTACAATGCATAAAACCTAATACATCAACCCTAGCCGTATTACAATGTCTTTCTTTTATAGGGAAAATACAATGGGAAAAATACCACGGGATACCCAAAACCATGGGCCCGCAAAACAAAATGCAGAATGGGTGTACAGTCCTCATGGGTGCACGGCTAAGACAATATCATCTATGAGACTGGAAGATCTGGCTCCACAACCAACAATCTCCCACTTGGAGACTGATCACAGCAAATCCACCGCTGCTGCACCTGTTGGACTTGGACTTGGCAAATTTCTCCTCTTCACCTTCAAGCTAGAAGGCCAACTGAAACCGAGCAAGAACTCAGTTTCTCTCTGCTCACTACCTTTGTGAACATATCTGCAGGATTCTGGATAGTATGTACCTTTTTCAGTTTCAACAGTTCATCTTCCAGAACAGAGCGTATGAAATGGTACTTGAGCTGTATATGTTTAGTCCTGGAATGGAATGCTGAGTTCTTTGCATGATGAATGGAACTCTGGATGTCACTATACAACCTGCTATCCTTCTGCTTCTTACCCACTTCCTCCATAAACCTCTGCAACCAAATCATATCTTTACTAGCCTCTGTAATAGCAACATACTCTGCTTCTGTTGTTGAAAGTGCAACAACCTTCTACAGTTTCGAAATCCAGCTTACTGTTGTTCCACCTACAGTAAACACATACCCTGTGGTTCTCTTCCTGCTATCCTTATCACCTGCCATATCTGCATCAACATATCCCTGTAGAACAGTGTCTGAACCTCCAAAACATAATGCCTGAGTGGTGGTACCTCTCAAATACCTGAGAATCCACTGTACTGCCTTCCAATGTTCCTCACCTGGATTGCTCATATATCTGCTCACAACTCCCACTGCTTGTGCAATATCTGGTCTTGTGCACACCATGGTATACATCAAGCTGCCAACTGTTGATTGATAGTGAATATTGGACATGTAATCTATCTCTTCCTATGTCTTGGGACACATTTCCTTACTTAGACTGAAATGGCTGGCCAAAGGTGTACTTACTGGTTTTGCAATCTGCATTCTGAACCTCTCCAACACCTTTTGTATGTACTCACCCTGAGACAATGTCAATTTGCGATTTTTCTTGTCTCTTGTTATTCTCATACCAAGGATTTGCTTTGCAGCACCCAAATCCTTCATCGCAAATGAATTAGCTAGCTTCCTTTTGAGTACATTTATATCCTACATGTTAGACCCTGTAACAAGCATGTCATCTACATACAATAACAAGATAATATATCTTTCATTGTCTAGCTTCTTGAAATAAATACAGTGGTCAGAATGACATCTAATATAACCTTGTTCTGTCATAAACCTGTCAAATTTTAAATACAACTGCCTTGGAGCTTGCTTCAAGCCATGCAAACTCTTTTTCAACCTGCATACCAAGTTCTCCTTACCTTTGACCTCATACCCTTGTGGCTGCTGCATATATATCTCTTCCTCCAAATCCCCATGGAGAATGGCTGTTTTTACATCTAACTGTTCAAGATGCAAATCTTCTACCACCACTAGATTTAAGATAGTCCTAATTGAAGTCATCTTAACAACAAGAGAAAATATTTCATCAAAATCAATACCTTTCTTTTGTGCAAACCCCTTTACAACAATTCTGCCCTTGTACCGCTTCTTACCTCCTTCTTCTTCCTTCAACCTATAAATCCATTTGTTCTGCAATGTTCTTTTACCAGCAGGAAACTGAACCAGATCCCATGTCTGGTTTCCTACCAATGAGTCCATCTCCTCATTCATGCCTTGCTCCCACTTCTTTCTAGTTTTCACCTGCATTGCTTCTTCATAACATTCTGGTTCACTAGCATCAGTCATCAACAAATAATACATTGAAGGAGAGTATCGTTCAGGGAGTCTACTTAACTTGGTAGATTTTCTTGTAATTGCAGGAGTTTCAGGTACTTGTTGTTGTTGTTGATTTTCTGGCACCTTTGGAACTTCATTTTCTTGAATTTCATCAAATACTGTGTACTCTGTGGTTTCCTTTTCCTGTTTCTTTCCCTGCAACTGATCTTTATACATGACCTTTTCATTGAATATCACATCTCTACTCTTGATGATTTTTTTTATTTTCATCATCCCATAAGTGATAACCAAATTCATCTACCCCATATCCAATAAGGGTACATTTCTTGGATTTATCTTCAAGCTTTGTTCTATTTTCTTTATCAATATGGACAAATGCTTCACAACCAAACGTTCTCAGAAATGAGTAGTTTAACTTTTTATCTGTCCATGCCTCCTCTGGAATACCACCATCCAAAGCACTTGAAGGTCCTCTGTTTATTAAATAAATAGCAGTATTTACAGCATCCGCCCAAAACTGTAAGGGCAACCCTGCATGCAGTCTCATACACCTTGCACGCTCCATGATCATTCTGTTCATCCTTTCTGACACACCATTTTCTTGTGGTGTTCCCGGGACGGTCTTCTCTCTATGAATCCCATGGTATGAATAGTAACTATCAAAATCCTTGCCATAGTACTCACCTCCATTATCAAATCTGAGACACTTCAACCTTTTCCCTGTCTCATTCTCAACCAAAGCTTTCCACTTCTTAAAACTAGCAAACACATCAGATTTCTGTCTAATGCAATAAACCTAAGTTTTCCTAGTTGCATCATCAATAAATGTAACATAATAATGAGATCCACCAAGAGATCGTACCTGATCCGGTCCCCATACATCTGTATGCACGAGCTCTAACTTTTCATTCTTCTTTTGTTTCCCAACCCTGAGAAATCTGACTCTTTTATGTTTTCCATAAACACAGTTTTCACAGAATTCCAAACCTACCTGCTTCAAATATGGCAGCAACTTCCTTGAGTGGAGAATTTGCATCCCCTTTTCACTCATGTGGCCAAGCCTATGATGCCACAATGCTGTATCTGTTCCTGCGGAAGCTAAAGAGATAAAATGGTCAGTATTATGAGGACATAAATACAATGTACCTATCCTGTCTCATTTTTCTATCACCATTGATCCTTTAGTGATCTTCCACTACTTTTCTCCAAATGTAGATAGACAGCTGCCATCTTCCAACTAACCTGTTGAGATCAGATTTGTTTTCATAGCAGGAATATGCCTAACATCTTTCAACAACCAGTCAGTTCCATTCTTAACTTTTATCCATACCTTACCCATTCCAACAATTTTACATGGCTCATCATCACCCAATAAAACATGTCCAAAATTGCGAGGAACATACTCAAGAAAGTATTTCCTATGGGATGTAGCATGACATGAAGCTCTTGAATCTACTACCCAATAATCACTAGTATTATCTAATGCAAGAATCAAAGCATATTGTAACACATCACCTACTACATTTGCTTCCTGGGTAGTTTCCTTCTGTGCATCTTCTTTCTTCTTTAGAGATCTACAGTCTTTCTTCAAATGTCCTTTCTTTCCACAGTTCCAGCACTGTATTTTTCCTAGTCTGGACTTGGATCTTCCCATTTTAGACTTGCCACGATTACCTTGGCTCTTTCCTCTCTCCTTTTGTCTTCCCCTGCTCTCCATGGTCAACGCATTACCTGATGTCTCATCTGTGCTTTTTCTTCGCATTTCCTCGCTAAGAATAACACCAATAACATCATCAAATTTCAAGGTGTTTGAACCAGAGACAGAGTTACTTACAGCCATGACCAAGCTATTCTATCTTTCTGGCAATGAACACAAGATTAGAAGAGCCCTAACCTCATCATCAAATTTCACACTTACAGAACTTAGCTGATTTGTAACCGTATTAAACTCATTTAAATGATCAGTAACAGATCCACCTTCAGACATCTTCATATTAAATAAACGCTTCATTAGAAATACCTTGTTGGAGGCCAAGGGTTTTTCATACAGCTTACCCAGTGTGCTCATCAAACCCTTCGTTGTCGTTTCTTTTGAGATATTGAAAGCCACCGACGAAGCCAGGCTCAGCCGTATTGTTCCCATAGCCTTTCTGTCAAGAACCTCCCATTCTTCGTCCTTCATGGCTGCCGACTGCTTTGCTCTTCCTCCCTACGGTAGGAATAGATCATTCTGGTACAGATAGTCCTCCATTTGCATCTTCCATAACTGGAAGTTTTGGCCGTTAAAATTCTTGACCTTAAAATTTCCTTCTTCTGCCATTGCTCCCACTTGAACCAGAAAACCTAGCTTCCTGCGGGTTTATTTGCCAAATAGACCTTTGGCTCTGATACCAATTGTTAGAAAAACAGGATCACAGAGCAATAACAATAAACAGAAATGCAAATATAATCACACACACATTACAAGAGAGACACAGATATATCGTGGTTCACCCCAACTTGGGCTACGTCCACATTGAATTTTCCAGTCCTTATTATTATTACCGTCCAGCAAGGTGAAGGGATACAACCTGTAGCATAGCCGATGCACTTCCTCTTCACTGTCTCACAGTCTCTCTCTTGATCTTAGAGATCTTTACAATGCATAAAACCTAATACATCAACCCTAGCCGTATTACAATGTCTTTCCTTTATAGGGAAAATACAATGGGAAAAATACCACGGGATACCCAAAACCATGGGCCCGCAAAACAGCTGGTGAAAATAGCCCCAAAAAATTTTCTCGAGGGTGTTGCCCTCAAACCCCCATTTCTCGGGGGCGCTACCCCCGAACCCCCGTTTGTGGGGGCTCCGCCCCCAAAACCCATTTTTCGGGGCGTTGCCCCGAACCCCTAAAAATGCAGAATGGGTGTACAGTCCTCAGGGGTGCACGGCTAAGACAATATCATCTATGAGACTGGAAGATCTGGGTCCACAACCAACAATAACTTCACCGTACCTTCATTGGTCTTAACACAAACTTATATACTAATTCTACGCACCAAGACCATGTGTCAATACAAACCATGGGCCAATACAAAATATGGATCAACAATTACTATAGGACGACTTACAAAGCATATGCGTCCAACAACAATAATACAAACTATGGATCAACAAATACTACAAGATGACTTACAAAGCATATGCATCCAACAACAATACACTAACAAAGTAAATAGAAGGGTTGACATGGGTTCCTAACATCCCCTCTCCCTTACAAAAAGCTTTGTCCTCAAAGCTTTAGATGTGGAAATTTATGCAGAATCTGAAGGAGTGGTTCCCCTGTAGCATCCTCGGGTTGCATTCCGTCCCACTGACGCCTTTTGAGTTTCAGGGAGGATTACTTGGAAGGCTGTAGACAAAGAAGGACCATATCAGATATGTCAAAAGTGCACTCAGAACGGTGTTGATTGGCTTGTTGTTTCAGTCGAATTCTTGCCATGTGAATATTGTCCTGCAGAATGAGAAGAATCTGATTACGGTTTCGAAGAACTGAGTCAATTTCCTGAACTGGGGAGTTGCTGAGCGTGTATAGAAGAAGAACTGGCGGTGCCTGTCCATAAACTGCTTCATATGGTGTCCTTTTAGATGTGGTATTGTACCACTGGCGCGCTTCTAGGAAATCCATAGAAATAGCTGTCCACATCTGTGTAGGGATGGGAAAGGATTTGAGCAGTCCCAAAAGGAGTGTCATTTCACCCTTGTTGACCTCGCAAGTATCACAGTCAGCCACCATCTGTTGAATTGTCATTTTCAGTCCCTGCCAAAAGAAGTTACATTGTTCCCGGTCATACATTTTGAGGAACCCAGAGTGCCCTGCTGATGAAGAAGCATGGAGTTCATAGAAGAGATAGCTCTATTGAACAGATTGCAACCAATTTGGAACAAGCAGAGAAATAACTGTAAGAAAAAATGGGTCATCAAATGTGCGAGAAGGAGCATCTGCCACCATATTGTCCTTACCCTTCTTGTAAGTGATCGCATAGGCATAACCCATGAGTTGGATAACCCATTTCAGGTGTGCTAGGGAGGAGACCCATTGTACCAGGTCATTTTCCAGACTCTGGAGATAAGTCTTGATGCAGAAATAATTCCCTAATAGGTATGGCTGCCACTTATGCACTGCATGCAAAATAGCCATCATTTCCTGCTGAGATGTAGATGCGGCTAAATTCGTACCAAAAAGGTCTCTTGAAGGCGAAAATCCCACTGGTTCAGCAAGGACACCTGCATATCTATCTAAGGAAGTAGGGGAGACCGTTAATGAGTGCCTCTGAATGGAATGGAGTTGAGCGATGACACCATGTGAATTCTTCTTAAGGATCTTTTCCAGGCGATGTGAACTGATGATGCGGAGAGACCCTTGTTGTAAGCCCTTAAATTTGTGTTGTTTCCCATTTACTGAAAACTGCATCCAAAGTTCAGCAAAATCCCATAATATGGGGCCAAGTGTGCGTAACCATTGAACACCCAAAACCACATCACATCTGCCTAGGGACAAGGCAAACATGTCAGAGCGCAGGTTATAATCTTCCAGAGAGATATACACATTGTGACACTTCCCCTTGCAAGGTAAGGTGCCCCCATTGGCAACCATGACTTCAAAGTTGGAGCAAGGATGCACAAAACAATGAGCATGTTTGGTGATCCGAGGGTCAATGAAGTTATGAGTGCTACCAGAATCAATGAGTATTGTAAGAGGAAGCTTCTTGAAGTAACCCCTGAACTGCATTGTTTGGGGAGTGGTGACACCGGATAAAGCATGGAGAGATATCTCTGGTTGTTCATCCTGAGATGGAGGGTCAATAGGCGGCTCCTGAATGTTGACCTAATAATCCATTGTATCTGGAGTTTCTTGACCAAGTGTAGAGGCAGGCGGAGAATCCATATCCAAGAGATAGAGCTTTTGTTGAACACATCTATGTCCCTGAGTGAATTTCTCATCATAATTATAACAAAGCCCTTTTTCTCTACATGCATGCATCTCTGTTTCATACAAATGCTTGATAGGAGTTGGTCGAGGAGCTAGCAGGATGGGAGGTCGTTGAGAACCCATATTGCAGAAGGGAACAAAAGTGGGTTTGGAGCGTTGTTGGGCTGCAATCTTGTCTTCTGCCAACTTAGCCAACCCTAGGACTTCCATCATTGTGTTGGGACATAACATTTTAACCTCTGACTGGATTTCATCCTTAAGACCACTGATAAAACAACTCCTGTAGAATTCATCAGACAATCCTTCTGTGTGATTGGCTAGTTTCTCAAATTCTGTCTAATACTCTCTCACAGTGCCACTTTGACGAAGTTTAGTGAGTGCTCCGCTGAAGTCATCAAAAGCACTAGGACCAAATCGTTGCAAAATGAGTTGGCAAAAATCTGTCCATTTTGGCTCGTCATGAGCCTTGATGTACCAACAGTACCATTGAAGGGCTTCCTGTTCCAAATAAAAGGATGCAATTGGAACTTTTTGGACATCAAAAGTATTATGCAGACTGAAATATTGTTCTGTACAATAGATCCATCCAGTTGGATCAGTACCATTAAAGCAAGGAAATTCAAGCTTAGGACCACGAAAATTGCTGGAAGAAGAGAACCCATTGGCTGCCGAAGATTCGTGCTGTCAATTATTTTTCATGGCTGAATGTTGAAGATGGAGGCTGAGAAATTTTTCATCCAGATCTTGGAGTTTGGTTTGGATGGCTGCAAGTGCTTCCTCCATGGTTGTTGCTCCTGCGCGGATGATAACTATAACCAGGAGTTTTTTTTTTGGGGGGGGGGGGGAATGGATAGAAAAACACAAGCAAAAGCTTATTTAGTAAAGGTAAATTTGGATTTGGGAAAAACTCGGAGAGGTAATTTGGGTTTGACTAGGTTTTGGACACTTTCTGATGGACAGGGAAGCAAAAAATAGGGATTTCAGAAGTGGGGTGAAAGAATGAGAAAATTTGGTAGAGGGACAAAGAAGCAGAATTAGGAAAGGAACTCTATGGTAAAATTTGAAGGCGATTGGGTGAAATCCAAAGAAGTTACGACAAACCCTAAAAATAGACAAATGTGGGATTTCGGGCTTTGGAAAGTGGAATTTGGGATAGGGTCCTCAGGAATGAAATATGCAAAATGGTATTACCAGGGTGTCAGGGAAGTTTCAAGGGAAACAGAGTGAAAACAAGGGAGATATGGCCCAAAAACATTTTTATTTTTATTTTATTTTTATTTTTTATTTTTAGGAATGGATCTGTAATGGCGCGGAAGAGATCTGAAATAGATAGATCTGCAACGGCGCGGAAGAGATCTGAAACAGATAGATCTGCAATGGCGTGGAAGTGATCGAAAACAGAGGGATCTGAAATGGCGCCGACTGGATCGAAAAACAGTTGGATCTGAAATAGATCTGACACGGCTAGATCTGGAACAACTTTTAGAATGGATCTGAAACGGCACGGCAGTGATCGACAACAGTTCAGCTGAAAATAGATAGGGACCCTAGGTATGTGCGGCTTCCTAACAGTTCAAGGGTTTCACTCGGCCACCAATGTTGTCTGACGGCTTGCGTATCGGTGCAGTACCCCTCACTCCACGGCTCAGGTAAAACTGATATCCGCTTTGCCACAAACAACAGCTCTTGGTTTACCTCACGGGTGGGAACTAGTCAATCAGATAGGGGTCGTTTCCCTTTTCACTGGCAGGTCCTCTTAATGGGCCAGCTACTTTGGGGTTCTTGTGGTACTCCTCACAATGAGCTTTAGGGATTATGCCCAAGTACTTCCCACAGTTAAGCGGATAGGGATTATTCCCAGATCCGAAGCTGCAATAGATGCGAAAAAAAATTTGGCAGAAATTTCACTCAGCAAGCCCAAGAAAGTGCTCTGATACCAGATGTGATGAACCTGCAATAATTAATTAATGAAAACACATGAGATAGCATAAATAACAGAACTCAGAATCACTTTTATATTGATCGCAGGCCACTTCGAGAGGGCAACCTCCTTTGAGCAAGCTCAATACAAATAACTTCACCGTACCTTCATTGGTCTCAACACAAACTTATATACTAAGTCTACGCACCAATACCATGGGTCAATACCATGTGTCAATACAAACCATGGGCCAATACAAAATATGGATCAACAATTACTACGGGACAACTTACAAAGCATATGCATCCAACAACAATAATACAAACTATGGATCAACAAATACTATGGGACGACTTACAAAGCATATGCATCCAACAACAATATACTAACAAAGTAAATAGAAGGGTTGACATGGGTTCCTCACAAGGCGACACCCAAAATCCAACCAAATTGAGGTCGGTGCGGTCCAGGATGGGTGTGATCCCTAGGTGATTTTGACGGCTTAGTAACCCCTAGGTCATGGTTTCTCAGACCACAGACCACTCCTGCAAGTTAGAGAAATTCGAGTAAAAAAATAAAAATAAAAAAATTATAATTTTAAAGGTATGAACGCTTCCATTATCATTCAAAAGAATATATATATCTTGAGGAGGAGGTCGTTCACCCCAAAACTATATAGGGTTTCATTCTATGAAAGATATCAATCCCTCTATTTAACACATTAATAGCTTTATATCATTATCTTAAAGATTGGTACATATTAGATTAAACATGAAATTAATTGCATCATCTTTGAAATTGATATCACAAATATTTTTGCATCTATGTTGACATTTTGTCCCTTGCAATATAACATTTAACTTGATCCACTATTTTTTTTCGTTTGCTCAAAAATCCCTCACTTGGTGGGAGCGGACTTTGGTCTGGGAAACCATGATCTAGGGGCATCTATTCTGTCAAAATCACACGGGGATCTCACCCTACCTGGACCACACCGGCCATCAAGTTGGCTGGATTTTGGGGTGTCTCCTCCCAACTAGCTCACCCCTAAGGGGAATTGAACCCGGTCGCCTTGCTGACAAAACCCACACCTTAACCAAATAAACTAGCGGGAATTGGCATAACTTGATCCAATAACTTTATTTTAACATAGTTTTATACTTTGCATTTTTTCACACATTTTTATATTTTGTGTTTTGTTTAGAATTATTTTACTAACAAAAATAGACCCTTTTAACATGTTTTTTTTTAAATAAAAAAATGTTGGAGAAGCTAAATAATTGTGTGTTTGGAATTATTTTATGGTATAATATTTTTCTACTCATTCATTTTCTCTACTACAAAATGATTAATTAAGAAAATATTTTTTATTATCAATGTACATGTTGGATATTGAGATACTTAGAGGTTAGTTAAGTTCAAGGTTTAATGTGTCGTTGTATACAATATGTTTCTTTAGTGTGTTTTTGTACTTATCTAATTTGACGGTCACGATAATGTTTTAGACATAAAGTGATCAATGGTTCATCTTCTCCTTGATATTAGTGACACTTGATATGTGGCTTAGCATATGATCGCCCCATGATCTCTAGTTAAAGAGAAGGGGGTCATTTGCTAATGATAAATTTTAAAAGATTCACATGTAAACTAATTTCTTTTTGCATTAATATATTGCCTCAAGAGGTCACATTTGTTGGGACAGTGGAATGCTTCCCTCTTTGAGGGTTTTAAATGTGTATACATTGGTATATTAATATTTGATCTGATTGTGAGAGTGATTTCCTTAAGGTGTTTGACCTACGTGGATATACCTTGCATATTGAACATGCTAACAAAGATCCTATGAAGACCCATGCACTCCTAGCATTGATTGAGATCCTTAACATGTGTCACTACATACAACAAAGGAATTCTATATTCTACTATTTTTTAGTAGTTTGGGTCCAAGTGAACCACTCAAATGCATATGGAGTTTTGTTTCTACTTGGAATCCCTTTTCATTTTTGTCGAAAATGTTTTTTGTTTCTTTAAGATATGATCATTTATATCAAATAGTCTGAAGGTATATATTTTCATTTGAGATTTTTTTAAATCTCTTTCTACTGTTTAATGTGTCATTTCAATTTTTTCTTTATATTCCTAGTTTGTTCTTTTTGTTTATTTTCCTAGTTTGTTCTATTTTTTATTTGTATATGTTATTTGTCATATGCCTTATTTGACCTTGGAAAATCAAGAACATAGAACCATGTATTTTCTGATATGCATATGCTCTTTTCTTACTGCCTTATGCGACTTTGGAAAATCAGAAATAGGGAGGAAAAGTTGCACTGTCCAAATAGAATAAGCAAAATCTAACCTCGTGCATGCAAACGTTTGAATTATTTTTCTCGAAAATTTGTTTGTTTTGTATGTGGACGTGTCTAAAGATTTTTGTAGGTAAACACAAGGGATTTCAAGGTAAGCATGCACTTCCAGAAGGATAAAGTTGGAAAAAAAACTAATTTCTCATTTATAACATTCATTATATCTTTTATAATAGTTCACTTGGTTGAAAGTTACTTTATCAGAACAAAGATCTTGAGTTTAATTTTTTGAAGTTATTTTTTGAAAAAGTGAATGCAACTTAAATTATAAAGTCACTTTGATGTAAAAATGCATCTCATTTACATTATAAAAGTGAATCACTTAAAGTTCTAAACCACTTTATTACTCTTTTTAAGTTATTTTTTGCATGCACCTTTAAGTTATGAATTAACTTTATTATAGAAGTACCCTAATTCAAGTGCACAATCAAGGAGAAAGGGAGGCAAGGGGGCCCCAACCAAATGATGTGACACCCCCTCTCATTACCATTGATTAGCATAAGTACACTCCAACAGTTGGAAGGGATGGTAGACACTAGGAATTCCCACAACACAATGAGCATGGCACACATGTAGGTGGTTTTGGCTAGAAATTCAGGTAGGGGTTTACTGATGATGGGATTTCAATGCGATGGGACAGGCTCATCCCATCACATGTAGGTGAAGGACACATAGAACATAATGGATCGGTGTGGAGTTAAGCTTTATAATGGTTGTGGTTTTAGAAGAAAAGAGTAACCCTACTCAAATTCTGATGCAGAAGTTGACAATTGAGAGTTCTGGTTCTACCCTAATAGAAGTTGAAGGTTTATCTAGAAGAGGTTTGTCGTAATTTCAATTCCAATTCCTCTCAGTGCTTTTCTAATCCTAGTTTCAAGTGGGAAGATAGAAGAGAATATCGAGACTACTAGGCTATGCTTCAACATTAGTAGTGGTGAGGCATTACTCTCAGTTCAAAATACGGTTAGAAAGGCATGGGTCAATAAGGGTCATAGTTGTCATCAAGGTCAGGGTTTCAATCATACTCAAAGGGTCATGCAGGAAGTGGAGGCTTCCACTGCCCAATACCATTGGCACACCCATTGTATTCAGAAGGAGGTTACTCAAGCTAAGAAATGGGTGAAGCAAAAACAAGAGTTAGTTGATTCAAAGGATGTGATGTATCAGGGAATGGTACCATGGCTTCCCGATGTTGAAACATCCAGAACCAAGGACACAAAATATTTCAAGTTGGTACTATTATATTGGAAAATAAAATCTCTATTAGGAAAGTCTCTCCTAGATCATGTTGAGGAACAAAAGGAAGTCCTCTTACAAATGGATGAACTCCCGGACTAGATGAGGAGGATGAATGCTAAGATCAATTTGATTGCAAAGGTAACCACTGAATTTGATTTTTCAGAGAAAGTTGTTGTAGCAGAGGACCACCCATTAGTCTCATCCCAAGACATGCCTTTGATACCAAATTATGATGATTATGAGCATTTTCCATTGTTTTTCTAGGGCTAATGCTTGTCTTTTAATTTCCTAGTAGCATAGTATGCTTTCAAGTTCCTTCAAACATTACAATAGCAATGCCTAGTCTGGGCTTAGGAAGATTTTGGACATATGTTTAATTACCATAATTAGTTGAAAAAGGATAATCCCGATTGGTGATCTCATATTTTATAGTTGGTTGGTTTCCCAAGTGGTTGAACAACTATTTAAGACTTTATATTCTCTTCTGTTTAATAGAAATAGAAAACAACTTTATTGTAAAAGTCGTTATAACTTATTTTATAAAAGTGAGTCACTCATTTTAGTGTAAAAAACAGTTTATTTGTAAAATCGAACTTATAAGACAATGCTAGACAATGAGGGCATCACTTTTTACTATTCACCACTCGACAACCTCATTGTGAGCACCACCACATGGGTCACCCTCCACTTACCATGTGGCACATTGATTATGTTTTATTTATTTCTTCAAGTGGACATAACTTTATCATCTGGATTCTTTTTCCATGTTGGTTTTTTAAGCAACCTATTTTGTTGAGCTCTTTCCCTTTGAATTATTAGTTTATGTTTTTTAAGGCATCTTACCTTCACATTGTAATATGGCAAGTCCGGGTGAGATCCTACTTACTGGTTTTGACTACTTTTAATGGAAATCTCATATGGAACATTTAGTACGAAGTAAGGGATTTTATTGAGTTACCTTGGGAATAGAAGTCCCCCCCCCCTTGATACTTTAAAGAGATCCAAATGGGATAATAAAAATGATTTATCACATGGATTGATAGGAAAACCAATCTCTAGTGATTTACACTCTCACCTTCAAGAAATTGACCCCTAGAAGCACCTTGGAAAAAAGTTGAAAAC
Organism: Larix kaempferi; assembly: GCA_027924585.1. NCBI lineage: Eukaryota > Viridiplantae > Streptophyta > Pinopsida > Pinales > Pinaceae > Larix > Larix kaempferi. The sequence goes on from BSBM01000893.1 coordinate 18,161,862, forward strand.
TATGTTTAGTAAACATAATGAGATTTCGGCCCACCAATTCAAAAATCAATTAATTGTTTTAAATCCCAATGATTTCTCATGCATTGAGGAGTTCCTAACTAAGTTTAAAACACTTAAATTTTTACTGCAAAATGTAAGATAAAGAAGGAAGATGACCAACTTTTTATTTTTTTTATTTTTAAGATTTACAATGCATATTCTATTTTTGTATATACTTTTCACTACACTAGAAAAACACTTATTGGACAAGGGGCTATTAATAAATGCCATTTTTTAAAACATTTTTGTGATTTTCTTGTTAGAGAGAAAGATAAGCTCTTAAATCTTGGAGTGATCACCAATGGAGGTACATCTCACAAAGCCATAGTGGAAAAACAAAAGCAAGGCCTCAAGCATCCAAAGAAGTAACATCCTTGCAACCACAAACAAAATAAGGGCCACAAAACCTCTCAACTAGGTCCTCCTCCCAATGGCAATAAAATTAGAAGCCAAGAATATTAAGAGACATTGTAATTGTGGGAAAACATGCTAAGTATCAATTTCATTGTATATTAATGATTTGTATTACACCATGTCAAATATCGCTAGCTTATTCAGTTAAGGTGTGGGTCTCATCAACATGGCAACCCGGGTTCAATTCCCCTTAGGGTGAACTAGTTGGGAGGAGACACCCAAAATCCAACCAGTTGAAGGTTGGTGTGGCCCAGGCCAAGTGCGATCCCCAAGTGATTTTTACGGTTTAGATGCCCCTGGGTCATGGTTTCTTAGACCAAAGGCCACTCCCGCAAGTCAAGGAGATTCTAGCAAACAAACAAAAAAGATTTGTATTACACCATTTTCTCCCTTGAAAATGAAGTCATTGGTATGGTTCATGCACTAAAGAGTGTATAGAGTCAAGGTCATAGTGATTGCCAACAATCAATGAACCATTAAATATATTTTTGATAAATGCTCTTTGTCAAAGCTCTTTCTCCCATGCAAATTGAACCATTGGATCATAATTACTACAAATCAATCTCAATTGAATATTAGTTGGAAAAAGATGTAAGCAATGGACAAACACATGATGAAGACAGATCAACCAAGAAAAATATGACAATTTGTAGTAGTTTTAATTAGTATACAATATTTTGAAATTTTGGGTTTAATTTGAATGTTTTTACCCATTTTGAAGCCCCCGAGCTTCATAAGGAAACTTAAGGAAGTGTGGAGTATGGGGTAGGTTTTACCTCGCCCCTTCTCATTTTCTTTGGGACTTGGAAATGGCACAAATAACTGAGTTGAGCTCTCAACCCTTTCAACTATGTTAAAGTTTGTGATAATGAAAGAAGTAGGTAGTCTGCAAGTCTTTGGTGATTTAAAAATATTTGTGGATTGGTTGAATGAGCTTAGGTTATGGATACACATATTAAGGATCAATTCCATTGTATATTAATGATTTGTATTACAACATTTTCCCCCATGAAAATGAAGCCATTTGTATGTTGTTCAAACACTAAATAGTGTATAGGGTCAAGGTCATACCAATTGTCAACAACCAATGAACCATAAATTATATACTTGATTAATTTTTTTTTATCCAAGCCCCTTCCCCATGTAAATTGAAACATTGGATTAGAATTAGCACAAATCAATTTCAATTGAATATTACTTAGAAAAATATGCAACCAATTTTTGAACACATGATGAAGATGATCCACTAAGGAAATATGGCAAATGGTAGTAGTTTGAGCTAATGAACAATATTGAAATTTTATGTTTAATTTCAATGTTTTTACCCATTTTGAATGTTGTTTAAGAGTGATTTTGAAGAGTAAATTGTCAATCCTAACATACACTAAAATTATTTAACCCATAAAATTTACAAGTTATTTATTCTCGTAAGGTTTCCTTCAATTGCTTTATATATATATATATATATATATATATATATATATATAGGCTTCACAAGGAAACTCGAGGAAGTGTGGAGTAAGGGGTAGGCTTTTCACTACTTCTCATTTTCTTTGGGACATGGAAACAACACAAATAGTTGAGCTAAGCTCTCAACCCTTTCAACTATGTTAAAGTTTGCGACAGCAAAAGGAGTAGGTAGTATGCAAATCTTGGTTGATTTAAAACTATTAGTGGATTGGTTGAATGAGGTGATGCCTTCCCAAAATGTTAGACTCCAAGCAATTATGGATCAAATGTAATTTAATGAGAGTAAATTTAATAAGATTTCATTCACTCGCGTCTTTTGTGAACTAAATTATGTTGTTAATGAGACTCCAAAGATAGGGTATTAGAAGAGTAGTGCAAATGAAGATGTAAGATAGAAAATGAGGTCATCACAAACCTCCCTCCTTATGGTTTTCTTTAACTTTCCTTGCTATGGTTATTGTTTTTTATGAATGTTATCATATGCATATCTTATTTCATAATGTAATGTAACAATATCAATTGTGGTTTACCTTGAATGCAATGTAACAATATCAATTATGCTTTACTTTGAAAAGTAAGTCTAAAACTTATAAGAAAGTATAGATCTAGGGTTTGAGATTATTGAAGATATTATGCTATATGCATAAATATTGAATGTAATGAAACTTTTGAATATATATATATATATATATAATTTTGAATATTTGAAATATATATATTGTGTGTTTTTTAAGATTTTTTTTTAATTCTAAAGATTAAATGTTTCTCTTCTCCGTTTTTAATGGTTTTTCCCTCTTTTTTATTATTATATAATTTTAAATAATTAATGTTTTTTCAAAATAATTTTCTCATCTAAAATTATCATTATAGATCTATCTTAAATTTGAATTTATCAAGTATTTAGAAGATTAAAATTCATATTTAAAATGGATCTATGATCATTTTTTAACTTTTTGTACAATTATCTAATATTAAATTCATATATATATATATAAATAATTTAAAAAATGTTCAATATCATATGATATTTACAAAATAATATTTTATGTATCTTATTTTTTCACAATACCACATGTAAAAAAAACAAAAAACATGTATATATTTTATTTGGAAAGTTCAAGGATGTATAAATACTTAAAATTTACTTAAAATTTTCTTAAAATGGAAGAGAATTCCATGAATTTTTTTTTTTAACAACATAATACATTTTGGAAAATCAAAGTATTTTTAAAATATTTTGTAAAATAAAATTCTTAATTATATATATTTTTAATAAGTTCAATTTCTTTATATACTTAATAAATGTGTACTTGATATAGGTACATCCCCATCCACACATTAATATAATAATTTATGGATTTTTTTAAAAAATTCTAAATTTTATTTTTAAATAATATTCTAACTTTTGTGGTTTCTAAAAAGTTTTCAATAAATTAAAATATTTTGCATATGTTTAATTTTCAATAAATTAGAATATTTTGTCTTTAATATATAAATATAATGAAACAATATTAACAAATTTTGAATTTATAAATAAATAAAAATATAATGTAAATAATTTTTTTTTGGCTTTGACAAAATCAATTGTCATCCACAAATAAAAATATAGTATATAAAAAACAAAATAAGAAAAACAAACATTCAAATTACATAAAATGCATTGAATTTGACATATAAATAAAGTTCAGAGCTAAAAAAATTTACAATTTATTTAGAATGCCTTGCATTTGACATATAGATAAAACAATAACAATATTGAATTTACAAATTGAGATTAAAAAAGAAAAACAACTTTTAATTTATTTAGAATGCCTTGAATTTGATATATCGATAAAGCAACTTGTTTTTGTATAAGTAACAATTTTTTTTGTTGTAAAAAATGAATAAGATAGTACATTTTGTTGCAGAACATAAACTTTTGGTTTTCTTTCTTTAATTATCGTGCATGCATGCATCTGTTGAATATATTCTCCAAACTTTATTATCGAATGAAAAAGATACAATTTTTTTTCTTTGGAAAAGAAATACTACAACTCTATTGAATATTCACATTCTTTGAAAAGCAATAAAAATATTTAACCATTACCAATTTTGTATTTAACAAACAAATATCTTTCAACAAATTTAATAAATTTGAATATTTCTATGATCGGAGTATCTTATAACGGCCGGAGGATCACTAAAATCGAGGTACGAACGATTTGAAGGTTGTATAGCCAAAGTCCACGGGTGGACGAATTGCAATCATATGTTACAATCACGATTTAACCATCACATTTTTGAGAAATCAAAACAGGAAATGGGTTTCTTATCTGAACATCTTAAGAAGCCAAAAGACGAAATTTCCTGCGGGTTTCTTATCTGAACAGCGCTATGGGCACCGAGTCCGCTTTGATTTCATTTTGTTCGGAACAAGCTCCTTTAGGGCAGTGATGATGCTCTTGGAATCTTGTGCCACCATTTCTGTTTTCATTTTTATATGAAAGATCTACGTCTGATAAGCTCCATTTTCAATTTGTTGCTCAATAAGATGGCTGCACTATGCTTGATGCCAGCCGCATCCGTGAAAAATAACACAGGACATAGTCTGTTGTGTCCCACAATGGGATATTCAGTGTACAGAGAGGCTCTTTTCCCGACTACCCATATGAAGATTTCAAGCAACAGACTGCTGGATCATGGTATCAAAGGCGGCGCCATTAGATGGAATGTGAAACAGATCAGGTCTCCGAATGCGAGTTCAGGAGTAGAGATTTCCACGGAGACTCCAGAGTTTGAGAGCACTGCTCAACTAAAAACAGCCCTAAAAAATTCCTTACAAGGTTAGCTTATTCTTACATGAGTATGTAGTCTTTTTCTATTATTGAATTTGGGGTCCTTATTGCATTTTGGGTAGTAACAGTAATTCCGAGCCGAAGGATTTCAGCCTTTATCTGAATGTAAATTGCTAATTGCCCCATTTGGGTTTGTGAATGTCAACGCAAGGCTTGAACAGGGGTATTTTCGGCGTTCCAGTAGCTAAAAAGGCCGAAATAGAGAAGCTTCTGATGCTGCTTGAAGGACAAAACCCTCTTCCCAATCCTACTGAAAATCTCCAAATGGTAAATGAGTCTGTATTTCAGTGTGAATCTGGGTCCCGAAACTAAGTGGGTCTAGTCTAATTATTGGTGGCATTTGCAAAAAATATCAGCGCTAATGTACCATTCCCAGATTTGGGTTCTCATGTTCTTATTAGATTTGGGCAGGGATAGGATACCATGGATGCCCTAATGTGAAGCTTCTCCCAGGTGGAAGGCCGGTGGAAGCTTCTGTACAGCACAATAACAATTCTGGGCTCTAAACGGACAAAGCTAGGTCTCCGTGACTTTATTACTTTGGGGGAGTTTGTGCAGACTATCAATACAAAAGAGGTGGCTCTGCTTTCCAGTTTTTTCCTGAATGAATTGTTTGTTTCTTATGCTAAATTCAATTTCATATCAGAAAAGCTTGGGTGTTCTTGAATTTGATTTCTGTAGGGATCCATATGGATTTTGAAAGCTTAATCCTGCGAATGTAGGGAAAAGCAGAGAATACGATTGGCTTCAGTGTTTCCGGCTTGGGCATGCTTACAGGAGAGCTAACTATTGAGGCTTCCTTCAAGATTGCAAGCCCTAAGGTTCCAAACCCTAACCCTGACTGATTGTAATATGGATTAGTCTACGTTCTTACATAGAATCAAAATGTGCACCTTGATGTCTCCCAATACATGGCGAGAAACTGTTTTTTATATGGATTAGTCCGCGTTTTTTAATATAGTCAAATGCGCATTTTGATCTCTTCCAAATCATGGTGAGAAACTGATTATATTATGGATTGGTCTATGTTTTTTAATAGAATCAAAATGTGCACTTTGATATCTCTTAAACCATTGTGAGAAACTGATTGCATTATGGATCAGTCTATGTTCTTGAATAGAATCGAAATGTACACTCTGATATCTCCGAAATCAGAGAACTTGGGTGCCTAATGAACTTGGAGTTAAGATTGAGGCCTGAATTTCACCGGGCTCAAAATCAAATTCAATTTGATGTTTCATGTCTTTTCCTATTCTTCGAGTTGATTCAATATTTATAGTCAGCATTATTCAGTTTCTTAATCTTGCATAAGTACTTAAACTAATCCTGCTGTTCTTTCCAAGCAAGCAGCGTGTTGATATCCAGTTTGAAAAATCAGCCATTGTGCCTGAAACGGTAGGTCACTTTGTTTCAGAAGTACAAGTTATTAATAAGATTTGGCTTGAAGTTTTCAGTTATGATGTTGCAAATGCCTTTGATTTGTGATTTGCAGTTACTAAATTTGTTCCGAAAGAACTATGATATACTTCTCAGCATTTTCAACCCCCAAGGCTGGTTGGAAATAACGTATCCTTGGCTATATGTTTCCTAAGTATATTAAAGGACTCCTCTTCTCTCTCTTAGTGTGCAGTTTGATTTTAATTTTGGAAATGTGAAATAGTTACCAGGGATTTTGCGCACATGTTTGTTGGTTCTTAATGTGGGCGAAGATATGTTGACAATGTTACTAGGATTGGTAGGGATGACAAAGGGAACGTCTTTCTTCTTGAACGAGTGGCAGGAGGCCAGATATAGGGGTAAGTTTTGCAAGTTCTCAGCTGCGAAAGAAAAATGATTGCAGGGAAATGAAACTTATCAAAGCTTGGTTGGCTGACTACATCAAGGTCAGAGAATATCAATGTGCACGGAATATCTCTAACCTGATGATTCTTAGATCTTATTTTATTAAATTGTGCAAAGTGTTCCATAATTGAAAAAAGGGTCACAAAAATGTATTTTGTTGTCCAACTTTATAGCAATAATTTGAATATACTGAAAAAGAAAATAAGTATATTTTGTTCTCTAATCTTATAGCAATCATTTGAATAGACTCAAAAAGAAAAAAACAGTTGCCTGGTTTCAGTGGCACTTTAAGTTATTATCCTAGAAAGAAAACCAGCATTATAACAGTAGAGATGTTATCATTATTGTTCCCATCTTTAAGTTGTTTCTATCATGCCTCTATTTCACTTCACCGTACAACCATAATTGGAAACTGTAATATCCACAATGTTGTTGCATACTCATAATAACATGATACTTCAGAAATGATTGGATCACTTTAGAGGATAAAGTGATGATACAGTAATTGGTCGCCAAAATCAATCTCAATCTTGTAATAAGGATGATGTTGTAGTAGCTTTCCAACGAGTGTTTCTCTATGACAACGTGTTACATAACATTGTTCTTGAATCTTCAGAAAATACTGATCACTTTAGAGGAGCGATGATACAATAATGGGTTCTTAAAATCAATCTTATAATACAGATGATGATGTAGTATTAAAATCAATCTTGTAAAACAGATGATGATATAGTAGCTTTCGTACGAGTGTTTCTATATGATAACGTGTTATATAATCTGAAGTTCTTTATTCTAGTCATCAATATTATTGGCAAAGCCTAAAATTGTTGAAGTCGTGCACAATTAGTACATAGAGAATGCAATGGGTATCATGGGTCTTTCCTATTTATATTAGTGCATGTTCCTTGTCTCTTAGGATGGCTTAGCCATAAATACGGTGGGATCGTAAAATGAAATGGTGCTAATGTATTCAATGCAAGGTAAAATGCAAGGTAACCTTGTAATTAATATGTGGGTGGTGGCTTGCTTGACCAAAATATAGCTACCATAATGTAAATTGTACATGTCTCTACCTTGAGTAGTGTGTAACAACCATATTTATAGATCTAGAAGTGACTATACATTTGTCGTAGCAAGTCATGATTGTCCAAGCATCAAGGGGTATCCATCATCAAGTTGTAGTTTTTCTTGGATAACTATGAAATCGATGGGATACCTCCGTTCAATTATATTACCACAATATATCATTAGACATTTTCAAGCTGCATAATGGGAAACTCGACCATCTATAGCACGATGTGTTGATCCCAAATTAAACCAACACCAATTCAACATGATAACATTGCATGCATATGTTGTACACGTAATATACATGTGGAACACAACTTCCAAAAGTGTTATTATGATGAACTACAGTATAATTCCTAATACATAGGAGAAGAATTCCAAATTAATCTAAGTATATCTCTATACTCTAATCATTGGGCAATGCGTACAACAATGACTTAATTGATCTCTATATATACTTATTCTCACCCACTTCTCATGTATGCAAACTACCAAGTCAACCTACTTATTTTATACCACGGAAAATCTTGTGGAAAACCCTTTGAGTGCTTCCCCATGATCCATGGATGGAAAATGGGGGAAACTATTGGCCCTAATTACAGAGCCTAACCTCAAGAAGATCAAGAGAGTCAAACTTGTGGCCTCCCCAACTTTGAGGGAGAGATCTCATGTCCGACTCATGATTGCTTGAGCTAACCCTCTCAAGTAAGTTGACCTAATATTTACATATACATATGACCCTTATATACCCCCATTAGTGATCTAGGCACTCCCATTATATACCCCCATTAGTGATCTAGGCACTCCCATTATATACCCCCATTAGTGATCTAGGCATTCATGACACCCATTTGGACCATGATCTAGACACCCTTTTAGGGCATTCAAGATAGTTAGAGATTGTTCAAACATGTTTGGACATATTTAGATAGGTTTTGAAGATTTTGGGTCCTTACCTTTGGAGTTGGTATCAAGCCTTAAAACAACAAATTTGTTGGCCCCAAAAATTTGCAAACTATGTTCTCACCCCCTTCATGATGTCTTTCTTATCAAGAGCTTTTTGATGGGATTTGGAGCACAAGGTTGAGGTTATATGTGAGGGTTACGGCTTGGACCAGTTGACCATTGATTTTACACCTAAGCGCCTTTGACTATTGGCCTTCCATTTTCCTTGTGTCTTAATTGTCATAGCTTTCTATTTTCTATGGTTCTTCTAAATAAATAAGGGCATAACCCTCTTACATGAGGCTTTTGGCACATGAGCATAACAAGCATATCCTTGTAGAGATTTCTACCACCATTATTAGAACCAAATTTCGAATAGAATTACTATTAATTGTTTTAGATTTGTGTTTCTAGTCTACAATTATAGTTAGTTATTTTATTTGTTGCTATAACATGATATTCAATTCTATAGTTTAGGGTGTTCTTTGTATGACTTTCTCCAATTCCATTTAAATGATATTAGAACATCTTGCTCCATGGTGCATGCCCCCTCTAATTAGGTCAAGGTACAAGAAGCTTGGTTTATCGAAACATGACCTATTTGAGTATCGTTTGTATTGGTCCAAATGATTTTATGTCAAAGGACATTGGTGTACGAGATTCTATCAAATTGTTTCTCAATGAAAGTCCTCAAGAAGCATATGAGTGAGATGTTGAATCAATTCGTCTAGATTATGTAACAAATACCCACCATCCTGGGTGCATCTTCTTAGATGCCATTCAATGTACAAGTAAACTTTAAGATTTGTTAGTTTGAAGGAAAGGTAGATGATTCCTTAGAAGATTGGTCCAATCAATTATAAGGGTACTTTATGAATATTTTTCAGACAATGAAAATATTATATATGCCCTTTTTGAATTTTGGTCCCTCATGTAAATACATTGGTGGGATGGTTATGTTCACAAGTTTTAAAGGAACGACAATGAACCCTCCTGTGTGACCAACTTGAAGAATTTAGTTGGGGGGGTTTTTGTGGATGTCCTTAGGGAGGACTACCTCCTTGTGGGAAATTACGACAATCAATATAATGGTGGACATAACTCCACCAAGGTTGAGATCAATCTGTGCTAGAGTGCTAGATGTTTTACATGCCTTGAACATGGCATCAAGGATATTTAGAGGCTAATAAAGGCAAAGAAAGCACATTGACCAAGGGCAAGGAAAGGACATTGACCAATAACATAACCATCAATTGAAGCTTCCCATGAAGAAGATTTCTCTAGATGGAAAGCCTAAGAAATACCTAGGGAAGTGTCACAACATATAGAGGATTAGATGGCACTCAAGAAAGGAGTATCATGCACGACAAGCATTGATATCCAAGATGCATATTCTTGCACTTGCACTTGCACTTGCACTTGAACCAACACCATTTCATACCTAAGACATAGGAACTCAAGTCATGGATGTTGACCCTTGTGCTACAATTTGTGCTTTGCAAGTGCAACTAGAGGAGCTCAAGGAGCTAGAGGAGGTGGAGTGCCTCTTCCACTCACAAATGTGAGTGAAGGGAACAACCCTACACTTTATTGTTGACAATGACAACTATAAGAACTTAATCTTTGTAGATGTTGTGAAGGTTGCACTATCAATGACATTCCACCCCCAACCATATACAATCAAGTGGTTGAACTAGGTATGGGACCTCCACTTTAGTTGGAAATGTTGTTTGTCCTATGAAATACAACCCTTCAAAGATGAGGTAATTTGTGGTGTGACTCCCCTTAAAGTATGTGATATTTTACTTGGTTTGTTGTACGTGTGGAAGGGACATCGTGTGTATTAATCCAAAGCCTGTAGTGTCATCATCACCTTGGAGACCAATCCTACATGATCCCATTGGTGACACCTTTTTCCACAATCTATTTAGTCAATGCTAAGCATTGGAGGGAGTTGATTTCCAATTTGGGAGGTTTTGCTCTTCATGATCAAGTAGAGAGGAGAAAGGAGGATAACTACAACTTCCAAGGCATATTTACTTTCCCCACTTGAGTACCTTTACATTGTCATGGAAAGAATAGTATAGTCTTGATACCTAGTGTCCCTCTTCCCAATGGCCTTAGATATCAACACCCTCTTGGAGAATAATGAGATGAAATGACAAATCTAAGGATTGATTAAAAAGTGTTGCATCCTACCTAGTGCTTCAACTTGTGGGAGTCTAATTGTGCTAGGTTAGAAGAAAAATGGGACATGGAAACTCTGTAGTGACTACAAAGGTTTGAACAAGATCACATTAAAAAACATGCACCCCATTCCTTGAATCAATGACTTGCTATATAGGCTCAAAGGTGCCAAATTCTTCAACAAGAACGATATTAAGTCAAGGTACCACTAGGTGCCAATTGAACCAATGGATGTGTGGAAGACAACATTCAAGTCGAATGAAGGTTTGTTGGAATGATTGGTCATCCCGTTTGGCTTGGCCAACACACCCACAACAGCGACAAGGATGATGGATGAAATTTGACGACCATTCGATAATTTATTTGTGGTCGTCTATGTAGTCAATATCCTCATCCTCAATAGAACATGGAGAATTTGGAGCACATTCAACAAGTGCTCATCACTCTACATTCTCACACATTGTAGTAGATGTGGATCTAGAGCAGGGATAATTTTAAGAACCCCCCCTCAAATTTATATGTATAATAAATGGGTGAATCTCCTTGATATGTAGGAAAATTTGAAGGTTATTTTATCAATAATATAATATGTATATATAATTTTTTGACTAATCTGTCATTCTATTATAGAATCTTGTAAAATCTTGGCGAATCTTTTACTAAATTATAAGAGTGTAAAATATTGGCGAATATTTCATTGAATCATAAAGTATTGTAAAAACTTGGCGAATCTTTCATCGAATTATAAAACCTTGTAACATCTTGGTGAATCTTTTTCCAGGAAGATTTAACTTTTTATTATGCAGATTACTAAGGTAATGCAATAGAAGAGCATATACCAGAGCTCAACTCTAAACACTTTCGACTCCTAGACTCTGAAATGAACAAATGCATGAATGAAGAGAGGAGGTATTTATGTATACATTTCACAAGCAATATTCGGTCAAGCAGTATTCGGGAAACACAACTGCACTAACTAGATTCAAGGCAAGTGGGGAATCCACTTTTTATATTGTCCCTTAATGGTCCAACGAACATGTGGGGACCAAAATCTTGACAGACTGACAAACTGATATATTTGAACACTTTACATTGTGGAGTGATTATGGCACCCGCATTACGACGTGGAGTCTTATCGAAACCCACAACCTTAATATAGTTTATGAATTCCCAATTAACTTATTTTCCAAACCTCCCATTTTTAAGCTACCCTCTAAGAAAAAAAATAACACGCCTATCTGTTTATAGATACAAATACCATCTTTTCATTTCTTTTGTTGACAATCAAAATCTGAATTATGTCATTTGATTTAGAATTTTTAGAGTTAATTAGAAACTTGCAAGGGTTATTAGAAATAAGAACATACACTAATGTGAATAGAAATCACATTAATGCATCATGCATCATCATGCACATCATTAGAACTATTCCATTAAATACTACTTTTTTCTCAGATAAACTGAGGTGGTGTTTGTATCCATGTCCTTGATATTTTCAAAAGCATGCAAAATGTTGAAGAACTGGTTTAGCATTGTCATTGAATGCAAAAGACAAGATATCAAATAAAAAAATGTCTACATCTTAGGTCAAACATGCCTTGTACAAATTATATATAATCATGATGGAAATGAAGTATCATGTTCCAACTAAATCATATATTCATTATACATAACTAGATCCATTTTTTTGATGATGATAGCAATTGCACATCAAAACAAATCACCAAAAAACATTTTACTTCTGAACGACCCTTACAAAAAACAAAATACCGTAAGACAAATACCAAACCCAATAAATTTAGGTTACAAAGAAAATTGACGAACTTGGCAATACAAATAAAGAATCTATCAGTCATAAGCTTCTTAATACAAATAAAAGAAGTCACCAAAACGCTTTGGACAACTCTACGAGAAGACAACGCCAAAATAATTACCATTCCACTATAGCCCCGCCATTATAATCAGTGTGCATTCACTTATATTACAAATGTCCCAAACATCAACAATAACAAACAAAAAATATGAACATACACACTCTCATGAATGCCTTAGTCCAAAATTGTAGAGCAAGATCCTAATAAAAACATATTTTAAACAACTAGGTCAAATTTAGTTTGAATATATTAAAACAATGTGGCATCTCTCCATCAAGAGTAGTAGCCACTGACAACGTATAAATGACATTCGATGGTTTAAACATGACAAGGCATAAAATAAATCATATCTTATGAGCTCTGTAATGCTTTCACAAATCCAATACTCCTAGGATGGATAAAAACCCTAACAACACTGAATGAGCCCTAAGAATCCAGAGTGGCCTAGAATTCAATAGGCCTTTAAAAGCATCCATGATAAAAAACATGATTAAAGAAAAATTTACAATATACTAATCCATTGTAGTTGTAGATAAAAAGCATAAAAAGCATACGTGTTAATTATTGGATAAAAAGCATGATGTGAGTCTATTCTCCGATAAATTACATGTGCAGTATGCCCCTTCAAGACTTGATTGAGCTTTCGCCAATGGAATGTTGCACGAAGATTAAAATGTTGAGAAAACTAAGAATGAAAAGTAGAAACACATAAAATGGAACCTTCACCCTGCAAGTGCAATCCGATGTGGGTGAACCATGAATCATTGCAACCATTACATAGGAAAAAAATTCCCCTCATTTTCCCTCCAATATTGGAAATCGAGGGCTCAAAGAAGGTGTCAACATGAAATTGACTAAAAATCTAGGTGAATGCAACCATATGCCTCAATTACAGGAAAATGGAAGGAGAAATAACCCTTGGGAGCCTCCATTACTGAAAATCAAGGGCAAATGAATGATTCCACTGGAATCTCTTTAGAAATCGGGGGTGAAAGATAGATTGGAGGGAGATTTTGCTAGGGCGAAAAATTATTTCTTCATTTTCTTCATTAGTATATGGGAGGGTATTCATTTTGGATTTATTTATTTTCTAATAAATATTGGGCGAATATATTTCAACTGAAAAAACTCTTTCTATATAAGAAAATAGCCCACTATATTTTTGTAACCCCCTTAATTTAGCCCATGGGCTAAATTTAGCCCCTAAAATTATTCATGATCTAGAGGATCAAATATGGTCAACCCCAAGGACACAAAGCTTCAATACTTCTTGGGCCTCGCCAATTTCTACCATAGGCTTGTGTTAGGGTTCTACCACATCTCATGGTCCCTGAATCTTGAAACAAGAGGGGGTGGCAAAGCTAAGCTTATTTGGACCAGGGAACAACAATAGAAATTTTAAGAGCTCAAGCTTTGACTTCGTTCAAAACTAGTTCTTATTCTTATCTATGGATGCATAAGTATAGATAGATTATAGTTCCCAAGGGAGTATCAATTAGCTTGCCTCAGAAGTTTGATTTTATTTCAACCCTACAAGCAAGTATGTGAGGTGAAATCGCATGTGTAGATCAAAATTGGTGTATACCTGGTTAGGTTCTTACTTGGTGAAAGAAATAGGTGATGGTCCGAAGTGCACTTTATTCAGGTCGTCATTGTCACAACCTAGCATCGCCAGTTAGTGGCATGATAGGACCAAATGGTGAGGAATGGAGCGCTTGACCAAAGGGAGATAAACTTTAGTTACTCGGCCAAAGGTTATTAGTAAATAGTCACTAAATGATAATTGCACATCAGTCTGCAACTGGCAAGGTATTTCTTTTAGTTCTCCATTTTCCCAATAGGGTGCCCACCTTCCATTTTCCTTATAGTTCGCCCTTTAAACCCACTCCCCCAACAACTACTCCCACTGGGAAAAACCTACCTTTCACTTTTGTTTTCCCCTGTGCAAAAGGTTATATGCAACAAATGTTTGAGATTAGGACAAAGGCTTTAGAGTATGTAATCGATATGATCCTTACTCGACATGGATACTCAATCAACTTACAATAGTGAGACCCTCATAGATATTATTTGCAAATACCTAACGTAAAGAACTTTACTCCATTGTCCAAGCTTGTTGAAAAAGGAAGGATTATATTTTGGGTAAGGAAACTATCATCCACATAGGTCATAAGCCTTTTCAATTCATGCAGAGTAAGGTTAAGTTTTATAATGATTGACATCAAAAGTGGTCTAATATCATTCAATTGTTTTTCCTCAACATCAAGTATAGGGAGGGAAGTAGCAATCATGTTGTAAATTATTTAATTCACCCTTCAATTGAAGCATTGACCATAGTACTAAACTCTTATGGATGCGAGACTTCATATTTTCCCTAACTATATGGCAATGACCCCAATTTTTCTTACACATATTAGGGATTGCTTGCAAGGAGACAAATTGATTACTATCTTTTACAAGATGGAATTCTCTATCATTTTAGGCATCTTTGTGTCCCAGGCAAGTGTTAGAGGATAATCTTCAAGGTGCACTATAGGTAAATAGTCACTAAATAGTGGTAGTTGTACTATAAAATTGCTTCTATTGGTAGAAGCTTCGACATGATGTCAATACGTACAACAAATCATGCACAACATGTTCCATTGCCCATTCAACAATCAAGAAGAAAGCACTATACACTCCATTGCCAACTCTTCACGAGCCTTGGGAGTCGTCTCCATGGACTTGTTGACAAGTTTTTCTTCTACCAAGCAAGTATTGTCTTTGTGGATGTTGATATATTTTTCAAAATAGCATTTTTGACACCCTATAAGAAGAACTTCTCAATAGAGGTTACTGCTAAGCTATTCTTTGAGCTAGTCTAGGTTTATTGTGGGCTACCCAAGACCATTGTATTATACATGGATAATTGATTCTAGAGTATTTTCTAACTCAATTTATTGGTCCATGATGGACACAAAACTAATCAAATCCATTTCCTTCCACCCACAAACATACAGGCAAAGGAAGGAGGTGAATCATATGATAGTATATTCTCTTAGGATGTACAATTCAAGGCATTCGCACACATGGGATGAGAGCTTTCTTAGTGTATAACATAGTAACAACATGTCTCATCATGGTTTTATTAGACATAGCCCATTTTATGTGTGTATAGGGTTCCAGCCATTGGCCCTAGCGGATGTAGCTTTGTACCTTGCATTGACATAGGAGTCTCCCCATGGTAAGAAGTAAGAAACCAAAGCAATAATATTTCTTGAGAAGATCCAACAAATATGATACTATGTCTATGACATATTGTAGAAGGCTAGTGGCATGTACAAATAACATCATGATCAACATCTGGTGTTGCACCAATATAAGGTTGGCAACAAAACGTCGTCGCATTTGTAGAAGGCAAGGCTGAAGGGACCAACAAGAAAATCATGCCACTTCACTATGGGCCTAAAACCATCACCAAGAAGGTTGTAGAGAATTCTTTTGTGCTTAATCTTCCCCCCCAACCTTGGCCCGCACCTTGTCTTTAATGTGGAGTTGCTTCACCCATATTTTCCACCTTTCTCGGATACATTAGACACAACTCACTTGATATCAATGGCACTGAATCCTTACCACATACCACTAGCTAAAATAAATTAGGTAGTGGAAATTAGAGTAAAAAATACATAACCACATATTATACTACTCTATTGAGTTATCAAGGTAGGGAACTTATGCTCAAGGGGAATTGGTTCACCAAGAACCAAATTCAACAAAAGTTCCTCCACTTAGTCTAGGAAGTGGATGCAATAGGGACCATTTCCCTCCAAGGGGAGGCGATTGATCCAGGTGCTCATGGCATCCATTTGGACCATTTAGAATTGTTAGGGACAATTCAAGATAGCTCAGAGGGATTAAAACAAAATTGGTGTTTTTGTGTCCACTTCTAGAGCCTATTTTAGAGCTTAAACAACTTTTTTTCCCAAAAAAATTGCAAACCATGTTCTCACTTCTTAATGATGTTCTTCTCATCAAAATATTTTGAATGAGCTTTGGTGCCCTTAATTTCGAGTTCATACTTAGGGGTTATGGTCTTGTCAAGTTAACCATTGGTTTTACACCTTAGTGGAACCAACTCTTGACCTTTCACATGTTTTGTACCTTCATTTTCTTGGCTTTTTACTTTGTATTGTACGTGTAAATAAACAAGGGCTTCATGCTCTTGTATGATGTTTTTGGCATATGGGCTTAGCATGCATCTCCTTGCATAGATTAGTATCACCATTATTGGAGCCAAATTTTGAATTAAATCATTGTTATTTGTTTGAAAGTTTTTTTCCAATAACTAATTATTTTATTTGTTTTTATAACATGTTCAATTCCATAATTTAGTGTGTTTTTCACTAGGTTTTCTCCGAATTATTTAGGGTCATAACATTCATAAACTTTTCAAGTTCAATCATCCTATAGATTTTTTAAAGTTTAATTATCCCATAGTTTTTTCCACGGCCTATTGAGGGGTACCTCAAGGTCCACTAATAAGTTTAGGGTATGCACTCCATTCATCCTTATATCTATAATATGATTGCTATGATCCTCATATTTTGGAGCGATTTTTTTGCACAATGACATGTCATGGTCCCAATCACATGAAGTATCAATGAGTTGGATTTTGGCATAACTCTTTATGTCTTGGGTATATATTGGATATTCTTGATAACTTGTGATTGTATATGGTTGTTTGAGGTTTTAGATTTGGTTTAGACTTGTGGGAGAAATCGGTAAGAAATGTTGTACACACTATAGTAGAGTAGAGGATAGTGACCATATGAATTATGATATTGTTTGGCATATAATTAATTATTGTATTTTGGTAAAATAAAGTTAATATATGCACTAAATAAGAAGTTAGGTGTAGTATTAATCGACACATACCAAGAGGGGGAGTTTGCCATCCAACATGTTTAATCCTTTTTTGTTTCATTTGTGCATAATAGAATTTTTTCAAATGCTCGATTCTTATCTCTCATGGTTGCTTTGATGTCCAAACAATCTCCAAACATTTTTTTATCACTATGATCTATATGTAGATGCTACACTATTATCAAATCATATTTGAGAGGGAAATGATGAATTAAATGTTTCTTCTAGCATATATGGAAGAATGCCACAAATGTGTTCTTTGATTCTTCTCTCATTGCCTTTAAGCCCATATTTTTCTAATATTCTACCACATAAGACATAATATAGTCTTTAAATCCCCCAAAAATTTGCTTAGCTCTATATGTGTCACATGTTTGGGATTTCTTGCAACTATTATTAAGTCTTTCCTTTTTTCTCGAGGGGTGGGACGACACTAGAAAAGTGGGTTTATGGATATCTAACTTGAATAAACATGAGAGAGGTTGAATACAACTAAGAGTGCTCGAATACATTTTGAGAGTGGGTTTATGGATACCCGACTGTTTGATGAAATTATTCCTAAATGGTTAGGCTCAAGCCACCAACAAATTGAAAGCGAAGATAACAACACTACTTTTCCTCTTTAGTTAATTAACTAAAAATTAAGCAAGATGAAAGGTCAAAAGGTACCTTTGGCTATGTGGCTAGCCTTTCTTGTCTTAATCCACTTATCCAAGCTTTGTTCCTTACTCCAAGTCAATTCCATGCAAAATCTACACATAGTTCAATGAGAAAAAACTTTCTTAAATTGTTTTAAATCTCAATTGAAATGATCAATGATAATGCGAAAGTTAGAACTAATTAAATAACTAACTTTCAAGCAAATTAGTCCTCCACTAGATAAACTAATCAATGTATACAATATTCAACACATTTTTTTTTTGGGGGGGGGGATCTTCTATGTATTATAAGTGACAAACAAAAACAATTGATATACCTAAGTCTTTATCATGGTACCTCCTTCACCAAGTCCTAGGTTCCTCCTACTTAGGCCACTAACAAACCATTGATTCACTATTGCTTCTCCAACTTGACGAGAAAGGACAATTTGGGAATTAGGGTCTTTACTCAAGCTTGAAGAGATAATTAATCAGAAACTAGGGGTTTTTTATTAGATTGGGAATGTAAAAACCCTAAGCACTTATTTCTCAATTCCTCCAACGTAAGGGTAAAATAATGATGTGGTGCCCTTTACCAACCTTAATGCCTCAATTTATTCTTGGAGAAAGTGGTTTAGGCATTTGGTATGGGTTTTAATTGTAAAGTTAGGTGTACGAGCAATGGAAAATCAGCTTGAGAGATCACTCTTAATGCACATTTAATTATTATTTTTCAATTTTGTAAATACCCTCGCATGTTGCTTAAAGAAAACACGTGGGGCCCGAGGAGTTGCTAAAGGGGAACTTGTGGGGGCCAAGCAATACTTGTTTTTTAGAAAAATCTTTAATGCTTTTAATTTCTTAAAGGGTTAATGGTCATTCGCAGGTAGTGGTGTACCTAATAATGCTATAAAAACAACTTGAATACATGAGAGAACTCTAGAGTATAGTGAATAGAGCTCGAATACAATTTGAGAGTGGATTTATGGTTACCTAACTCAAATACAACTACGAGTGAGAGCGACTTAAAAATAATTAAGGTGTGTATGTGGGTACCCAACTTGAATATAGGATTGGTTATCTCTAATGATATAAAGGTGAGTGGGTTTATGAATACCCAACCCAAAATAGGGTCAACCCTATTCACAACACCTCCCTTTATCCTAAACATAAGGATTTAGATAGAAGGTAGTGCATCAAAACTTGCCCCCATAACACTACACATGGGTTGTATAAAGAAAATATAACCCCCCTTGAACGCCTTATCTCCCACCGTTGTGTGTGCTTTCACACACGCCTGTGATAAATAGCACCCGCTAGAGGGTTGTGAACTCAAGTTGAGTTTCAAAGAGATAACACAAAACAAAATATTAATATAAGAAATTAAACTACGAGTGCTAGTATAAAACAAATACAAATATTTTTTTCTTTAAATTCAACCAACAAGTATACACAAGAGCTGAAAGAATAAACAATTGTATATTCAAAATTTGAGAGAGAATTACAGGAACCAAGAGCACTTGAACAATCGTGGAAGAAGAGGCCACCATAGTTGTTCGAGGGAGGTTCGTTGGTTCTCCTCACATCCTTCTGGTTCTTCGGCCACACGTCACTAAATAAGATCTCTCACAAAGGTGAGAGGGAAGTGAGAAAAGGTCTACTTCAGTCTCGACGAAAATTTGATGAGTGACGAATTTGAAAAAATGGAAACGAGTTTTGTGTTGAATGAGGGACCTTGGTTTCTCTTTTATAACTAAGGATGGGATTCTGGAGCTGAGCTTTGGGCTCTAAAATCATTAGCCATGTAGAGACTAGTGTAATTTTGTTTCTCTTTTTTGTCAGACATGAAGCAGGAGGAGCCGAAAACCAAGCCGATGGTTGGGTCGCTCTTTTTTAGTGATTTTGTGTGACTTGAATCACTCATATGGAAGGATTATGAGCGAACCAGGTCGCTCTTATCGAGGGATTAAGAGCGACCTAGTTTATGAAGAAATTTTTAAGGCTTAATTAGATTTCATTTTTGGGATTTTTGACTAATTTTCCAAGGTCAAATGGACATGGATGAGGTGACATGGTGACGTATGAAGGTGACTAAGCTGGTGACATGGAAGGAGAGAAAATTTTACTTGTTAACAGATTTCCCCTTGATGTGTGAGACCAAGATCTCATCGTATGGCCTACATACATCATAGGATTTTCATGGTGGGAGATAAGTGTGACAGTGGCGTGGAAAATGGAGACCGCTTCGGAGAGAACTCGCCTTTCGACGGGGCTACAGAGACTTTTCCCTGTAAATACAATGGTGCATAGTCTCAAATATATATGGACAAGGTGGGAATACCCATGCTCGTGTCAATGTCTCAAAAATAGAGGGGGATCTAGATCCAGTTGGGATCAAATCGATACATGAATAATCACTGTGTACATCAAAATAGGAGATCTGGGCCCATTAGGGGTCTGGTCAATACATGAAGAATCACTGTGTACATCATAAATGTCCAGGATGGACTCGGGAATGTACATAAGTATGGTTCAACTCTATATGATCTGGAGAATTGATAGTGGACTGATGACATTCAGAAGGAATGCTCGATCACAATGACTGATGCTTTGTTGGAATTGAAAATGGCCCAACAATCTGGGATGACTCATATAGTTGTAATTACGGATTCATCATACTATGGGAACCACATATGCAATTGGATACCAAAGTGGAGCTTGTAACAGTGGGCTTCCACAACACTATCACCTAACACAACTCGGGTATCTCAAAAACACATAAATAAACAATGAACTCCATCAATGGTAGGAGTCAGGTATATCTAGGGTCTTCTACTAAATAATGAAAGGAACATCGTCCTGTATGAATCTCAACAGTGAAATAAGTGATTTGTCGTCGAGCACATGAGAAACAACCAAACTAAAGGGAATTGATGTCTCCCTTCAGTTGGTCCAAGGGCCCCATCAATGATGGTAATGAGACCAAGGTACAGGATTCATCTGAGTCTATATCCTGGAATAGATATGTTGACGTCGACAGAAGGAGACCTACAACTGCTAAGGAAATGATGTTTCCTTAACAGAAGCATGAGGGATACCACCAATATAAAAGGAATACTGGACAAGTAACTCAAACACTATTTGGGGACATGGGGATAATTGAGTAGGGGACTCAAGCTTCCTTTGTTTAGAGTATGAAGGAAAGGTTGAATTGGTAGCACATGTGAGACTTCTTGATGGGATCAACGTAAGGACATAATTGGGGTACCAGGGGACATGACTCATAATGGAGGAGAGAATCGTTTCTCTTGGGAATGGGTGTACTGATTAGGTATGACTCAAAGGGTGACTCATCGCCTAATTCTCTGAACAAAGGAGACCGGGGATGATTCCACAACAAGAGATAATGCATGATTTGAGGAGTGCTAAGAAGCAATTTTATTGAATGGTTCCTCCCATACATGGGCATCGAAGGGGGGAGTAGTAATGACTACTCCAAAAATCGTAGCTTCCTAAATGTGTGATCATTTGGAAAAAGGGGGTCACTTTAGGAACATTGTTTGTAAGATATGGTCGCTTTGGGCAACAACTCACCTGACCAAGACAAGGAATACTGGAAAGGATTATAAAAGAAAGTGGTGCACCCCCCCTCACATATTTTGTCAGTCTGAGCATTCAAATTAGAGAGCTTGAAGCTTCTCTAGACTTGGGAGATGTACCCGTTGTCAATTAGTTGGGAGATGTGCCCCTACTATCACCAGCTAGTTGAGAGATCAACTAGAGTTTGAGGAGAATGGAATTCAACCATTATCATTGAGTTTATTGCAGTTCATTTCATGTTATTTCAGATCCAAACCTTCTCTAGTTGAGCGCACTCTTGTTCTTCAGTGAGTGAATGTATTGGTTTTATTGTGCCTACTGTTCTACTTTGTATTTGCCCAAGGAGGGGTGCATATTAGTGAGTTATTGCTGCTATTATTACAACTCTGTAATTTCTATGAAATCCTTCAAATTAATGATATCATGCTTCTCTTGGTTTTTCAATAAAACTATTATTGTTAATGATTTACTCACCCTATGATCGTTACAATACCAAATATAGCTAGTTTCCAGTTTTAATGCAGTTAATCATCTTCTATATGTCCAATTTCAATTTTGTGAGTTGTTGTAGGTTATTAAGACTCTGATGAAGCCATCCCAAGCCCTGGATAAGAGATTCGTAGGCCTCTAGGGTCACTTGAGTTCGTTTGAAAATCTCCTAGTTGAGTAGTCGCAGATAACGCACTTGACTTTCTGGCCTCCAAACCCTGTCAATTCTATTCTAAACCTTTGTATCTTTGTTTTAGTGGGGTGGGACACTCCATTTAGCCTATCCCGTGTCTGATTACTTCCAGTGAGCACCAAAATACTTGGGTTTCCACAGAAGTCTTTGGGGAATGTGCATTGATAGCCTTGGCTTTGCCAAGGAAATCTTCCCAAGCATGAAGCAACCATAAATGTGCCACTATTGAAGTATTGGCAGTGTTGTCATATTATTTGCAGCCTTAGCAGGTCCTAAGAGCCATCTTGGAAGAAATTTGGGAGAGTTTAGTGATGTTTGGGTTTTTCCTTCTGAATTCTAGTCAAACTAGCCAGTTAATTGTTCCAAGCTATCCATTGTTTTTGTTTAATTTTGCAGATCTAGAGTTAATGTGCCCGTGATAAGATTAGGTACATTACATGATTCCAATGGTACGAACAATGCATCAAACAAACACTATATGATCCCGAAAAGATCATGAGAAATACTGATGCAAATCACTTAAATAGGAGTGGAGTCCACTCTATCAAGTGTCATTTTCACTGTGCACTGTTGGAGGAGACTGTGGGACCTAAAACTTCAGTTGTTGATTTCTTTCATTCTATTTTTTAGATTCAAATTACGTGATTTGCAGGTTAGTGTTCTCACGTTTCTTGTCAATTTTGACCATGTAGTTTTTTCATTGGCTTTTTGAGGGACCTTGGTGAACCTCTGGGGTTTCTTGGGGTAGGATACGCCTTTCGAGGTAATTTGTGTGACTGAGGTCGCTCATTTATGAGGGGCAAGCATGACTTGGGTCGCATCTGTTAGAGGGACATGTGCGACCTAAATCGCACCTGTTGAGCAAAACTGAGCGACTTGAGTCACTCAATTTTGTTAGATAGGGCTACCTAAATCACTTAAAGCCCCTGAAAAGGTGCGACTAGAAGTTGAAGGAAAAATTTTGATATTTTGAGTAATCCTAATTGCCTGGTGTGCTTACGGGATGACCTGACAGGAGAGATATGTTCCTGAGATCCGCCAAGCCATTCAGGACGATCAGTCGGTGAGAGACACACTAGCTAGATGTGGGTTGCTCAAGTTCATAGAGAACCCCTCACGCATAGTGCGCCTCTGCTACTCAACAAGATTGTTAAGTTATAGGATCGGGACACAAAGGTTCTATGGTTCAAGGTGAGTGTGTGGAGATCACCTTAGCATATGTCTACTTCATGACTGGATTGCCCTGGCTTGGGATCATTGGAGACATGCAGCCCAAAAGTCCCCCTGATGTGGACATGAGGGCTGTTATGGAGCGACACTACCTTCTGACAGAAGATTTACATTATACTTCGGTCCTCCTGGTGGACATCGAGAGTCTAGGTACACAAGATATTGCAACTAGGGTGGTTAGAGTGCTAGGATATATGGGCCTACACAAGATTTTTGGAGGGAAAATGCTCATGTTAGAGAGAGTCTTGGAGGGGACTTACTTTGGATGGAGGTAGATGCTTCTTACTATTGTTCGGCGAGAGCTGAACCAGGTCAACCATCTCAGTGGAGACTTTGGATTCACATCATTCATATGTGCCTTCTTCTTTGAGAAGGTACCCACCCTACGCCCTCACTTCGTTGTGAGGGATAGTGGGGCTACGGATCCCAAGATGAGGCGTTGGGGTGAGATGATGATCCGCGAGGGAGGAGTTGCAGTCAACAGGGTGTTTAGCCGAGCCTTCTTTGAGAAGAGGCGCCAACTTCTGGTGGTGATTGAAGACTACCCATACGTGGGCATGGACTATAGGGGGATCCGAAGCTACCTTGTCCTCCTGGACTAGCCTGGGGGGCAGACAATACATATACATTTATTTTGTTTTCTGCATTTTAGTACTAGCATTAGAGCAAATTTGGGGTTTAAAATGAGCCTCATAAGAAAAAGAGTCAACCATAATTTCTTAATGAGTTGGAATTCAAGAAGCAATAGAATTTCAAGAAAAAGTGTCAACCATAATCGTTGACTAGGCATATTTGTCATAAAAAAAAACTACCATTAGAGGAAATTTCAACTTAAAATTGGCTTCCTAAGGAAAATCAAGAAATTGATAAAATGTCATGTAAGCAATTTTTAATTTATCCTTTATATTATTTTAATTATTTCACTTTTATCAAAATTCCCCAATATATGTTACATTTATCAAAATGTCCTTATATATCTATTTTATATTTAAATTAATTTATTAGCACAATATTTAATACAATTTGTTAACCCCAATTTAATTTACGATTTGTTTTATATATAAAATCCTAAATATGAGGAACTAGATTATGCATAAAGAAATATAAAATCCTAAATATAAGGGATTAGTTATATTTAATTTAAATATGAAGGATTAATTATTTTTATTTCAAGAAAAATAATATCCTAAATATAAAGAAATAACACACAACCGAGTTATTATTAATTTACATTTTTTTAATATATATAATATCATTTTATTAGCCACATTCTTGATATTCTCATCATAAATTAATTCCATAATTTAGGTTAATACATTAATTCCATAATTCAATAATTTGGGTTAATACATTAATTTTGTTTTTAATATCTAGATAACTTGGGAAACAATTACGCTTAGAGTAGATAAATTATATTATTAAAAATTTCCATCTATACCTAAGTTAAATAATAATAAAATTCCATAGACATGCACCCCTTTTTAGTTTTAAAGCATTTTGATTGGCTTACATGTTTTAACCTAAAACTTAGACGGTAATTTTTAAAATCATATTTGTTCTAATGTTTTTATCTTCGTATTTTCAACATATATTCCTGTGGTTTTACTCAAATTTCGAGCAGGAGCACTCGTTGGATGTGGAATTGAATTCCGCAATTCCGCATCCAACGAGTACCCACACTGCATACTTTTGATGGGCCCCACCCAACGAAAAATGAGAAATACATAATAAAAAAAACGTGTTACTTATGTATTTATTTATGTTACTTTATGTATTTTGTTATGTTACTTTATGTATTTCGCGGTTTTCGTTGGGTAGGATCCATCAAAAGTATGCAGTGTGAGTACTACTACTCGTTAGATGCATAATTCAATTCTGCATCCAACAAGTACTCCTGCTCGAAATTTGAGTAAAACCACATGGAGATATGTTGAAAATACGAAGAAAAAATAGTTTTGTTCTCTCTTCGTCCAAAATTCATAAATATTATTTTAACTATTATTTTATCATTTTTCTTAGGAGGCCCATTTTAGAGCCCAAATTTACTCTAATGCATATGTGGTGGCTATACTTTTACATAACCTTAGTACTGATGACTGGTCACTTATGTGTGCAGATGTGGGGCCCATGCACTCGGCTGACTACTAGCGTAGACGCGGGAGGGTTGAGGGGATCGACCCTGCTCCCCGAGCACATCGACGTTGGAGGGGTGCCAATGCCATACTAGATAGTCTACATCGAGACATTTACTGGCTCTTGGAGGGTATCGTGGACGACGGTTGGTAGCAACTTGATGAGGAGCTTCTAACAGTGAGCTTTTAGGCTCTTGACAAGTGGTGTTCAATCATGCGCCGAATTGTAGTGGATGCTGCCACCATCCAGGATCAGATGCGGGGCAATGTGCCTTGTATCCGCAATAATAGTGAGGAGGATGAGGAGATCGATGATGATGAACTTGAATACTCTGATGAGTAGTCATGATTACACAGTTGCCCCCCATGTGGTGAGCATGGAGAAATTTGATTAATGTATTTATTTTATGGAGTTGTTGGGGCTCCAAGATGCAGACATGACTATGTAATTTTGGACACACTTTTATATATACATATGCACGTGGATGCAAAAATTTTATGTATTTTTTGGTTTTATGTGATGATTTATACATATGTGAAATCAAATGTGATATGGTTACGTATGCATGTGATTAATTTCCTTGATATTGATGAGCAATGTGCCACTCTAGAATGTCATTAGCCATTTGAAGCATTGAAACTTCTGGAGACATGTATGAATGTGATGGACTCAAATTGTCTAACCAAATGTTTAGCATGCAGGAACTTTTTAAAGAGGCAAGGATCATGTACTCGATAATAGTTATTCAACTGAGAGACAAGCAGTTGGGAATCCAAATAGACGCAAAGGTGACGAATGCTCATACGAAGAGCATCAACTAGGAGGTCGATCACAACATCATACTCTGCCTGATTATTGGTGGCTTCCCCAATGCAGATGTCACTGGCATGGATTAAGTCATATGTTGGGGAGTAAAGTACCAATGCAGTTAAGGAGAGATTTGGATGATATCTACTTGCGCCTTCAACGTAGTCGACGTAGACGATCGAATGCATCTAACAATATCAACGAAAGAAATCATGGGATCTAATTCCAAAAAAAGGAAAGGAGAAACAAAAAAGAGAAAACTATAACACAAGGGATCTAAAATCTAGTCGTGATCCAGCATAAAATCTCTTGAGATACATCCCGTTGCACGGGTTCTTCAAGAGTTGACCTTTAAAGTTAGCGAGCAGGTATGCCCCCTTGCCTAAACAAGTTTTCACTACGTAAGGACCTTGCCACATAGATTCAAATTTTGCTTTACCATGCTTGTCATGAGCTTGGTCATACGCGAGAATGAGATCACCTTATTTAAATGTTTGAGGATGGACATGGGTGTCAAAATGTGCCTTAGACCAATTCTTGGAATCCTCAATTGTTTGTAGAAATACTCGACGATCCTCGTCCGCTTGTTCAAGAGTGATCAAGCGTTGTTAGTAGAGTGGTGGTATCTGGTAACAATTTGGCATTCGATTGGTAGGACAGACTCTACTCCATGCACGAGATGGAATGGGATAGATCATGTTGTGGTTTTGACAAATGTGCGGTATGCCCACATGGTTGGAAAGAGCATATAGTGCCAATTAGACTTATGCTTATCTATCGTACGTTGAAGCGTATCCTTCTTAATGATTTTGTTGACCGCCTCGACTTGCTCGTTAACTTGGGGATAATAGGTAGAATAGAACTAGTGTTCAAATTTCAACAAATGAGAAAGCTCTTTCCACATGACGTCCTCAAAGTGGGAACCGTGATCCGACACCAATAGGCTAGGGATACCAAATCGGATGATGACGTAGTTGAAAAAAATCATGCTGCAATGTCTATGGTACAATTGAAAGTTGGCATGGCTTACGTCCATTTTATGAAATCGTCGACAACCACGATTATGTACTCGTGACCACTGGCAGAAAATGGATTGCACTCCATGTAATCAATGGCCCACTTGCAAAAGGGGCCAAAGGTAACAACGAGATGCAAAGGTATTGGAGGGGTTCTTGCCTTGGGGGAAAAAAACTGACAATTACGACAATGTTTGACTGCCGCAACGTAATCCAAAAGCAGGGTTGGCCAAAAATAGTCGGTAAAGATAACTTTCTGGGTAGTGGCTATCCCTAGCAGCTGACCACCACAAGCGCCACTATGGAAATCCTTTAAAACTTGCTCTGCCTCATCATGGGTGAGGCATCGCCATAAGATAGTGTTGACACTGCATTGATATAGGACATCCCCGATGAGGAGGTATCGATGTGCCTGGTGACAAATGTGACGACGATCTTCACGATTGAGATGAGGACCAAAATTTTGAGTGCGTAAGTACACGAGGATGTCACCGTACCATGGATCATATGAGGATATGGTGAATAGATGTTCGTTGATGGGTGATGAGGTGGACGTCGAGGGTTAATTTGTCATGAGTTGTGCCAAATTCCAATGTTAATTCTTTGGTACTCTTAGGTGTGACAAAGTCGAGATCATATTCCTAGAGGATCACAATCCAATTAGCCACACGCCCTTGGATAAGGCACTGACTTAAAAGATACATCATGGGGTTATAATTGGGAACGAATTTGGTTTGACTCATCAGGATATAATGTCGAAGCCTCTAAACTAAGAAAACTACGACCAAAGCTAACTTCTCTTCATGCGAATAGGAGAGAGGAGGACCAGCTAGGTTTTGACTGATGTAGTAAATGACATGTTCCTGGTGGGAATCATCTTCTTGGACCAACACTTCAACAACTACGAATTCAAATGTCGATACATAAAGGATAAAATCCTTTCTAAAAGCAAGGGAACAGATTAATGGAGCGGAAGTAAGAGCTTTCTTCAAAGCATCAAAAGCGACATGTTCCTGCTCATCCCAAACAAAAGGAATGTTGGATTGTAGCAAACGCAGAAACCCATGGACTGTGGTACTATAGTATGGTATGAAGCAACATAAAAAAATTGGTCCTTCCTTGTAAACTTTGTAACTAGCGCAAATTCTGTGGAGTGGAAAGCTTGAAAATAGATTCAACTTTTAGGGGATCTACCTAGCTGACTAGTTGTGATGTAGAAAACACACTTGAGTGGGTTCAAGAAGATGTTATATTTGTGACACTGGAGGAACACTTGTCGAAGGTCCTGTAAATGTTGTGAACGTTTTTTGGAACAAGTTGTGAGGTCATCCAGGTACGCGAGGATGGTATGAAACAAGTCATGAAAGCAGTATGACATGGCACGCTGGAAGGTGGCTCCGAGGTTTTTCAATCCAAAAGGCATAACACGATACAAAAAAGTTCCCCAAGGGGTGGTGAAGGCAGTTTTGTACTGGCCTTCTTTTCGAATCTGAATTTGGTTATACCCTCAGAATCCATCCATGAAGGAAAGGAAATCGTGCCCAATGCATGCGTCAATGACTTGGTCTATGAAAGTGGTGGGGTAATTAGCTTTTGGACAAGCCAAATTCAAATTACGAAAATCAGTACAAACAAGCAAAGTGCCTTGTTTATTGTTAATCGGCACAGGGTTGGAGACCCATGTGTTGTACGCAATTGGATAAATGAATCCAACTTGTCCTAAATTTTCAATTTCCACTTTAATAGTTGGCGCTTTTGAGGGATGAATGGGTTGTTTCTTTTGGGAGATGGCATAACGTTGGGCCACATATCAATGTGGTGCTCAATGATGATAGGGTCCATGTCAGGCATCCCAAATTAAGACCAGGAAAATACGTCATGAAACTCTTGAAATTGTGCTTTGTAGGCAATAACTTATTCAGGAGTACAGGAATCTCCTAATAGGATATTCTCGATGACACCTAGTTTTATGGAGATGTCAACTTTGATCGTCAGGGAGATAGTAGCCATGTTTCCTTCCTCAAAAGCATCAGGGGTAGGAATTGTTTTTTTGAACCAATCAACATTTCCCCGTCGGATAAATTCCTTTGACTCAACTAAGAGTTGATTTGAGGATAATGTCGAGGGAACATACTTGTCAGGGATGATGTGTGCACGATGTGGCATATAATCCTAAGGAAAATCTATCGTCGTGAGTGCTTCGAGGATTTCCTCATCTCTGCAGAAGACTTGGTCTGCCAAATCGGTAGGGGTTGGGTCTAATGACACAATAACATCATTAGATGACGAAGTAGGTTCATCAGAAGATGATATATAGTAAATGGTAGTCATCTCTTTTCATGAGGACGCTGGGGGGTAGACATCATCAATAACAGTGACTTGGGACTCAACCACAATACACTACAAATCAGTGAGTACAAATCGGTACTTTGGCAAGTCTGAGCAATGATGTGATTAATGGTCATAAAGGCCACACAATGCACAAGGATGATTGGTTTGCAAAGACTTGTTCTTCGTTTTAGGGATGTCAAAAAGATGAACCGATGGGGTGTTTTCATCTACTTCATTGTTTAACATTTGCAAATGACTGTGCATAATCGATAATTATGGACAATGATTTGTAGTGTGGCCCAAAACATCGCATATTGCGCAAGGTGGACTAGTTTGCACCGTTGAATTAGGAGGATGTTTCGCTACTTGAGTAAGTTTTTCCGGCATAGTCACATTTTTGTTGTTGCCCCCAGCCTTCTTCTTGGGAGGAGTTTGGGTGGTTGGAGGTGCTTCCGAAACAACTCCTGGAGGAGCTTTAGAAGTACGAATGGGTTGCACAGGTGTCAAGACAACCTGTGGGGTAGGGGGTGGGCTTGGCAGATTGAGATACCAAATAAAAAGACCAAGCGTGAGTCCCGATAGATTAAGCATTATCATCACAGTTGTACTGACCACTCTAGATGGTGGGAATACAAGCGAGATCTACTAGATGGGCGCGGCTCCCCACTGATTTCCAGGTAAATGACTAGGAGGTGGAATAGGTTGGGGTTGGACTGCCAGTTTCCCTAAAGAGACAATGCATAACTCAAATATCTCAACTTATGGGGAGGGGGCGGTAAAGCCTGAAACGTCCCTATCATGGCAGCGTCAAAAGAAAAAGTCGGTACAACATTCGAATAAGTGGGGAGGGTCATGCTATTGGGACTGTTGTTGATCATAGGTAAGACATTATCCGGACAAGTCGAACTCTTAGGATCGTAGTAAGATAATTGATCCAGCTTTACGACCTTCCCCTCATGGGGGAACATCGTAAGTCTGAATACTGATGAGGCAACTGCCTTCATAGCATATATGTAAGTATGGCCCAAGAGGAGATTGTAATCCAATTGGGCGTTGACAACCTCTATATCAATCAAAATGGTTTTTCCAGCTAACTCGACAAGGACACTCTAGAGAAGAGCGTGGGGTTGAGCAGCACACCCATCATAGGTGTGTAAGGTCATGGGGGATGGAACCAATTGGGGGAGCCTAGCCTCTTGCACATGTGGGTGGACATAACATAGGTGGAGGCCCCTTTCGTCTACGCTACACCAATGGATAACTAGGTTTTTAATTGTAATGGGGGCTTGGAAAGCTACTGATGAAGGCATTTGAGGCTCTGCTTTGTCCAGATCAAAAGTTATCAAGTGGGAATTAGATGGGTCAATTGAACCTAAAGCTTTCAATAATGCTTTACACTGTACTAAACAGTTTCGTAACACCTCTAGAGTAACCTTTTATTTTGTAGCTTATGCAAGGGTTGTTCATTGTTTCTAGTTGAGGGGTCCAAGATCCACACAATAAAAATGACTTTAACTAAGATGTCGATTGATCATCTTCCAAGATGCACAAATAAAGTATTCGGCCATTCCTTTACTTCATCCTCGCAAGGTGTAAGGGTGTATCCCAACATCTATGCAGACCAGTTTTTGAGCTAGGGTTCAATAGCTTCAATGGATTTGATTCCTTCCAGCATTGTTTCTTCTTCAGACATTGCTGCTGGAGATTGAGCGAAATCGTCCACAATGCTATAGTTGGGAACAACTCTAGTGTTAGGATTATTGGTGACATAGTGTAAAGGGAACTTGGGGATCTTGGGGATCCCTTCATTTGCGAGACGAGGTATGTGTAATGACTCATCGATTTGGGATGAATCTTTTCCTTTGTCAACAGGTGAAGGTTCTATTGCAGAACCATATTGATTATGTCGAATCTAAAGGTTGACATCGACTGACAACACCAAAAGGTGTTGAACCCCTAACTCATGCGGTTGACTGATAGGTGGCGCTGGCGGAGGATAAGCTGCTATGGGTTGAGAAGTAACTACCCCTTATGGAGGGAAGGGGTTCTGTAACACCACTCATTGTCCCGTATTGGTTTGAGGAGGTTGATTACGCTACCCTTGTAGTGGATTGGTAGTTTCACGTTGGTTCACCGCATTCCATAACTGGTGAGTTTTTACTAGATGGGGACAATGATGAGTGTAGTGACCGTAAACGTTGCAAAATGAACATGGATAATTAGTCTGTAATTACGTGTTGTTATCTTACTTGGGAGGCTTGTTTGGATCTTGGTCTGTGGGGTTTACGTTAGGTGATTTATTAGCAGAGGGATTAGGAGGTTGCCCCCATTTCCTTGATGTTGGTTATTTCCCTTGTTGTTCCCCTTATTCTTTATTTTAGGTTGCACCTATTGGTTATTGGGCATTGGTTGAGAAGGTAGGTTTTGTTGAGCACAGACTCATCCGTAATGGAAGGGGGGTGAGATGGAGAATGTTTCAATGGAGCAACTGGCGATGGACTAAGAAATGAGTAGTAGGGGTTGACGGTTGGAGGAGCCATATAAGCACTAGGAGTAGTGACACATGAGGTACCTCTAAAAGAAGATCCATGTGTGCCCGTGCTCGCAATTGGAAAATAATAGAAGGTACTCGTCCCAGCATATGAGGCAAGTCGTGAAGGATATGGAGCATAGTAAGTAGTCATTGAGGGACCCTAGTTACGCTAAAAGTTTGGGATGTTTCTGTATGTATAACCTCTCTCCTAGGGAGGGTAAGGTGCATATGCATTGGGATGGGAACCAATGGCACCAATAATGCCATCCGCAGAATGAGATGCGCCTAAAGGATCTTTCTGTGAAGAATTTCCACTAGGAGCATCAAGTATGATGGTGTACAGGTATCCTGACTAGGCATATATCAAATCATACTATCGAGCTTTCAAAACGACTTCTTCTTCAGATTGCGAGTACTTAGAGGATGTTGTGGAAAAAATTGCACAAGGGTGCATCCTTCCACTTGGTAAGAGGCAAATCCTTGTAGGTTGCAGCAAGGCCTCAGTCCTTGGTGCCCTTAGTGGGGTGACTGAGTTTTCCAAGTGATCCTGCAAGAGGTTGTTTGTGAAACTTAAATAAAAGAAAGAAAACTAAACAAAATATAACAAAGATAATGAGGAAAAAATGCAACTTCAAACAACCAAATGTATGCAAAACCACTTTGTATTGCCCAATGGTCAAGCATGCACAACACCTAGGAGGTGTAGGCTTCAAGGGAAGTCAACAATATCCTTTAAGGAGGTCCTTCTCCAAACTAAATGCTAAGTGGGTTGAGAGAACAATGGAGAGAAACTCTTGCTCCTTAGAGGAAGGAGGCAAGGGAACTTTGGAATGTTTTCAAAGATGAGGAAGAGGTGAGCTATGAAGGAGCTCTAACAGAAATCCAGCAACGTAACTTTGCTCTTTTTTCTCTCCACAAGATGCATGCCCGTGGCTTCCTTTTATAGGCCAAGAGGTGGCTAAGAAACAACTAGATCCAAATGTGAATGCCATCACCTCAAGAAGTGGCTCCAAGTACACAAGGGGGCTATTTAATGCCACAAGGAGTGTAAGGAGCCCAAATTCGAATTGTGGAGGTGATGGGTCATTGATGAGCCTTCAATTGTGTTGCTGGTGGGTGAGATTTGACAGTCATGCAGAATACGAAGGAATTGGTGACAATCAGTGAAACAGTAATAAAGAATGTTGTGGTATACAAATGAGGCGGGCATACTCATGCTCGTGAAAAAATTGTCAAGAAGATTACAATAAGAGAAGACCGAGGGGCCAACTCAAAGATATTGTTGGGACAAGAATGAAGGTGGCTTCAATACATGTTAGAGTAACTAAACCTGGAATTGTTGTTGAATACTGAAGAAGTGGAACTACTGATGATCATGATGAGCCCATGGGGGTGGGGAACATAGTGGTGAAGCTATGCAAGGGGGGAATTTCACTGTAACAAATGAACTGCTACCATGTTTTTGCAAATGTGAACACTGCTACCTTCAAAAGTACATTTCCCCCTGATGCGATAGAGATGTTGACGTGAACATAGGGGGAACCACTAAGTTAGGGAGCACTAATGACTCTCCCTTCTTAGTTCAAGGTGATCCCTTATAGTGATTGAAAGGGACCCCAAGGTACAACTGCAACTTATGCAACTCTCAGAATATGGTAAGTTGATGTCGATGAAAGTTAAAGCATATGAGAAGATGAGAGTTTCATCATAGGAACCAAGGCCATAGTGTAACCAACTGTAGGATTGACAAACCTGACACAAGACTGGTTGATAAGCGTGGGGCTCATAACTTCCTTTCATCGATGTAAACATGGGGAGGGCTAAAGACAACATTCCTTTAGGAAAGGTACAAATTGAAACATAGGGAGACAAACTGCAAGTGAAGGGGTTTGATAGAGACACAATACTGAGTAATGTTGATCGACAAATATGATAATGTTGTGGATATTGAGACTCAAATACATCGATCAAAGGAGACCATGGGTCGCTGCCAAAAGAATCAAGAGTGACCACATGTTTATGTAGATTGAGGAACTTGTTTGTACATAAAGAATAATTGGTGGGGTCTCCGCGGTTTTTGGGGTATCGAGGGACCATTTTGATGATGGGTAAGACGCCCACGGTGATGGTTGTTTTGCATACGCGAAGATGGGTGCCCCATGAATCAATACCATGCAGATTGTTCTTGTGAGAATAACTGAATAGAATTGGTTACTTCTGAGGGTGGGGGGGCCATTGGTGTCTTGGCCGGGGTGATGGTACAAAAAAGATTTCGGATGGTAGAGTGCTCATGGAGGTATGAGTAGTCAATTGTGGTTCTTGATCGTAACATGTGCCGAGAAATTTGATGGCACTAGCTGCTGAAGGTGGGAGAGTAAATACGAAGCTATAAAATGATGAATTATGGGTCGATCGTTTCAATGTTGATCAAATTCCTCGGGCTTGTGGGGATTAAACATCATAGATGTCAAATGATGACAAGGAGTGTAATGGGGTGTACACCCATGGAGGAACATGTTATTCACAGTGATGACGTGGATGACACATCATGACTGAGAATTAGGGCCCTATGGTTATCAACGAGAATATTGGCAAATGCAATGTAAGCAGAGGGAAAACAATGCCTATATGCCAATTCCGTAATGATACATGTGATAGAAGCCCAACATCGTTGCTGAGGGATGAAGTATTTTTCTTGTAATGGAAAAACAAGGGGTCTCCTGTGTGTCTTGGTCATAATCCTGCACATACGGCACACATACCCAAGTGTACTAAGGAACATGACAAAGGTATTGACAATGCAGAAATACAAAACCAAAACATAGCGCACTCGTGGAGTGCGTGTGGAAAATAAAGGACCCAGTTGTAACTGGTCATAATAGAGGATGGTCTAATCCATGATGTGGATCTTGAGGCACTAATCATTGTGGCGCGAACGGTTTGTCAAACAGAGCTACGGTTTGTCCATAATGTGAATTGGAAATTTGGGGCCAATGCGTATAAATAGGAGGTGGGGCCCACTTGTCCACGTCATTTGTACTATTCCTTGATAGCCTCCGAGAACGTGCTTGTGTTGATTCTAGGAGATCCGTGTACCTATCTGACGAGCCGCGAGTTTCAAGTAAGTCGTAACCTTATACTTGTGATTTTGGTCTGGGTAGTTGTAGGGAAAGGGGTCCCTGGGCTTCAAGGATGGTTTTTAGTGCCCAAACTGTGACCGTGCAGGATAATGGGAAAATCTCACGCAGTGGTACTGCAGGATTTTTTCGGAATCCCGCGCAGTTAAAATGCATTGTTCCGCGTTTAGCGCGGGAGAGGAATGCGTAAGTCGCATGTTGATGTAGCACGACTACCTGTGCTACATAGCACAACGGAAGTGGAAGATTAATTATGAAGGAAAAAAAAGTGATTTAATGAAACATGGCAAATGGAAGATTAATTATGAAGGAAAACTTATATCAATATGGATGAAATGACTCATCAACTAAGAATAGGGATATGATGGAATATGAATGTGATATGGATTATACCAAAGTATAAAGTGGAAATGTAATGAAACATCAAAGATACATGGTTATGACAATGGAAGGGTGATGAAAGGGGAATAATATCAAAAGGCAAAACAATAGGAAATTACATCACCGTGCTAGAGGACACAAATAAGAGAAGACATGAACCCACAATGCACAAGGACACAACAACTAAGAGAAGACATGAACCCACAATGAAATGACCATGATCAACCAATGAAAAATTTCACCAACAAGATGAAGTTACATGATATGCCTCCACCAAAAATCTTTATCGAGAATGTCAAGAAGAGACTCCATGAATATGTATATCCCACAAGTCCATCAAGATGCTCCATGCTACTAGCAAAAAACCCCAATATGAAACCTCATACAATATGGTGTAACAATACCCAAACTTTATGTACTTGCAAATCTGATTTTCAACATGTGCTCTCATAATGATTGATTAGTTTCTAGTGTTGGTTATCCATACCAATAACATTGAGTAGAGTTTGTTAACTGATTTGACAAACATATAAAAGCTTAGTGGCCAAATTTATGATTGTAATAAATCTAATATAATAAGCTTTATTTAGCTCAAATTTATGTTCAAAGTGTGCCTTAAGCACTGGAAACATTGTTCCTTTAAAATACATTTATTTGGTATTTATATTCTTGGGATGTCCTTCCTATTTGGTTGAAAAACGTAAAATATATACTGCTGTAATTTATATTTCAGATTCAACCCTAAGGCTAGACTAGTCTATAAAAAACCTACCAGTTACCTTTATGTATTTATATTCATGGGATGTCCTTCCTATTTGGTTGAAAAACGTAAAATATATACTGCTGTAATTTATATTTCAGATTCAACCCGAAGACTAGAAGTTGATCGAAAATATGACCAAAAAAAACCTCGAGATTGAAGTGAAATTTCTAAATTTAGAAGTTATTCCAGAAAATTCCAACACATCAGATATCTAGTCTCTAATAAACCTACCAGTTACCTTTATGTTATTATTATGTACCTGTATATTTGACATGTTTTCCACTTGTACATGATATAGTGTGCACATGTTATTTTTCCAATGTTATAGATAGGAGAACAATGAATCCATAATGAAGTGAATGCGAATTGATTGAGACTTTGAGTTGATGTAATGTTCTATTATCAATTATGATGGAAAATTGTGAATCTAATTTCATTTACAATCTTTTGGGTTAGGTATCTCGGGGCTCTTATACTTAAATCCTCTAGCCCCCCTTTCTTGTTCAATTGTCATTTCCCATTTCTAACAAAAGTTGTGAGATCATGTGCTACCATCAATGTACACCTTCTTTTGCAGGGGGTGGGGGAAAGGGGGTCTTCTTATGCATAAACCCTCTAGGCCCCATTTCGTGTACCATCATGATTTCCCATTTCTTGTTTCTAGTAACGCAGTTGCAAGATGGCATGCTATCATTTATGTATACCACCCTTGCCATGTGGATGGAATCCGGTCCCTTAAAAAAGTGAAATTGAGACATTTCTAGAGCATGAGTAAGCATTTAGTCTTTCATAACTACATATACAAATCTCTGCTGCAAATGAGACCAGAACTTGCACGCTTTTATGAACCACAATATAGCATGCAAAAGTATGATTGGAAGAAACTGCTCCCCATCATCTCTTCATGAGTTCTTTTATTTTCAGATTTGAAAAAGCAGCAAGAAACTTGCCTTCCTATTGTAAACTCTTTTGCCTGCAGGAGGCTGGTAATGTTTGTTTTATTTTCAGATCATGTCCAACAAGTACACAAATACAAAGCTACCACATATAATGATACAACTAACACAAGACTAGCTGCAGTATCATGGAACTAGTTAGATCTTTTGTTCAACACAGTGAGGGGCAACTGCATGACACTTTTTAACAAAATTCATCCCCCACAGAAACCATTTTCAAAGCTTTAAAATGAAAACTATCCTATATTGAAACAACTCATCCTGGAGCTGAAGACATGCAGCTAACAGATACTAACAAACCCTTCCAGGAAGATTTGAAAATCCATAATAACATGCTCAGTAAACTCACTGAGAACATCCAAAGGAACATTTTTAACAAACTGTATTTTGAAATATAATAATAACATTACAAACTGCACACTGACCATTCGAAGGAAAATCAGCAAAGTAAATGACTGACTACTTCCCTCGAGTCATAGCTACATTTCTCAAAATGAATGCGCTGATGGACTACAACTCCTTCCTTGAGCTTGAACTATTCAGTGACGAAGGATCTATGGTTTGTTTGCTCTTGCTTCTTTTCATCCTGGCTTTTACTTTAGACTTAGCAATTAGAGTCTCCACAGTATTTAAAAAATTCCCCACGGCCATTAACACCAATAAGATCCCACATACAACCACCTGTCATAAATTACAAAAGACAAACAACCTTCAAATTAGCCAAAAATGTTTACAGATGCTTCTTGCATCTAGAAGCCAAATTTCCTAACCCAAAAATTAACTAAATACATTATATAGTTCCATATCACATCACATGTTCATGGGGAGCTCAAATTTCCCTCCTATTAAAATGAAAAAAGTATAAAGCAGTCATGAACACCAATGCAAGAAATTGAACATATAGCAAAGAAACATATAAGCATGGAATAAATCTTTAAATAACATACCTGCCATTCGGAAACACCATAAACAATTGTTGTCCGGAGCAAAAGCAAACCAAGGTATCCTTCAAAACCCTGAAGGATAAAACCTCGTTAGATCCTTTTTCCCTAAAAACAGAATGTCTGATGGATCAAGAATATGACCTGCAAACTATAGTAAAGAAATTAAATTACCTGTGGCATCTATCTTCTACTGAAATTTCCAGTGAGACGAAGAACTTATTTTGTAGACTATTAGCCATTGAGGCATATGATCCCAAGCAACCAAATTGTTTAGCTTTCAGAACAGAAATACCCTCCAGGCTACTCCAAAACTTCCTACCTTGCATCTGAAAACCTAAGTTTCTGCTCAGGGGAGTTTGTGGTGATTGGATCTGGACTAGGAGTTGCTTCCTTTTAGTTATGAGTCATAATCACATGTAGGAATTGGACATCTTTGTTTCCTGTGACATCAAGTGAGGTGTGCAGTTCAGTGATTAGAGCAACCTGCCAGCTGGGTTCAGGTCCTGGGTTCAATTCCTAGACTGTCCAGTTTTTCAGCATGGTATCACAGCTTTTAATCCAACCAAAAAGCTGTCTATTTTCTTAGCTACACAGATAATAGTTTCAATAGCATGAAAAATATGATTCTATTTGGATCCTTGATGTAAGTCTCTAACAAGAGTGTACATTTTGAAATGAATATTTCCAACTACAATCTTTAACTTATAAAACATACAACCAATGGGGATTTGAATTTCTTTCATGAAACAGCCAGCCAAATTCTCCAAAATAATCCCATCAGAAGCTGCCAAGAAAGCCAGGATATGATTGATAAAGTGCTTCTTCTAAGGTTTGCATGTCATCAAACTGCATCACTTTATTCATGAGTGCATAATTAGCATGATGATGTCCAGGACCTTCTTGGTAAACTTCGTGGAGTTTCGATGTTTTCCTAGCATTAGTTTCAACATCTTTAACTTGTACATCTTCAGGCATATTCAATGTGCAATAGAAGTTTCTCCTTCACAATATTAAATGTGCATGTGTTAGTCATATCAACAATAGGAATAGATGAAGCCCACGGGGGTAGAGCAATTGATAGTGAGTAATTGAGATGAGAAATTGTAAACGGAAGGTCACAAGTTCAAATCCCCGTGGGTACTTGAAAAAAAGACAATAGGAATAGATGAAGATAAAGGAACAGAAGAAGAGGACTCATAGTCCTGATGACTACTTCATTAGTTTCAGGATCGAATTACATTTCTGACGTTTCTTGTCAAGTTTCTTCCTTTTATTTTAGGAATTCTGAATATGGGCATAGGTGTCCCAACCAAAAACACTGAAATAACAACTAGGTCCTTCCACTCTTTCACATCAGGAATACAGGCACATGCATCACAACCATTAATTCTGAACTGACTAACTATTTTCCTTCCACTCCAACCTTCTACAAGAATCATGTGTTTGATAGCCATTTTGAGTGTCCTATTGATGATAAAAGCTGCCCTATTCATGGCTTCTGCCCATAATTCAGAGCCCGAGTTTTTAGCATGGAGCATACACCTAGAGCCTGTTAGTGTTTGCACTTTAACTCAATTATGTTAGATCTTTAAACTGAAAGATAGACAAGCACAGCAATACACAAAAGACACAAGAAATTTCCTCGGAGAAACCATAAAGGAGAAAACCCCGCAAATTCCTCAGAAATAGATTCGTCACTAAGTACAATATCAAGCAAGATAGAAAACCCAAATATAAGATGTCTTCTGCAGCTTCTCTCTTTCTTCTCCAGTGAACTTGTCTTCTCTCTCACTTGGTGAGTGTGATCCAAAATGAGAGAGGGTGCCTCTCTATTTATACTTTAAGTGTGACTGACCTAAATTCTCAATGGGGCTGAACTCTCCTAGGGAAACTAAAAAATACATTTTACATTTGACCTTTGGGGAACTATTGCCCCAACTTACAATGGAGGTTTTACCTCAATATTCTTGCATGACCAAATACAATAATGACATCCCCGAACGGAGAAAAAACATCTCCGACGGAGGTACAGTAAAAAAATACAATAATAATATAATAATCAATGTTCCCCCAAGTTTCTGGGACGCGGGAGCGGGGAAACACACATTCGGGACGCGTGGAGACCACCCCCAAATTTTAGGGAAATTCGGGGGGGGGGGATTTCATTTGATGTATATTCGTGATTGTCCAATGTAAATACTAAATATATTGATTTATTTTCTAAGTAGTACTAAGTATGGATTGTAAAAAGTGAAAATAATGGAAAAACATAGAAAAAAAAATTGCAGGGGCATGGGTGGGGGGAAACATTTCGTCAGGAGTCCCCAGGGTGCCGGGACACAGGAAACGCGTCCCCAACCTTGCGGGATGCGTCCCCGTGGAACACTGATAATAATAATAATATACAAAAGAATATCTTCCGAAGTTACATTTACAACAACAGATCCCAAGTTTTTAGCAGGGAGTACACACCTAGCCATTTCCATAAGAGTTGAACCCAACACCTCTATTTCACACACTATACAGTCTTACCAATGCACCAATTTACTTTTGTTCAAGGCTAAACCATTGAATTTTTTTAATATCAAATTTCTCAAATCTCAAGCAGTGATGAATTTAATGGAAAATTAATAGAAGGAGAATGTTTTCATTAAATTTGTGAAAAAATGATATAATTTGTTTTTTGTTAAACATAAAAAAATATTAAAAAAAAACGTGTATATAATTTTTCCAAAGAAAACCTCAAGAGATACCTGTGAAATTTACAGCTTAGCAGGTTCCAGTTGCAATTTCTATCTTTTATATTATGTCAATAATTATTTTAACCCAAAAAATTTAAATTACTAAAAAGATAAATGGAAACACACTGATAAGCAACAATACACAGAGAAAACCGAACACAAGATGTACCCTCGAAACCCCAATCTCTGAGGAAGACCAGCAACAGATTTGTCTTTTATTGCAGATTTGTTAAACAACACTTACAACACCAGGCTTCCGGATATGACACACCGGATCTCAAACTCCTAACTCTAACTATGCCCAAACCCTCAACAGTGAAGACAAACCCCAGCTTGAGTGAGTCTCTCATTCCCAAGCCAACACAAGAGATATGACTCACTCCTGTCCAACACGAGATATAAATCACTCTTATACACCACAAGAGATATGACTCACTCTTGTCACCCATAAGAGATATGACTCAATCATGTCACTGTTGCACTAAACAACTC
The DNA here is from genome assembly GCA_027924585.1 of Larix kaempferi. Lineage (NCBI taxonomy): Eukaryota > Viridiplantae > Streptophyta > Pinopsida > Pinales > Pinaceae > Larix > Larix kaempferi. The sequence goes on from BSBM01000893.1 coordinate 18,203,821, forward strand.
TTCATAGACTCTTTTATAACATTCACTTTATGTCAATACCATGGGCAATACCATGGGACACACAGTACAACGAGACACATAAAACCATGGACCACCATTGAACATAAAGTATTACAAAAAACACTTTTACAAGGTTGTCTAGAGAGTTACTTTTCCAGACGACTTCTACATGCTAGACACCCCCATGTAGAAGTACATGTTCAAGCTACAAAATCTAACAATGCCCCCCCCCCCATTCCCTAGAATATCTGGATGGAGGGTGGCTCAACTGCTAAGTGAGAACCATAATAGCAACTAGTAACCCAACAAGACTTAGCAAGACTCAAACCTCAGTCAGACTAGAACCAAGGACCTCATAGAAAACTACGTTGTCAAACAATGCATTCGAACCAATTGAGCTAACCCACTAAGCTAAACAGAAAAATGTGTGTGTGCATGAACATAAGTTAATGGTTCAACATGAAAGTAACTAGATTTTCACCTTGCCCATCCAAGATCAAATCTCACTTGTGTTGGATTCCATGGGAAAGTGAGGGGATTACACTTACGTGCTTTGGACCATTATACGAGATGCCTATTGAATTGCCAAATCCAAGCATGCTTGGATGACGTCCATTGCAACCACAGGTTGAACAAAAACAACTATATTGCCCAGACAGTACAATTTAGTTCATCTAGTTGCAATTTGGAGCAAATGTCATGAGGATGACCTAGGTTCAAATCTTGGCAGGATTGCTCCCACCTATGTGGTGGATGGCCCATTTGGCCCAGCCACTAATGTTGCTTCAGCCTGTTTGTTTTGGTACATCTCACTGAGAGATTGGGGTTTTGGTAGATTATGGTTTCAGCTCAAGTATAAAAGCAAGTCAACGTAGAGGGTTAAGAGTAAGACACATTCATTATTCACTCAAAGATAGTTTCGTCAGGAGGTAATTGATTTCATCTATGGAGCAGAATTAGAGCGCCAGAGAGAAGCCAAGTTCAGCTACCAGGAAAAGAACAACGTGTAGCTCTATACAATTCTACAACATGGAAAATTTTAGGGGCTAATCTTAGCCCATGGGCTAAATTTAGGGGTTTTAAATTTTTAATGGGCTAATTTTTTATTAAACACCCATTAGGTATGAATCTATGATTAACCCACATTTTATTTATTTATTGTTAATGAATAGGAAGTTAGCCCCATTGATTTTAAAAATGGGAGCCAAGATAAAACAATTTCGCCTCTCCAAAAATAGATTTAAACCTCTGTTCACCCACGAAAATTGTTAGGTAGCTCACATTCTCCCCCAATTTCCAGAAATGGCAGTTGCTAGGGACTCTTTCTCCTATCAATCGTGGAAATTGAAGTCAGAGTTACATTCATCCATATTTTATGGGTTGAATCTTGTTTTGCAAGTTGCTTAATGTCCACATGAGAAGGGCAATTGATATTTATTATCAGGTCTTATAGCGACCCATTTGCATATAGGAGAGTTCTAAATTCCATCATCACAGATCCAAAGTTTCCCCAAGAAACATGGGGATTGTGAAGCCTGCGATCGACGATGCGGCTATAACGTTTTTGTGTGTTTGGAGCATCATTTATGGGGGCTGGGAATTCATTCATAGTCGTGTATTTAGACATGCAGGGGCCCATGACTTGCTAAGGAGAAACTCGTTGAAATATTCACGAAGAGTTCACAAGGTTTTATAATTTAGTGAAAGATTCGCTAAGATTTTACAAGGTTTTATAATTTAGTGAAAGATTCACCAAGAGTTAACAAGATTATATAATTCAATGAGAGATTTGCCAAAACATTATATATACATAATATAACATTGATAAAATAGCTTTCATATTTTACTATATATCATGGGGATTTGCCCATTTAATATACATAGAAATTTTGTTGAATTTTTAATATAGCAAGATAATTTCAATCTTTATTTGCAGCAGAAATAAATAAGGATCACTGAAAGATAACCATGCACAAAAACACAAAGACAGATTTTTATCCTGGGAAACCCTTCTACATAAGGGAAGAAAACCCAACAACCTTTCTTATATAGAGATTCAGTTCAAGATACAAAGTACATCCAGATACAAGAGTACATAAACAAGTTGTAGATAAACCCAAGAGACAAAAGAAGAAACTCTCCCAAAGATAGCGAACCCAGAAAACAGTCTTCGTCTTGTTGTCTCCTTCCTCCTTTCTTGCGTACTTGTGGAGCAAACTTTCTTGGTTGGTGAAATGAGTGAGGTGTCTACCTTATTTACACTTGTTTATTGATTGCCCTTTTTTGTTTCACATTTGTTGGGGCCGACTTGCACATTTGAAGGAGCCGACTTGTCTTATACATAATAATAATTGTTGATTATTCATCTTCTTTGAGGCCGACTTGTTAGAGGAGAACTCCCGACGCTACAATCACCAACAAATTTAGGGGGGGTTCTTAAAATTTTCCCTATCGTACAGATCCATACTAGCAAATCCATACAGTCATACGGAAATCCTATACAATGACAGCAAATAGCCAGTTGTTTTATCATTTTTTGGTAGGCAATTTTCCGCAATAAGTGTGTAGATTTCATCCATTCCAGTGTATCGTACAGCTGCTAGTTTGACAATCTGTTGAGGTCTCCTTGTAAGCTTTGAATTATTAATGAAACGCTGATTTGAAGGAGTAAATTATTTGTGAAGTGCTTTGCTTCCGCTATTTACTTTCCAGCTGTATGTGTGATTACTGCTATGTGAAATAATTTAATTTCCGCAATTAAATAACAACTTGTGTTTAGTTGAGAACATAAGGGCAGTAATCACCTGGGGTTTGGGAAATTTAACATGGTATCAAAGCTTCTCTGATTGAGAGGATCTAAAGAGTTTACTGCAATTGATCCAACTGTCGAACCCAGGACCAAAATTAAGAGATCTTCAGAGGTAGTACTTAACAGAGTTGGGAGTTTGTGTGCAAATTAGAGATGGCATCAGTTAGCCTCAGGTTTGAGGACATATTAGATGGTGCCTCGAATTTCCTATCATGAAAAGTCAAGGTAACTCTTCTATTAGAAGAGAATTATCTTTGGAATATCATTAAGGATGTAATGACTTCGCCGACAGATCCATGATTGTGTCAGAGACAAATAGGGCATTCAATTAACACTAATGTTATGACATATGCTCTCTACTTGACTTATGGTAAATGCTTTCTTATATATGAACATGACCATGGAGTTCTATGGTGCTACTCTATAATGGCGCATGTATCCTAGATTCTTGTTTAAATGGCCAAGGAAGCATCATGGTGTGGTTATAATATTTCACAAGATTAAGTGTATGACCTTGCAAGTTAGGGGTGTCCCTAGAAATTTAAGTGTGACACTCATTTCATATCATTCACACATTTTACCTAGACATTTTTCATCCCATGTCATTTCACCAACCATTTCACCCATTCCATCATATCCCCCTTCCTCGATTAACTTATTATATGACAGGTTATAAGGTCTCTATATACTATTCCTATGTATGGTGCCTAAGTCAAAGTCAAAAGAGTAAAAGAACTCTAAGGGGGAGCTAAATGATAAATGTGAGCTATGCCCCCTTGCAAAAGCCATGATCCTAATGTCCCAAATTATCAAAGCCAAATCCAAAGAAAAGGACTTCTATCAAAAATAAAAAATAAAAAATAAAAATAAAAATAATAAGGATCATAGAAAATGGCGCAAGGAACGGGTAACTCAAGAAGAAAGCATTCCCTTCCAAGGCACACATAAGGAAGAAAAATCATCAATCCCTAGCTCTTGAAAGCTAAGGGGTAGACCTAGTACTTAGACATACCTATCATAGTTAATTCGAGAACATCTTTCCCTAAAATCAAATTCATTTCATTACCCTCACCTTGCTTAGAAACTTAGGAAATGCACTTAGTCTTAGGGATGTAACATGAAAATATGGATCAATTATAGTTGCACCATGGTAATTCTAACATTATTGAGATAATTAGTCAAGACTCAAAAGTGAGTGAGTTAATTAGAAAACCTTTTATGTTAATGTTTTTATATATTAAAGTATTTTTCCTAAGTCATATTTTATATGGTCTAACACTTCGTTACTCTGTAGTTGTTTCATGTCCCCTCATAGGTGGTGCAGTCCCCTTCTTCATGCACACATGGGAGCCTTTTGAGGCATGCTTCCTCATTTTCTTGACATGTATGAAGGGCCAACCCTCCTTGATGACATGGACCAACTCTGACCATCCTTTGAGAGTTCGTTGCACACTTGGATCATGCATTTTTCACCTTGAAGGATGGCACACACATTGAGGAGTGATTGCACACATTCTCGAGGGGCGCTCTAGGGTTTTTATTGTCTATTGAACGCTTGAGACACTTGGCATCATCTTCTAGTAGGGTGCTCCATCATTTGAGGCAATTTCCATCATGGTTTGACTATTATTAGGGTATGTTGCACCTTGGAGGAGTCATTCTTGCCACATGTGCCACCTTATCTTGGAGCATTCATCACTTTGACTTGACTTAGTGGGGCACTTCTCTCTTTTGTCCACTTATCTTCGAGAGAGAGTTGTTAGTTTTGACTTGTCATGAGATTATTACATATAGTAGTGGTTGATTGGTCAAGATCTAGAGTTTTATCCTTAGCATTTACTCATCTTGACCATATCTTCTAGAACATTCCACCTCATTGAGATGTAATTCAATTCATATTTTTTCTCTCTAGCGGTTCTCCCTCCCTCGCATGGTCAAAGAGGTTAGGGTCTAGGATCTAGGGTTGTTAGTGTTGACCATGTCATCTACATATTTTATTATTTTCTTTAGAGGATTTAGAAATTCTCTCATCTATATAAGAGAGACTCCTCTCATTGTTTTCTTTTACTAGAAAATAGAGAATAAAGTGCTCTTACTACTCTTGTGTCTATTTGGGAATATTTGGGAGATTTGTAGAAGTCGATTGAAGATGTAAGGGTTTAATTAAGTGTGGAATCTTTATACATGACAAGGTTCAGGGAATCCCAACTCAAAGTTTAGTTTGTTTTACTTACTAAATTTATTTTCATCTCATGAGATATTGGTTCTTGTAGTGGAATTTCTAGACTTTGCGTGCAAGTTAACTTGGAGAATTTTCAACTCTTGATTTCTCCATTAAGTTTGAAGAGAAATCTCATTTGGCTATCAAAGACTAGGACAAGAGCTTAAGCCTTTCTACCCTCTCCTACGCTTTCATCACCAAATCTTCTCTTGCTTCCTTTATGGATCCATGCCCTTTCCTCAAGCAACTAGGCACTAGTTAAGAGACTCAACCCTTTCTTTTAGCCACTCAAATACTTTATTTTCCTTTAAAGTTCTTTTTATTTCATAATTTGTAATTTAATTTTATCTCACACATAAGATTGGGCAAAAGATAACTAAATTAAACGCTCTTTGAGGGTTGTGTTGATGTTCTCGATGGTTCCAGCATCGGGCAAACATTCTGCAGATCATTCTCCCAGATGGGTTCGCAACCCATGTAGAGGATGGCCCCATCGTAGCCCTAATTAGTCATGTATATTGACTAAGTGTCTTGAGGCTTGGATGCTTAGCCTCTGTACAAGTCACGTGGATTGACTAAAGTGACAGAAGGCTAGAGGTCACATTGCATTCTTCGTGAAGGAGTACTCATGATGAGTGATCTATTCTTATAGAGTGAGATGACTTGTCTATGATACAAAGGGATCTTATCTCCTTGTATATTAGACAAAGTCTAATCTAATGTTGAATTTGACATTGGCTCTAAGAAGTGTCCAAGACTTCTTAGAGTATGGTCAAATCAACATTAGAGCTCTATGGAAGAATTTGATCTGCATGTGATGAGACATCAACAAGGAAAACTTTTCTATGATGAAGAAATAACCAAGGTGTGAAGACAATCCATTGAAGAAGTCCCAGAGAAAGTGGAAGGAAAGAAAGAGCACAGCTACCCCAGTAAAAGGGGTAAATTGACCCTAGAAGATAAAAATAAATAAAAGATGAATATTAAACCAACAAGTCAACACCGGTGGAGAAAGACAAGTCGCCCCCATCGAGGAATCTTCTAGTCAACTGAAGAATATAAATAGAAGTGTTCCCACACTTCATTTGTCACATTCAACAAGCTCATATCTACTTAATTGGTGCGCACTTCTTAAGGAGGACAAGTGAAGATCACTAGAAGTAATTTTTGGGGTTATCTTATTATCTCTACAAGTTTTCTATCTCTCTCTAAAGATTCGCTAGGGTTTCTTGTGGAAGAAGGGCACACTCTTGTGTTAGGGCTTAATCTTCATGATTGGTATTGTTCTTGTATTGGATTAATTTCTTCTAAGAAAAAATTGTTGGGGTTTCTCCTGTTTGGGTTTCCCAAGATAAAATCTGTGTGTCTCTTGTGCATAGTTATCTTTCAATGATCCTTGTTTTATATTTCCACTACAAATGAATGATTCTATAATTGTGGAATGAAATAAATTATGAAATTAAAATTGAAAGAGATGAAAATTATAATGCTAAGTTAAAATTGAACAGGTTGCACTTCATTTTAAAGTCTATGCTATTTTTCATGGGTAAATCTTACATTACGGTAATCTTTTGCTTGCCGGTTACAAACTGAATTAATGTGAGATTAATGTTATTTCCATATTTGCTTGGCCCAAATTAGTGCATTTCATTTATCTTTTAGATTGGGCTAAACTAATAATTGTTTTAGAGTTACTTTACTTTGAACCATCACATCATCCAGTGGATCTAGCCCAGCAGAGTACATTACATCGCACATAATGACCACCTGCGTTACCTCACCACGTGTCCAGATCATCTCGTGAGTGTAGCCTAGGAGACTCAGTTACATCACATAACCTGTGACTACCTGCTACCACATCACATATCAACATCAGGACAACACAACCTTGTGAGTGTAGCCTAGGAGACTTCATTACGTCACATAACCCATGACTACCTGCTACCACATCACCCCATGTGGAGAACATCCCAGGTCCGAAACTTGCGTCTTCACACATGTGTGTTGTCCAACATAGCACTGCAGTCAAGAGACTCAATTACGACACACACAGTGACTACCTACTGCATCCTCCGGGGTGTAGTCCAGGAGACTCAATTACGTAACATGACTCATGACTACCCGCTACAACCCCATGAGTGTAGTCCAAGAGACTCAATTACGTCACATGACCCGTGATTACCCGCTACAACTCACATCTCAAGTGGAGATGCCCATGAGACTCAATTACATCCCATGACCCATGACTACCTGCGTCTCACATGTGCTATGTTACTCATCACTCCCTCTTGATTTGGACCACCCCAATCTTGTCCCTGATGTACTCAAACTTCACTCTTGACAGAGGCTTGGTCAACACATCGATTATCTTCTCCTCTGTCACTATATATTGCAACCTCACTGCTCCCTTCTGCACCATATCCCGGATATAGTGATACCGGATCTCGATGTGCTTCGACTTGTCATGAAACACTGGGTTCCCAGACAACTTCACACAGCTCTGGTTGTCACAAAAGACACAAGTCGCCTCTAACTCAACATTGAACAAACCTGCAAGCAACTTCCAAAGCGACATTGCTTCACAGCTTGTCGAACAAGCTTCCATATACTCTACTTCGGTTATACTTAGTGCCACACTCGTCTACTTCCTACTGAACCATGAGATCATACCGGATCCCAAACTGAAGCAACACCCTAATGTTCTCTTTCTATCTGTGACACTATCGGCCCAATCCGCATCAACATAACCCTACAAGTTAATCCTCTGATCTGATGCATATCTGAGGCCATAATCAGCCATACCCCTCAATTACCTCAACACATGCTTTGCCGCAACTAGGTGAACTTGTCTCGGCTCTACCATATACTGAATCAGAGTGTTCACCGCAAAGCATAAATTTGGCCTAATGTTCGTTAAGTACATCAACGAACCAATCATCTGCTTGTATACCGTGGCATCCACCAATTCTGAAGCAGTATCACACAACAACTTTAGATTCGATGCCATAGGTGTGGCCATAGCCTTGCAATCCATCATCTTGAATCTCTTCAGGATCTCTACTACATATTTTCACTAACTCAAGAAAAGTTCCTCTGCCACACCTCAGGACCCAAAAAATAGTGCATCATACCCAGGTCTTTCATCTCAAACTCTGCGGCAAGCTTCCTTTTCGTTTCTGCTATGAGCTTATCATCACCTGTCAGAGACAGATCATCTACATACAAGAGTAGTATTATTCGAGTTCCCTCTTCAACCTCGTAGTAAAGGTTGGAATCCGCTTCACTCTTGGTAAAGCCCAAGCTTGTCAAAAATCCATCAATCCTGTCGTACCACGTTCCGGGTGCTTATTTCAAACCATACAAGGCCTTCTTCAATCTGCACACATGTGTCTGCCTATCATGTGTCTCAAATCCTAGTGGTTGCTCCACATACACTTCCTCCTCTACTACGCCATTTAGGAAGGCAGTCTTCACATCCATCCGATGTACCTTCCACTTCATCATTGCGGCTATAGCAAGTATAGATCCGACAAAGTGTATCTAGCCACAGGAGCAAATGTCTCCTCATAATCTATGCCTTCTTTTTGGGAGAATCCTCGAGCCACAAATCTTGCCTTGTATTTCTCGACACTTCCGTCGCTGCATGCTTTATCTTGTAGATCCATTTGGAAGACACTATTGACTTCCCTTCTGGTCTCAAAAGTCCGTAGTGACATGTACTAAGTCCCCCCTAGGTGTTTTTAATTTTCTGTAAAAATTAAAATTTCCCGTTAAAAAACGGGACGTTTTAATTGAAAAAAAAATCATAAAAGTGGTACCAGGGCGTCAATTTTTCCATGGGGGTGCTTGTTTTCTAACTTAGAGCACCCACTTTACCCATGTACTTACTTTGAGAGTGAAATTAGTGATTATTTATCACTAAATATGAATTTCTCTCTCAAAAGTGAATAAAGAGTCAAATAAATGGGAAAAATCAGAATCCCATAAGTTTAGGAAGCTTCTCTAGGACATGTTTCAATCGTGTTTAAGTCATCTTGAGAGGTGTCAAACAAACCTAAGCAATAGGGGGTGCATTCTCCATGAGGGAGGCACACTTTTGGTTGGAGAGTTGTCAAGTGGAGGTTGAAAGGTCTCAAATGGTTGGAGAGAGGTGTCAACAACCACCTCCCAGTGTCTCAACTCCTCTCACATGTGTATATTCGATCTCTACAAGTGTCATGAGCTCCTTTCCTTCACTAATGCACCCCCCTCTCTTTCATTTGGTTATTTAAGCAAGTCTCTTCCTCTCTTTGACGCTAGTTGGAGCTTGTGGAATGATTACTTGCTTGTTGTAATTTGTTTATCAAATTTCTATTGGAATAAGAGACTTTGGAGGTCACCAAGGTATCATGCTTCACATGTGTGGATGATTATTACCAATTTGTATGAGGTAATCTGTAGCTTATTTTCTTGTTTTCTACTTTTGTTTATGTATCTGGCCATGGAAAGATTATTACTAAGCATTAGGAGAAAATTAGTAAGTTAGTTTACTTGCTTTCTTCTCTTGTTTATGTATGTGTAGAGATCTAAATCTAATATGTTTTATAAGTTTATATTCATATTGTTTTAATCTCTTGCGTGTGCAATACCAAATCTCATGAGTTTTTTGGCAACTCTTGATTAGCTACAGGTTTCTTAATTTTGGAGAGGAGGCAGATCTAGTTTGCATCTTCCTTTCCCTTCAAGAGCTTTCTAAAGGCATAGTCCCTCGGTATTCCACCAGAAGGCTCCTTTGTTCAACCATTCCTACAACAAGATTCTTCTTCTCTCCTTCTCTTTATACTTATCAATCTTTCAGGTTACTTGTTCTTTTAATTACAATTCTATATCTATCTTCAAAGGAAAATTCGTAAGTAGATTTATTTTGTAGTTGCATAGGCTTCGATTCTAGTTTGTTTAGTAAAAGCCTTATATCTTTAATCTAGATATAGCCTAGAAATACTTCTCTTTTGCAAGTCAGTTAATAGTAGATTTAAAGGCTTGTAGGAAAAGTTTTTCTTTTGTTTTAGATGCATATTTGGCAAATATAAGTGCCTTTTTGTTTGCTGCCCCAAAGGGGCAAGCAAAAATCCCAAGGGAGCTAGCTTTTTAGCTCATCTCCCACAGTTAGTTTAGTTCCCTTTTGCATAGTTTTGACTAGACACTTCTAAAGTGTTTTTGGGCATCTTTTACTTTTATTTGTTTGTTGTTTTTTCCTTTTGTTGAACAGGTAGAGAAAATGTCGACCAAATTTTGAAGACTTGAACCATCCAAAGCACCAAGACCCCTCCCTCCTTGATCCTAAGACATTTTTCTAAGTTTGTAAGCCTTTTTGGTCCTGATTTTTAAGGACCATAGGCATTTCTTTTTCAACTTGTAAAATATCATAATAAAAGAAAAGCACGTGGGCTACCTAGTGCCCACACACCACACCCCTTGGGGGATCTGTGTCGCCTCTTGTGTGGTGTGCCTTTTTCTGATTTTTTATAATTTTTTATTTGGATACTAACCAATAGATTAGATCACATCCTACAAACATTGCACTTAATTAGTTTGCTTTAAGCTATTCCCTTTTTGCAAGAGTAACGAACTTTGGCTCAGTCCCCCATATGCTCCACTGCAGGCTTTTTCTTGATCATTGGAAACACCAGAAAGGGGATTTGAGTGACTAGTTTAATAGGGCAATCTACTTAAGACTTTATTGTCACAGTAAGTGGTTGCATTGGACTTACTACGGAGTCAGAAGGGTGCCCAAAGCAGACTTTACGTCTCCCCTTGTTGGACACCTAGTATTGTTGCTCTACACTTGCTAGTGAGGATTGAGGTCTAAGTGGGCCAAACCAAAATTGACCCATTCTAAACAACTCACCAACTTATAATAAAACATACCAAGCGGAAATTCAAAACATTTACTTTTGGCATTGGTCTTATACTACTTATCATTTTGCTTTTCAATGTCAATGATATGATGTTAAAGTGGTTGCTTTAATTTCACAATTTTGCTCGTGTTTAAACTCCTAGATTTAATTTCCTGTAACTTAGCTTAAAAGCCTTAGTTTATTTTCTTAGGGACCACCCCCCTTGGCTTCACTAGGAATTGGCCTAGATGGAGGATTCAAGTTTCAAGTGATAGTGCTTGACTCGTGACTTGCCCCCAAGGACGCACCCAGTGGCTTGAAGATTTCTACCACGTTAACCCGAGGTGCGTACTAGGCGGCAACAACATCATGGATTTTGAATCAACATTTGAGTTAGTTTAATTGCTAAAGCCTTTGATATCACTTTGGATTGTCTAACTCGTTGAATCTTCACAAGTCATAACCATAAATCCATCCATAATAAAAGCAATGTTCCCCCAAGTTTCCGGTACGCAGGGACGCGGGAGCGGGGAAACGCAGAAACGACATATGCAGAAGTACCCCCCAAATTTTAGGAAACGTTGAAGGGTACGTCGAGGTCTTCAACATAGGGGACCTCACCAGAAATACTACAAAATTAAAAAATTCCAATATAAGATTTTAAAGATTAATTGTAACAAAATAGTAACATCATGTATCTAGTATTGAGGCTATTACTTTATCAATGTACTGTGAATTGGGTGATTCTATGACTATGTTTAGATTAAAAAAATTAAATATGGTTTAATAATTAATTTAGCATTTATTTATGATAAAAAAATTTAAAAGACCCATGACACAACAAAACTTAATAAAATTTAAAATTTAATTAAGTTACAAATGTGTTAAAACTTAATTTATAAAATAAAAACAAATTAATAAAAAAACTACCATACCTGTCCTGTCGGGTTTCAACATTCACGTTTTGGGCATGTTCTGTCCCGTGTTACTGTTAGTATAACAGTAACACGAAACCGTGTTACTGTTGAAACCCGATGGGATAGACGGATTCAAACCCTAACGCGGCGGCAAAACAATCGAGCTCGAGATGCCCGAAATGGAGATGAGGAGATTTGTAGAATCCCTCACGCGCGGACGGAAGTTCGAACCGGTAAAAGATGAAACAATGAGCCCACAGTTCAAAGTCGACCCTGTAAAAGTCCTTGTGAATGCCCTCACGCACCGATGGGTAAAGGAAAAGATTCGCGAATAAGAATCCGATGGATTTCAGGCAACCGTGTGGTCCAATTTAGACCGCTGGATGACAGGAAACTTGTCCATGTTTCCGACTTTTCAGAGAACGACCCGGGTATGCGTTTCCCGTTGTTTCCGGATTTGGGTACGACAAAGAAACGACCCCAATCGCGTTTCCTTGTTCTGGAAACTCGCGAGGTCGAGGAAACTCGTTTCCGAGGTTCAGAAACGCGTACTCGTGTAACACTGAATAAAAGTTATTCGCCTTATCTCTTGAACTTAGTTTCCCATAGGGATTTCCCCCTTGCGACTTACCAAGTCACTAAAGTGAAGGGAAGTATTTGCTAAGGTGACAGGAAAATTACTTCGATGGTTGCACATAGCTACACCCTAGTGTGGACCTTGCACTTTAGGGGTGCTAGTTTTTGTGGCAACGGGAAACTCATAAGAAAGAAGTGAAGGCCAAGCGAATGATCATGGATGTTGTAAAGGATCATTTGTTCCCTCATATATCGGAGAAGACGACAGCGAAGGAGATGTTTGATGCCATGGTTAGCCTTGACCAAAGTGAGAACATAAACAGGAAGATGATATTGCAAAACAGGCTCAAATTTGTTGAGATGACCAAATCAAACACTGTCACCAGTTACCTGATGAAGATCACGCAGATTCGTAATCAAATTGCAATAGTTGGGGAGAAGGTTGAAGATAAAAATGTAGTGAAACGGACAGCGAATGGGTTCTCATCTTAGTGGAAAACATCTATCTAAGGTGTTTATACTCTAGAGAATTTTCCCTCCTCAAAAAGACTATGGGATGATTCTATCCAGGAGGAGACTCTGATAGGAGTCAAAGGCCAACAAGCAGGGAGATGACAATGACCATGCCCTAATTGGTCAAACAAAGAAGGGAAAAGGCAAAGGACCCAGCAAGGATATGGTAAAGAGCGAGGAATCAACCTCACAATTATTGATGTTTGTAGCTTAGTGAGGTATCCTCACTAGCTAAGCCAACCCACGAAAAAACAATTAATAAATTGTTATTTATTATCCTAATTGACAAGTCGGCCCATGCAGAATTAACAAGTCGACCCAAGTGAGAAAAAGGTGTCTGCCAGAAACAAGCATAAATAGAGGGTGGCACCCTCCTCATTTGATCACCAACTCAAGTTTGCTCAAGTCAGCTAAATAAGTGCGCAAGAGGTAGAAGAAGCAGCTAGAAGAAGTCTTATATCTCGGGGTTTGAGATCTCTCTTATTTTCATGTGACCTCTCTTGTCATAGATCACTTTTGTACCTGATGTACTTATACTTTATACTGAATCTCTAAATAAGAAAGGTCGGCTCGGTTTTCTTCCCCTTGAGGGTTTCTCAGGGTATATTGTTATCTCTTGTGCTTGTCTTTGTGTATCTATATCTTGCTTATGTATTCAATATATGTGATCAAGAAGATAATAAGGCCATAATAAGCAAGAAAATATAACTAAATTCAACAGGTTATGGGCCCACACACACTATCTTGCTGCGTGTAAAGCACAAATATTTACTCGAAAATCTAGGGTCCGAAAATCAGAAGGGCTGAAAATCCAAGGTCTGGAAATCAAGGGCCGAAAATCTAGGGTCTGAAAATCAGGGTTCAAAAATTTTGGGTCGAGAAATTTCAGATACGAAAAGTTTCAGTTTTTTTACCTATTTCTGAACCAAAGTCAAGATGGTTGTTGAACTCAAAGTAGAAGACAAATTGGAAGGAGTTTCAAACTTTCGACCTTGGAAGAGTAGGATGCTCATGCTCCTAATTGAACATGATCTCAAGGATCATATACTCAAAGATATTCCAGAGCCAGAGGGAGCCAAAGAGAAAGCAAGACACAAGAAGAATGAAGCCATAGCCCAGAGGATTTTGATGGAATCGGTAAAAGAACATGTTGTAGCTCTTATTGTAAGTCAGAACATTGCGAGGAAGATGTATGATGCCTTGAAGTAACTTTATGAGAATGAGAACCCTAACAAAATCTGTTAGAAAAACAGGATCGCAGAGCAATAACAATAAACAAGATGCAAATATAAATCACATAAACACAATACAAAAGAGACACCAATATAGCGTGGTTCACCCAATCTGGGCTACATCCACAAAGAAATTTTCAGTCATTTTATTATTATACCATCCAACAAATGAAGAGATACAACCTATAGCACATCTGCTGCAACTTCCTCTTCACTCTCTCTCAGTCTCTCTTACACAATCACAGAGATATTTACAATGCTATAATACATTATACAGCCGTATTACAATGTCTTCATTTTAAAGGGAATTACCATGGGCAAATACTACGGGCTATCCAATACCATGGGCTCGTAAACTATTGGCCAACAAAACAACCCATAAAATTTCTTTCAGGGGCACTGCCCCCACACCCCTCCGCTAGGATGAGTGTACAGTCCACCGGCATATAAAAATTGGGGTACAAACACGGCTGAAACAAAAACATCTCTGAATTAAGAAGATCAAGCTCCACAACAAACAATCTCCCACTTGGAGACTGATCACAGCAACTCAACCGCTACTGCACTTGCTGGACTATGCTCTGAACCTTGGATCTGGAAAATTTCTCATCTTCACCTTCATGCTAGAAGGCAAACTGAAACCAAGCAAGAACTCAGTTTCTCTCTGGTTACTACCTTTGTCAACATGTCTGCAGGATTCTGGTTAGTGTGTATCTTTCACAGCTTTAACAGTTCATCTTCTAAAACAGACCGTATGAAATGGTACTTCAGCTGTATATGTTTAGTCTTAGAATGGAAGGCTGAGTTCTTTGCAAGATGAATAGCACTCTGGTTGTCACTATACAACCTGCTATCCTCTTGCTTCTTACCTAATTCCTCCATGAACCTCTGCAACCAAATCATCTCTTTACTAGCCTTTGTAGCAGCAACATACTTTGCTTCTGTTGTTGAAAGTGGAACAACCTTTTGCAGCTTCGAAATCCAACTTATTGTTGTTCCACCTATAGTAAACACATACCCTGTGGTGCTCCTCCTGCTATCTTTATCACCTGCCATATCTGCATCAACATATCCCTGTAGAACAATGTCTGAACCTCCAAAACATAATGCATGAGTAGTAGTACCTCTCAAATACCTTAGAATCCATTGTACAACCTTCCAATGTTCTTTACCTGGATTGTTCATATACCTGCTCACAACTCCCACTACATGTGCAATATCTGGTCTTGTGCACAACATGGCATACATCAAACTGTCAACTGTCAATGAATAGGGAACCCTGAACATGTAATCTATCTCTTCCTATGTCTTGGGACACATCTCCTTACTTAGTTTCAAATGGCTGGCCAAAGGTGTACTAACTAGTTTTGCATTCTGCATTCTAAACCTCTCCAACACTTTTTCTATGTACTCACCCCGAGACAATGTCAATTTGCGATTTTTCCTGTCTCTTGTTATTCTCATACCAAGGATTTGCTTTGTATCCTTCAAATGAATTAGCTAACTTCCTCTTGAGCACATTTATATCCTGCATGTTAGACCCTACAACAAGCATATCATCCACATACAATAACAAGATGATATATCTTCCATTATCTAGCCTCTTGAAATAAACACAATGGTCAGAATGACATCTACTATAACCTTGTTCTGTCATAAACCTGTCAAATTTCAAATACCACTGACTTGGAGCTTGCTTCAAGCCATACAAACTCTTCTTCAACCTGCATACTAAATTCTCCTTCCCTTTGACCTCATACGTTTGTGGCTGCTGCATATAAATATCTTCCTCAAAATCCCCATGGAGAAAGGTTGTTTTTATATCCTAATTGTTCAAGATGCAAAACTTCCACCGCAACTAGACTTAAAATAAGTCCTAATTGAAGTGATTTTAACAACAGGGGAAAATATTTCATCAAAATCTATACCTTTCTTCTGTGCAAACCCCTTTACAACAAGTTTGGCCTTGTACCACTTCTTGCCTCCATCTTCTTCCTTCAACCTATAAACCCATTTGTTCTGCAATGCTCTTTTACCTGCAGGCAATTGAACCAAATCCCAAATCTGGTTTCTTACCAATGATTCCATCTCCTCATTTATGCCTTGCTCCCACTTCTTTCTAGTTTCCACCTGCATTGCTTCTTCATAACATTCTAGTTCACCAGAATCAGTCATCAATAAATAATACATTGAAGGAGAGTATCGTTCAGGGGGTCTACTTAACCTGGTAGATCTTCTAACACTTGCAGGAGTTTCAGGTACCTGCTGCTGTTCTTGATTTTTTGGCACCTTTGGAACTTCATTTTCTTTTATTTCACCAAGCATTGTGTACTCTATGTTTTCCTTTTCCTGTTTCTTTCCCTGCAACTGATCTTTATACATGACCTTTTCATTGAATACCACATCTCTACTCCTAATGATTTTGTTACTTTCATAATCCCATA
Source organism: Larix kaempferi (assembly GCA_027924585.1). Taxonomy (NCBI): domain Eukaryota; kingdom Viridiplantae; phylum Streptophyta; class Pinopsida; order Pinales; family Pinaceae; genus Larix; species Larix kaempferi. The sequence continues at coordinate 18,220,409 of BSBM01000893.1, forward strand.
AGTGATAACCAAAATCATCAACCCCGTATCCAATAAAGGTACATTTCTTGGATTTAGCCTCAAGCTTTGTTCTATTTTCTTTATCAATATGGACAAATGATTCACAACCAAAAGTTCTCAGAAATTATTAGTTTACCTTTTTACCTGTCTATGCCTCCTCTGGAATCCCACCATCCAAAGCGCTTGAAGGCCCTCTGTTTATTAAGTAAACAGCGGTATCTACAACATCTGCCCAAAATTGTAAGGGAAACCTTGCATGCAATCTCATACACATTGCACGCTCCATGATCGTCCTATTCATCCTTTTTGACACACCATTTTCTTGTGGTGTTCCTGGGACTGTCTTCTCTCTACGAATCCTGTGGTATGAACAGTAACTATCAAACTCCTTGCCGCAATACTCACCTCCATTATCCAATCTAAGACACTTCAACATTTTTCCGTCTCATTCTCAACCAAAGGTTTTCATTTCTTAAAAGTAGCAAACACATCAGATTTTTGTCTAATGCAATAAACCCAAGTTTTTTTAGTTGCATCACCAATAAAAATAACATAATAACGAGAGCCACCAAGAGATTGTACCTGAGCCGGTCCCCATACATTTGTATGTACAAGCTCTATGATAAGAGAGCATATGGAACCATCTTTATCAACTAAATAATGATAAATAATATGGGAAACATAGATATAAAGAATAAATGAAAGTAATATGTTGGGAGCCAAACATAGGAATGTTTTGTGTAATGTCAAAAGTTTATAATGAATATTCATTAAACGAGGTAAATACAGAGTATCATTTTTTTTTTAACTTTTTACTCTTCTTATGTTTCCCAACCTTGAGAAATCTAACTCTCTTATGTTTTCCATAAACAGAGTTCTCACAGAATTCCAAACTTACCAACTCCAGATCTGGCAGCAAATTCTTTGAGTGGAGAATCTGCATCCCCTTCTCACTCATGTGGCCAAGCTTATGATGCCACAATGTTGTATCTGTTCTTGTGGAAGCTATAGAGATAGAACAGTTAGTATTATGAGGACATAAATACAACGTACCTATCTTGTCTCCTTTTGCTATCACCATCGATCATTTAGTCATCTTCCACCACGTTTCTCCAAACGTCGATAAATAACCACCATCTCCCAACTGCCCTATTGAGATCATATTTCTTTTCATAGCAGGAATATGCCTTACATCTTTCAACAGCCATTCAGTTCCATTCTTTAATTTTATCCGTACCTTACCCATTCCAACAATTTTACATGGCTCATCATCACCCAATAAAACATGTCGAAAATCGCCTGGAACATAATTATGAAAAAATTTCCAATGGGGTGTAGCATGACATGAATCCCCTGAATCTACTACCCAGTAATCACTAGTATTATCTAATGCAAGAATCAAGGCATCTTGTAACACATCACCTGCTACATTTGCTTCCTGAGTAGTCTCATGTTGTCCATCTCCTTTCTTCTTTAGAGATTTGCAGTCTTTCTTCTGATGTCCTATCTTTCCAAGGCTCCAGCACTTTATCTTTCCCAGTCTGGACTTGGATCTGCTCTTCCTGGACTTGCTGCGATTAACTGAGCTCTTTCCTCTTTCCCTTTGTCGTCCCCTGCTCTCCATGGTCAACACATTACCTGATGTCTCACCTATGCTTTTCCTTCGCTTATCCTCGCTAAGTATAACACCAACAACATCATCAAATTTCAAAGTGTTTGAACTAGAGACAGAGTTACTTACCGCCATGACCAAGCTATTCTAGCTTTCTAGCAATGAGCACAAGATTATAAGAGCCATAACCTCATCATCAAACTTCACTTTAATAGAACTTAGCTGATTTATAATCGTATTAAATTCATTTAAATGATCAACAACAGATCCACCTTCTGACATCTTCATATTAAATAAACACTTCATTAGAAATACCTTGTTGAATGTCGAGGGTTTTTCATACAGCTTACCCAATGCGCTCATCAGACCCTCCGTTGTCTTTTTTTGAGATATTGAAAGCCATCGACGAAGCTAAGCACAGCCGTATTGTTCCCAGTGCCTTTTTGTCAAGCACCTGCCATTCTTCATCCTTTTTGTTTTTCCTCCCAACGGTAGGAATAGATCCTTCTGATATAGAAAGTCCTCCATTTGCATCTTCCATAACTGGTAGTTTTGACCATTAAATTTCTCGACCTTAAACTTTCCTTCTTCTGCCATTTCTCCCACTCGAACCGAGAACCCTTCTTTCCTGCGAGTTTATATGCCAAATAGACCTTTGGCTCTGATACCAATTGTTAGAAAAACATGATCGCAGAGCAATAACAATAAACAAGATGCAAATATAAACCACATAAACACAATACAAGAGAGACACCAATATAACGTGGTTCACCCAATTTGGGCTACGTCCACAGAGAAATTGCCAGTCCCTTTATTATTATACCATCCAACAAATGAAGGGATACAACCTACAGCACATCCACTGCAACTTCCTCTTCACTCTCTCTCAGACTCTTTTACACAATCACAGAGATCTTTACAATGCTACAATACATTACACAGTTGTCTTACAATGTCTTCCTTTTAAAGGGAATTACCACGAGAACATACTACGGGCTACCCAATACCATGGGCCCGTAAACTGTTGGCCAACAAAACAACCCATAAAATTTATTTCGAGGGCTTCGCCCTCGAACCCCATGGGGGGGCGATGCCCCCCCACACCCAACCGCTGGATGAGTGTACAGTCCACCTGCATATCATATAAAACTAGGTTACAAACACAGCTGAAAAACATCTCTGTATTTAGAAGATCGGGCTCCACAACCAACAGAATCTTGGCACTAAAAGACCAACTTCGTCAAGTGAAGTTCACAAAGGATGATTCAGTTTCTTCTTATTTCTTGAAGATTGCCTAGATCAGAGATCAGCTAGCAATTGTTGATGAAAGTGTCCCTGACAGAGATCTTGTGTTGACATCTGTGGGTGAACTTCCTTCATAATGGAAGCCATTTGTGAAAGAGACATGTGCTTGTGGTCAGTTACCCAGTTTTGATCAGTTTTGGTTAGAATGTATCCAAGAGGAAATGAGGGAGCTTGCCTCTACCTCAAAGGAAGAGGAAGAAGAACTAGCCCTTACAGCTCATGCTAAGAAAGGAAAGAAGAGCTTTTGGTAGAAAAGACAAAGGTGAAAAATCAAGACCAGCTCCAAAGCAAAAGAAGAAGGATCTTTCACACATTCAATGTTTCAACTGCAAAAAGTATGGCCACTATGCAAAACAATGTACCTCAAAAACGAGAAAGCACCATGCCTCAATTGCTGATGTTGATGAAGATTCTCCACAAAAGAGGTCAAGGATTGCAGAAGATGATCTTGAGGAATGTGTAGAAGATCGTCGAAAGGAGTACTTTCTCTAGTACACTCTATGAGTGCACCAATGATTGCAGTATCATGATGATGTGATTGTCATTGGTGATGTATGAAGATCTAGGCTGCAAAAAGAAGATGAAGATCTAAGGACTCCCAGGATTTCTGCAAGGAGGCAGAGATCAAGAGGGAGACAACAAAACAATAAAAGATAAGTATTTTTACTGTCATTTGAGTTATTCTTTAAATCATTGAATGTTTGGTTTAAAGGATAATGTTAACAACAGTTATGTGTAGATATGTGAAACAATTTTTTATGCATGGCTGAGATTGATGAGCAATAGGCTCATGTAGTGCATATATATGTTGGGTAAGTAGTCTATAGTGTTGCACAGCAACCCATGAGCCCTTGTTGGAACTAGTCTAGGATAAAGCCTCTTTGTTGACATACTCGGAGCAGTGCATGCTCTTGCTAGTATGTCAGGTGGAGATGGAAGGCATCCAAATAGTCACCACATGTGTTTAGGATATGGATGGATGCTGTGTTGAAGCATTGGCTAAGATGCTTACATAACTGTGTGAACCATTGCATTGAAATGTCAATATGATTTGATTGAATTTCATGATTATACAATTTTGGTAACTAATTGACTGAACTTGACTTGTAGGAAAGATCATGTGTTGTGACCTACAAGATATTTGTGATAGTCGTTCAGCAAGAGGACACGTGAATGATGTCATTGTCATTGTATTGGACATGTACTTGTAAAGTGTGCAATGGCATCATCATCATATCATTATTATGCAGTACCACACATTTATTTGCACAGTCTAGGTTAAATCATAACCCTAGATATGAGAAATTTAACACATGAGATCATGACATGGATGAATTCTAAACTTCTTTGCACCTGAATATTCAGATCACATTGATCAATGAATCAGAAGACTCCTTTCATATAAAATGATCAAACTAGAAAGTACCATGATCATGCAAGCCCATGATTACTAAAGATCAAGTCAAGATCTAAACATTTAAAGAGTTAAGTAGGCTCCTTGCTCACCTCAGAATAAGACATACCTGAGTCAAGCTTTATGAGATTGCTAGATACACCTCTTCAAGGGACCAAATTCATCATCTCTTTTCTGAAGTCACATCTCATCTTTTATTTCCAACCAACTATCCAACTCTAATTAATATATTGTTCCTCTTGTGGCAAATTGTTTAAACCGTTCTTTCCAACTTGATGAATTTTGCCAAAAAAATTCTTGAGGTCAAGTTGGTTAGTACTCAAACCCTTACCTTAGGATCTATGTAGATTATGTTGACTACAAAATAGAGTTAACTACAAGCCCTAAGCTCTAATACCATGTTAAATTTAGGGTTAGGTTAGGGTTTGAAGTAAAAATTTAAAAATTCTTCACTCTAATGCAAAAATAAATTTAACAAACTAGTACATAAAGCATAATAGTACAGCTGTAACAGAGCAAGATAAATTAAAACATAATTTTCATCTCTTTCAACTTTATCACTCCCAAGGAGGTCCCTGTGTTAAAGTTGAAACCTTCAGTAACATGTAATCAACAACAGTAGTATCAGTAACATTTCTAACTCACAATAAAAGAACAAGTCTGATTACTTACATGGAGAGTGAAACCTTCCTTTGTACCTAGAAATGTAACTTTCAGAATAGACTATGCCTCTCAGAGGGAAGTTAATCAATAGGAACAATCTGACCCTTATTTGGGGGTTAGTACAAACCTGAGAGAGAGAGATGGAAAGGTTGTAGTACAGTCAAATGATAAGGACATAGAGACAACAGTGGTGGTCATCAACAGTCAAATCACAATGGCAGCCACAAGCAAAGCTCAACATAATAGATCTGATCATAACCAAGTCTCAACACAATATATCAGACCTCAACAAGGTCTCAGCACAATAGATTAGACCACAAGCAAGGCTCAGCGGAATAGATCTGACCGCAACCAGTTTCCAACAGACAGAGGCTGCCACAGGTGACCATAAAACAATCTTAAACAAGTAGGTTTGATATAAACAGGTTTTAATACTAGAGATATGACCCCAAACAAGTAGATATGCAAAATACCCTAGATCTGAACAAGCATATGCTTCCACAGTTCACCAACAATAGTCCTAAACCAATAGATCTGACCCAGGCAGTCCTCAATCTAATAACAAGAGGTCGCGACCTACCCTCTTAGGGAAATAGGCAAACATAAGAGGTTGCGGCCTCCTCAAAATCAATCCAGCAAACCACGTTGGAGTTTTGTTAGGCAGCCCTAGGGCTGCGGCCTGCTAAAAGATAGCAAAACAATCTACAAAAAGGAGTAGCACTCTCAACAAGGCAAGCGGCCTCTCAAATCTGTCCACGGGGCAGTAAAACAGTCTCCTATAGTAGCGGCCAACTCTTAGCAATTCATAAAAACTTTGGATCAGTCCTCAAGGGCATGCGGCCTTCACAAATGGCCCTCACACAGACCACGGCCCAGTCAAACAAGCCACCAGCATGCTGTGGCCTTCACAAAAATACTCAACAGGGCTCATGGTTTCCACAAACAAACTCAAGGCAGGCAGATCAGTCTAACAAGGGTCACGGCCTCCACAAATGGGCTCTCAGCAGGCTAGGTCAGACCACCAGGGCTCACGGCCTAGTCACAAAGGCAACAACAAACAATAGCAAACCCTAGGAGCAATATAAAAACCCTTGACATGAACCTACAGCAGTCCCAATCAGATCAGATCCAAAATGTGTGATAATGATGATCTTCAATGAGGAATTGGACTCCAATTTATAGAATCTTAAAGACTTCTAGAAGGGTCCTACTTTAATTCTTTATTGAGTTAGGGTTCCATTAATTAATGAGGATACCAACAATTAGAATATAAAATAACTTTAGGAGTGGGTACTATTAAGGAAGGTCACCACACACATAAATTAATATTATAAAGTTCTTAGGTGAGGGTACAGAGGTTATGGTTAAGGGTAGGGTCACTTAGCGCAAGGACCAACAAGTGGTCAATACACCAACACATGTCAAACCATAAAACAAGGAATGGTACATGACCCACAACCCATAGGACCAAAGGTATAATAATAAGGTGGGTAAACAATCCTTTTACCCATAAGACCAAAAACATCATGGGTAAGAGTCGAGACAAATCAAGGTGGGTAGACAAGCCTTCTAACCACAAGTCAAGGTGATGAACAAGATAAGGTGCTAAACCACAAGACCAAGAACAACAAGGTGGGAAGACCAAGAGTAAACAACCAAGGTGGGGTTACAACCATTCATCTCTCTCTCAAATGTACAAGTGTTCCATACACTAACTAAAAGTCCATCATCATTGCATAAGGAAGGTCCACACTGGATGATGTGATCATGTGGTCCTCCTGACTGATCCTGAGGTCAAGTGTTGGTGACTCTATCAAGGGGTGGTCAGTCCCTTGAGAAGACAACCTAGCTCAACCATCTCAAAGACCTATGAGAGGAGGGCATCACACATCATCATCTTGGTTAACTGACCAAGATCATCCGTCCATAAAGAATGGCCCTCTTCAGTCCCATACTGAATCATGCTGATCAACCCCTTGGTCCCTGACCAGGTCCTCCATTCTCCTAGAGAATGGTCTTCATCCCCAGGATAAGCTTTCAATCCCAGACTGAATGTTGATCAACCACCTGTAGGACGTGCTTGGTCCTTGACCAAGAATTTGCCTGGTCTTAGACCACGATGTCTCTGCCTCAACTTACAGGATCTACTTGGTCCTCGTGACCAAGAAACTGTCTAGTCCCAGACCAGAATAACCTAGAGACAAATAGGGGCCCTAGCCACATGCTAGGGACTTTGCCATGGCATCAACCTGCTTGGTCCCCGACTAAGAACCTCGGGAGATTGTTGGGGGCCCTAGGGTACCTTCTAGGGTCTTACTCTGCCTAGTTAACTGACCAGGAACCCTAGTTAGCTGACTAGGGTACCATCCTCTCTAAGAATGGGTCTCGCAGTTGCATTAACTTTAACAAAGCACTCCAAAGAACTTCAGTTTGATTCAGATATGGAGGAGCATGATACTCCTATGATGGAGGATCCAGTTTCTGATTCTCCTCTTTCAGATGTTGAGAGGGAGAAGCCAGAAGAGTCCATAGATCTGCTTGATCCTGAAGAACCAAAAGATCTGATTGAAAGATCACTTGATGAACCTCCTACAAAGAGGAGATCTGCATGGTGTCGAGACATTCTGCAAGAGGCAGAAAAACATGGAGCACCTCCAGGCTCTTCCATGGAGCGAAAGAGACCTGAAAGATTTTCAAGATATGTAGCACAGATGAGTCACATCAGTGATTCAGAACCCTCTACCTATGAGGAAGCCTGAAAGCAGCAAGTATGGAAAGATGCCATGGTAGAAGAATACAAATCTATCATGAAGAATAATGTGTGGGAAGTGGTTCCTAAACCTGACGGGAAGTCCATAGTAACTTCCAAGTGGCTTTATAAAATCAAGCATGCAGCTGATGGAATTATTGAAATGTATAAAGCAAGATTTGTGGCCTGCGGTTTCTCACAGAAAGAAGGGATAAACTATAATGAGACATTCGCTCTTATGGCCAAGTACACTACTATCTTAACCATAATTTCCCTTGCTTCAGTTTTGGGTTGGAAACTTCACCAGATGGATGTGAAGACTGCCTTCCTCAATGGTGAGGTTGAGGAAGAGGTTTACATACAACAACCTGAGGGGTCTGTAGTTCATGGGAAGGATTCCCATGTATGCAAACTTAAGAAATCCTTGTATGGGCTTATGCAGGCCCCAAGGGCTTGGTATTCAAGGATTGGCAGCTATCTTATGAGTTTGGGCTTCTCCAAAAGCGAAGTTGACCCCAAGCTGTACTTCAAGGTTGTGAATAACCAACCATTGATCTTGGTTCTCTATGTTGATGACTTGTTCCTTACTGGAGAGGAGCAACAGATAGCTTGGTGCAAGAGCGAGCTTACTTCTGAGTTATGAAAGACTTAGGTCTTATGCACTATTTGCTTGGTTTAGAAAATTGGCAAAGGAAAGATGAGATCTTTCTTTCTCAAGGAAAGTACACAGTTGATGTATTGCGGAGATTTGGTATGATGGATTGTATGCCCATGTCTACTCCAATGGTGTCTAATCTAAAGAAGCTACATGAGTCAGATTCTGGATCGGATCTAGTGGATCCTACCATGTATAGACAGCTCATTGGTTCCTATTGAAATATTGTAACTTCTAAGAATATTATATTTGTACTTTATTATTCCAGAGATGTTTCATTCCTCCGTGAAGACCTTATTGTATATCCGGAGATGTTTTATTCCTCCATGGATAATGTGGTAACTTGGGTTATTAGACTTCCCTAGTGTGGGTCGGCCCTGTATGTAATATGTGGGTCAAAGGGTTATTAGACCACCCTGGAGGGGTCGGCCCAGTCAGCATTATGTAAAGTGATTAAGTTGGGGCCGACCTAGCTTGTGTAAAAGACAAGTCGGAGTTGTGTATAAATAGAGGAGGTGTGTTCCTCATTTAACACACATTGCACTCACTTGTGAATAGCGCATAGGTGAGGGAGAGGTCTGCTATGGAGGAAAAGGAGCTCATGTCTAGGGTTTACATCTTTGTATTGCTGGTCATCTATATTGAGGAAGCTTTGTTGGGTTTTCTACCCCATGAGGGTTTCCCAGGATAAATCTGTGTCTCTCGTGTTTATGCTGTGCTTGTTGTTCTTTCAGTGATCCTGTATATGCTATTGTTGTGAAATGGAATGCAATGCTAATATTTTCTGTCTTAGCATATTAAATCTTAACATGGTATCATAGCTAACCTGAAGGAAGGCAATGTATGGCACTTACGACACTTGCCTCACTTGCGACAATTTGAAGGTTAGGATTTTGTATAGCAAAAACTAGTCATCGTGGAACTTTCCCTATAAATCCATTTTGGCGAAGGTTCAGGATCTGAAACCTTTACAGGTCGTAGATAACATCCCCCCTCTAATTCATTGTACTTTGTGATTTATGATCAGTACAAGTTAGGGTTTCTGCCTCTTCCAGATCTTAGTCATAAACAGGTGACCTAGGCAAAAAGGTCACAACTTGGGCTAGGAAGCTCCAAATGAAATTTCGTAAAAAGTGATAGGTAGAGCACGGACTGTAGTTTCTCAGGTAACTTTTTCAGAGGCCGAAGTTGAACCAGTGACACATGGCACGCCGTACAAATTCGCTCTCCTGTTTTATCCCATAAACAGGTCACGTTGCGACACTTAGCATAACTCTCTCTCAGAGAATCCAATTGAGGTCAGACCTCTGGGGTTGGAAAAAGGACAGGTCGGGCTACCACAGGAAGAAGTTTCAGACCCTGTGGATTCGTAATTTTGGATTTACACCAGAAACAATCAGGTGCATATTTCTGTCAAAACAGATTTGGATTTTGAACACCTTTATTCTTGAATCGTCACTGGTGTGGAAAATTAGGGTTTCACAGAAAGTTGAAATTCTTGGAATCGAAGACCACGGCTGAATGCTACTCATCAAAATCAAAAATTAGAGACCAAGATCGAATTTTTTGGTTGGGCAGAAGGCCGGGCTTGATCAAACCCTAGTTCGGGATTTTGATCGGAAAGGTGGAAAATTAGGGCTTCTGCAAAAGTTGAAATTTTTTAAGTCTATGACCACGGCTGGAAGCTCCTCAGAAAAATCGAAGTTTAGAGCTTTGGATCGAACCTTTTGATTGGGCAAAAGGGTGGGCTTCACCAAACCCTAGTTTGGGATCCTGTCCAGAACATCCAGAAGTTTCAAAGGCAATTTTGAGAGGTCAAATTTTGCAGTTTTCAAAATTGAAGTATACCAGCTTGATCACCTTAGCAAACCACATCTTTCCATCCATTCAAAAGTTTGAAATTCAAAATTTGAATTTTTAGGGTTTCTCTGACAAACCCTAATCCAGCTCCAGATCCAGTTTCAGGGGGAGATAAGCCTAAGGCCTTACATAAGAAGACTACAAGAAATCTCGACAAGTATGACTTGAGGAGATACAGGTATGTGTTGAAATATGTTTGTCTTCATTAGTACAATCTTGATTAATCTTAGAATTGTCTTATCACCCTAGTAAAAGTATGAATGCATGTGAATAATAGAAGACATTCATTGATTAGGGTTATATGATTGAACTAATGCACCTGTGGTGTTGTATGAGGATGATGTTGTCTACTAACAAGATACAGGTACATGAAGAAAGACAAATCAAGTTCTATGACCATGATGACATGAAGCCAAAGATTCATCCATAGTCTTTGACCACATAGAAGCTCTACTCACGAGCTATGTATGACTTTGTTCTACTATGCTTAACCTATGAGAGATACAGGTTCTAGCACTAAATCATTGAAGAGAACAAAGAAGATATTGTTTGGGTATGTTAAGACATAACCAAGCTTGATAATCCAGGTATGTTTTCCTATATCAAGTTAGAATCCTACTTTGTTAGGATCTTAGGTAAGTATACCTATGTATGAAATAATCATGAGCATACATACTTAAGATTATTTAGAATTATAATGTTTTGATAGTATTGAGATTATACTAATGAATGTATGTTTGTATATGAGATCATGAGGATGACACTAGTGCACACTTAAGCATGCATAGTGGTACAGAATGAATAGAAGTTCAAAAGACATATAGAGATCAAGCGGGAGGCAACCACACAAACATAAAAGATAAGTATTTGAGTTGTTATTTGAATCTCTGAAATAGTAAATGATATTGCTTGTAATAGTTGTATGCATATTTGTATTCCTAGAATATATCATGCATAGTGTAAGCATTCATATAGCATTGAACAATATACTACTAATATGCATATGATGGGTAAGTTGGACAAACATTCCATTGTTGCTTGTCTAGAATGAAACCTCTTTGCTGACATGCTGAGAGCTGTGCACGCTCTCGATAGTATGTTCTGGTAGAGATGGAAGGCATCTAGATAACCACTGGATGCATACATGATATGGAAAAGTGTTGTGCCAAAGTATTGGTCAAGATAGTTGCATGACTATGTGAATCATATCAGTATGCATAATAGGTTATCATTATCATGTCAACATAATTTGATGATTATGAAGTATTACTAATCATGTAATTAACTCTGATTTGTAGAAAAGATCATGTGCTATGATGATGAACACCTATTCCAAAGAACGAGTGATGGATGTTCAACAAGAAGACTTACAAATCAAACATATTATAGAAGGCTCGTGGCTAGAAAATTCTCTTAGAAAGAAGAAGAGGATCATGACGAGATGTTTGCTCCAAGTGGCTAGATAAGACCATTCTCTTAATGTTGTAATTGAAGAAAGCTCTGTACGGACACCCAGGATCAATAGTCATTTGATGAGCTTAATGATCACCATGGGTGATGCAGATTTCAACCTTTGCTACAAGGTTGAGGATGGTGTCTATATACAAATGGCATTCTTCTCTTAGATAAATGCAAGAAGGAACTCACCACAGAGTTCAAATGATCTTGAGGCTCATATCAGTAGACCCATCTGACGGGAGATGGCACAAATGGGTATGCAGAAGATCACTCAATGCAGAGTGTGAATGATGTTCAGTCATAGAGGGAGAATTGACAGTTTCCTGACAAGCTTGGGCTTTACCAAGAGTAAAGTTGATCCATTATGGATGATGAACCTGTCATATTGTTGCTTTATGTGGATGATCTATTTCTAACTGGAAATAAGAAACAGATTGTCGAGTGCAAGAAGAAGCTCTCTTCAGAATTTTAGATGAATTATCTCAGATTGATGCATTACTTCCTAGGTCTGGAAGTATGGCAAGGCTCAGAAGGAATCTTTCTCAACCAGGGAAAGTATGTTGTGGAAATCTTAAAAAGATTTGATATGTTGGAATGTAAAGCCATGGACACTCCCATGGATTCCAACTTGAAGCTGTTAGTTGATGACTCATCAGAGTTAGTGGATGTGACTTTGTACAGACAGATTATTGGGTCATTAATGTATCTGACGAATACCAGGCCAGATATATGCTTTGCGGTGAACACCTTGAGTCAATATCTAGTGGAACCTAGACGAGTTCACCTGATAGCTGCAAAGCATGTGATGAGGTACCTAAAGGGTGCGATAGATTTTGGTCTATGTTATCTTGGAGATCATGACTTCTGATGGTATGGCTACACAGATGTTGACTGGCCAGGAAGTGTATCAGACAGGAATAGCACATCAAGCAGATGTTATTGTCTGGGATTTGCCATGATCTCGTAGTTTAGAAGGAAGCAGTCTAGTGTGGTTCTCAACACGGCTGAAGCGGAATATAGAGTTGCTTGCTCTGCTAGTTGTGAAGCGATATGGCTTTGGAAGTTGTTATCATGATTGTTTGACTTAGAGATGGACCCCACTGTGATCTTGTGTGACAACCAGATTTGTATCAAGATGACTGAGAATCCAGTGTTCCATGATAAGTCAAAGCACATAGAGATCCGATATTTTTATATACGGGATATGGTGCAGAAAGGAGCTATCAAGCTTGAGTATGTGAGCACTGACGAACAAGTTGCTAATTTATTGATCAAAACCTCTGTCTCGAGCAAAGTTTGAGTATTTCCGAGACAAGCTTGGTGTAGTTCAGAAGGACCCTCCTCGAAAGGGGGAGTGATGTGGTCGCTGATGATGAGATTTCCTGCATCGACAGAAAGGTCGATGATGTGGATACATGTATTGATGATACCGACGGTGAGTTCGATGATGTGGATACCTGTATTGGTGATACCGACGATGAGGTCGATGAGTGGTCCTTAGACTTGGTCTAAGTTGACAAGTGGATTGTATCATCCTTGGATACATGTCCTAAAAGAGATCCATAGACATATGTCTCCAAGAAAGAAGTCCCTAGTGGACGAGAGGGATTGCATCATCCCTGGACTTCGGTCCCGTGAATTGACCCGTAGACATCTGTCTCCGAAAATTGATGATAGGACTGCATTGTCCCTGAACGTTGAGTTCAAAATGTACGTGATAGGACTGCATCGTCCCTAAACGTTTAGTTCAAAATGTACGTGATAGGACTGCATCGTCCTTGAACGTTGAGTTCAAAATGTACGTGATATGACTGCATCGTCCCTGAACGTTTAGTTCAAAATGTACGTGATAGGACTGCATCGTCCCTGAACGTTGAGTTCAAAATGTACATGATAGGAATGCATCATCCTGAAACATTTGGTTCAAAATGTACGTGATAGGACTGCGTCGTCCATAGACATGAGAGGTGTCTTAAATGGATCTCGATTGATCATCCTTAGACAGTGATCCCGTAATTCCGAAAGGAAGGATAGTCTTAAATATTGATCCTTAGACTAGAATCCCGTAATTCCGAAAGGAAGGATTGTCTAAGATGTGAGTAGTGGACAAGGATCCCATAATTTCGAAAGGAAGGATCGTCCAAGTGTGGTAGCTCTGTAAAGACTGGGTTCCGTAATTCCGAAAGGAAGGATTGTCTGAGCACCACCAATGTTGATGGACTAGAATCCCGTAATTCCGAAAGGAAGGATCACCGGAGTTGATGGACTAGAATCCCGTAATTCCGAAAGGAAGGATCACCGGAGTTGATGGACTAGAATCCCGTAATTCCGAAAGGAAGGATTGTCCATGATCCCATAATTCCGAAAGGAAGGATCACTAGAGTTGATGGACTAGAATCCCGTAATTCTGAAAGGAAGGATTGTCCATGATCCCGTAATTCCGAAAGGAAGGATCATGTGTATTGCAGAGTATGTTGCGATGATGATACTGTAGATCGAGATGATCCAGATGCTGTAGATTGAGATAATCCAGATGTTGTAGATCGAGATGATCCAGATGTTGTAGATCGAGTCGAGATGATCCAGATGCTGTAGATCGAGATGATCCAGATGCTGTAGATCGAGTCGAGATGATCTAGATGCTGTAGATCAAGATGATCCAGATGTTGTAGATCGAGATGATCCAGATGCTTTAGATCGAGATAATCCAGATGTTGTAGATCGAGATGATCCAGATGCTGTAGATCGAGTCGAGATGATCTAGATGTTGTAGATCGAGATGATCCAAATGCTGTAGATCGAGATGTTCCAGATGTTGTAGATCGAGATGATCCAGATGCTGTAGATCGAGATGATGACGTTGATCGTGATGATCCAGATGTTGCTATTGATCAAGATGATCCAGATGATGCTGTTGATCGAGAGGATCGAGTTGATGATGTGATGATGTTGATCGACAGGATCCAGTTGATGACAATGTTGTAGCTGATCAAGTGTTGCAGAAGGTGAAGACTCAATACTGACGATGTTGATACTCCAGTATTGAAGACCTGAAGATATTCCAGTAACTGGTTGAGTTACTGATGATGTTGAGAAAGCTTCCAATGATTTATAGATGTATCATGTATGATGTTAATGACTCCTTGCTCCTGCAAATGTTGTTATAATATCCTTCTCGTTAAGGGGGAGTGTTGAAATATTGTAACTTCTAAGAATATTATATTTGTACTTTATTATTCCATAGATGTTTCATTCCTCCGTGAAGACCTTATTGTATATCCGGAGATGTTTTATTCCTCCATGGATAATGTGGTAACTTGGGTTATTAGACTTCCCTAGTGGGGTTCGGCCCTGTATGTGGTATGTGGGTCAAAAGGTTATTAGACCACCCTAGAGGGGTCGGCCCAGTCAGCATTATGTAAAGTGATTAAGTTGGGGCCGACCTAGCTTGTGTAAAAGACAAGTCGGAGTTGTGTATAAATAGAGGAGGTGTGTTCCTCATTTAACACACATTGCACTCACTTGTGAATAGTGCATAGGTGAGGGAGAGGTATGCTATGGAGGAGAAGGAGCTCATGTCTAGGGTTTACATCTTTGTATTGCTGGTCATCTATATTGAGGAAGCTTTGCTGGGTTTTCTACCCCATGAGGGTTTCCCAGGATAAATTTGTGTCTCTTGTGTTTATGCTGTGCTTGTTGTTCTTTCAGTGATCCTGTATATGCTATTGTTGTGAAATGGAATGCAATGTTGATATTTTCTGTCTTAGCATATTAAATCTTAACATTTGATACATAGTAGACCAGACATATGTTATGCAGTGAGTATCTTGAGTCAGTTCATGTATAAGCCAAGACATAGACATTGGGTTGCTGCCAAGCATGTGCTTAGATACCTTCGAGGTACTATTGCTTATGGACTCAGATATGCCTCCAGTGGTGGAGTGATGTTACTTGGATATGCCGACTCCGACTGGGGTGGTAGTATTGTGGACCGAAAGAGTACATCTAGATTTTGTTTTTAGCTTGGGATCAGCTATGATCTCTTGGTCCAGCAGGAAGCAGGGCTTCGTAGCCCAAAGTACTACAGAAGCAGAGTATATTGTAGCTAGTACCTCCTGTCGAGAAGTTGTGTGGCATAGGAAGCTACTTGTTGGGTTGTTCGGTGAGAAGCTTGAGACTACTATCATTCGCCCTGACAATCAGAGCTACATAAAGCTCTCAGAAAACCCTGTGTTTTATCACAGATCGAAACACAATGAGATGAAGTATCACTACATCAGAGACATGGTCCAGAGAGGTGCCATAAGACCAGTACATTGCTACTAGTGAGCAAATAGTAGATATGTTGACTAAGCCACTGTCAGTGCCGAAGTATAGGTACTTCCAAGACAAGCTTGGCATGGCAGAGAATGCCTCTGTCGCTGAGAGGGAGTGATAAAGTTAAAGCATCATGAGTCATTCTCCAGGTCAATCTTGTGTGTCAAGATTGAACCTCATGTGTTGAGGTAGTTTCTTATAGGAGCCTGAGTTATACTCAGGAAACATGGAGAATAATCTTGAGTTGGACTCAAGAATGGTTAAGCCTCATGTGTTGAGGCACTTTATATGTCAAAGTGATGAAAGTGATGACGTTGTACAGTCTTGCTAGTCAAGGCTAAGGTCTTGTGTGTCAAGACAAATCCTCATGTATTGAGATGGTGCCTCATGTGTTGAGGTGATGCTTTGCATGTCGAAGCATGTATGGTGTGTGATGTACTACTAACCATGGTTGAGCTATTAAGTCACCTCTAGAGACTGGCCACCTCTAGAGTGAATTACTTTATAGCATATAACCACTCGGAACGATAGTAGAACAATATGATCACATCATTGGGAAAATATCCTTAGTATATTTGATATGATAATTAAGCTGCCACATGTGGACCATGCAAATAAGACAAGAGATAAAGATAAGATGTGATAAGATATGAGAGAATTCGAATTTCACAAAAAGAATTAATTAAGAGATAATTCGAATTGTTAAACTTCAATAAATCAAAGGAGAACTCGAATTGATCACTACAGTGATGTTAACAAGAAAGAATCAGTTAAGAGAGTTAACTAAGTGATAACAAAGAAGATCTAGTTAACTAAGTGTTAATGCATGACGACACTTATATTAAACTAAAAAATGGCACTTGAGTTGCGACACTTGCATGACGACACTTTAGTTAGCCACCTAACTAAGTGGGCAACATTTAAGGGGCGAGTTCATCCTAAGAGACAGTTCAGTAAGTTAATACACTGCATTAGAAGTGGGGCGCACTTCTTCATGCAAGATTGATGCATCCACATGGAGGGCGAGTTCATCCTGAAGTCAAAAGATAAAAATAGAAGCCAATGCATGTGAAGAATGTATAAATATGTTATACATGATTGATGAATTTAATGTGAAACGAATTCTCTTCTCCCTCGAAGGCAATGCACCTTTCTTTGTGCAGGATATTATTCTGAGTCTCTCTTCTTTGTCTTTCTCTTGCTTTGTAATTGCACCAGGGGTGCTTGATGTAAAAAACATTCTCTGCTATCTATCAATATACTAAGGAAGGTTTTGCTGAGATTTCTACCCCAAGTCATAGAGGGTTTCCCTAGGATAAATTCATGTGTCGAATGTGATTGTTTATGTGTATTATTGTTATTTGATTTCAAGTATTATTGCAGCTCCGAATTAAAGACCAAAAATTAACATGTTCATCACCTTTAGTCTCAGTAACTTAATAATAACATATCCATAGTTAAAGAAGAAAAAAGAAGCTTGCTTCGCTCACAAGTCACAACCACATATATTAAAACTCCCACCTTTACATTTCCCCCACTTATGTGGCTTTGTGAGCAGCAGTATGAGAAATAATGCCATCAAAATACATAAGCACCATACCTGAAATAGATATCAACTGATATTTTTTAACAAAATACTATTCGTGCTTGTAATCTTCCTATAAAAGGAATTCTCCTATAGAAATATTCAAGTCTTTTAATTGACTATAACAACAAAATAAGAGAACGTATTTCCATTATGACATAAACATGGGTAAACTGTTAAAATACCTTCCACTGAGTATCAAAGTATCATTTACATGATATTCTTGCTAAGCTAGGAGACAAGAAAAATTGTTTGTCAGAGTCAAGGTATCACAAACTTCCAACAAGGAAAATGGCAATGTTAGACTTGTGGGTTACCCCGAAAGTGTTTACACCATGTTTAGGGTGCTTCATGAGATTTGGGGTACATGGTGTATGTTCAGCCCCTAGATGGTCTGAGATGGATTGTAGCATGAAAGATGGTATGTGATGGATATGCACACATGTGAAAGTTTGCTCAAAGGATGCAGGATCTCAAATGATTACTAGCTCAATGTTCTTTCCTAGGGCATTGGCATCTCTTGCCTTGATGGTGGTTTCCCTACATGATGGCCACATGGAGGATTCACTTGGTGGGAGAATTCCCTACAGGATATGAGGAGCATTGTGCATTGTCGAGGAGGGATACAAGCCCTAGATGGCATGTGGCAGCAAGTTTCTTGTTCAAAGGATAGGAGATAGCTTGGAGGTGCTCCAGGCTTCAATAGTATTCTTGCAGGGGGTATCTGCCCCAGTGGAGTATTTGGCTTTCAAGGATGGATTGATCCCATGGAATGGAGTGGTGTGGACTTGCCTTGCATAGCTATATCACCTTGGGTCACCATTGTGCATGACATCATCATTGGAGCTTGACACGTGTACTCTACGAGTGGAGCACTTCACTTGTGTGTGGCTTACGTATGTTCAACCTGTGTTATATTGTTAGCCTCCCTTACCTCTCATATAAATAGAGGAAGGAGAGATTATTTCCAAACAACACATTACATCACACAAGCATTTGTATCTCTTCTTTGGAATGCACTCTTAGTGATGCTCTTAGTAATGCGCTAGGGTTCGTGAGGAAACCCTAGTGCAGCATGGACGATTTCTCTCTTGAGATTCTTTTTTGTACGATTGATCTCTCTCTCTCTCTCTTGAGTGCTAGGGTTTCTTGGTCCCTTGGACCATCTTGGATTATAGGTTTAGGGTTTCATCCCTTGTAGGCTAGAGATAAGGGTTTGGAAACCCTTGGATGTATATGGGAAAGAAGAGGAGGACATCTTACTTAGGAGATAGTGTTTGAGGGCTTCTTGCACTTGGAGGAGGTTGGGTTTGTTGGCTAACCCTAGCTAGGATATCTTGGGTGTTGACTTTGTCTTAGCCTTGAGAGGAGGCTATGGTATGTATGTACTTTATTCATTGAGCATATATATATATATGAGATTTTCAACTGTCCACATACTGTGTATATTGTAGATTTGATTTCAGCATTTTATCTTCTTGGGATGGTTATTTCCAACTCTCAATTGTCTTACTGATTTGACACACTTCAAAGAAAATTATTAAGGGACTTAACAATAAGTTTGAAGATAATAGCACAGTCATCTATTGATGTTGTGTTTGCTGTTATATCTGCTGTACATGAAGAGTTTTCAGATCCGGTTTATGCATGTGAAGTTGCCATCGAGAGCTGGAAAAACCCATTGGAATGTTTGGTATCTTTTCTCCTTGAATAGACGTGAATTTTGGGGATACTATAAGTGAATTATTGTGATTGTCCCACTGCTGTTTTACAAATTAATTTACAGCAGTCCTAGAGGCTGAAAATTATAGGGTTAAGATCCAAGGAACCTTCTTGGAAGAAGGTGAATTTTCAAATTTGCATTAATCACCCAATGCAAATAAAATTTTAGTAGGCGATAGAATGAATAAAGAAATTTCAACTAAAAGGTATTTCAGTTATTATCATCATTTGTTAGGTTGTAAATTTTTTTATAATATAATTTGAGAATTATTTGGTAAAGAAAGAAAGAAGGAAACTATGAAATATTCAACAAGGGTTTGGTCTTAACCCTTGTGCAGGCCCAAAGAAAAAAGATGGGAGAGCGTGCAACTAGAAAGGACAGGAAGAACCTTGCGGAAGTAACGACTGAGATACTTGTGAAACCCCTCTTCATTTATAAATATCCATTGTTTGATAATCATTCTTGTATAACTTCGCTATAGATAAACAAATTGGAAGTCACGACTCAGGATAGAATTTTTTCCCAAGAGAAAACATTGTAAATAAGACATTTAGATATAATGCAAACTGGAACAGGATCCCTGACAAGATGATTTTGGACCAGGAAGCTGATTTGAGCTGGGCTATACAGTAGTGTAGCAGGTTCATATGGTCAATCATGGTTCATAAAATCAGGATACTGCTATATATTTCATTTGTCTTCTTTTTTCCCCTTATTTTCTTTTATATTTTTTGTTTGCATTTTGGACTTGTAAATAAAACAGCCAAAGCATGGGGTGAAAGATAAAGGGCCAAAATGTCTATGAAATCAAGAGGTTGGTCAAACTTCAAAGGTTCCTCAATGAAGGAAAGGCATACCAGCAACTTCGTACAACGGAGCATTCCAGTAAACTTAGAGAGTACTATTGCATTGTCAGTTTTGTAAATATCTAAGTAAAATTAAAACATTTACTTACACATAAACAAATACCACTGACCGGTGACATTTTGCATCAGATTTTAATTATTCAATCACTTATAAAGATAACTATTTGTCCTGTCCTAAGATTCACAAGTCAAAAAGAGAAATAAAACTATGTACTTGCCTGCAAGATGAATAAAAGGGGATACAGTGACCACAGTTGGCCTTCCACTCCTGCAGTTTCTCCCCATACTACATCCATTCTCCGTGCCTGCCAATCCAAGAAAATGATTAAACAGAAGGATAAACACAACCCTACAACTACTAATCAGAACCACCTATAATTGCATAAAAGATGTCTCCAACCAATAGTCCTTAACAGTTCATGGCAACTGTCCCCAAAATCAAAAGCATTCTGCCTACAAATAACAATATGCAAATTTAAATGCTGAAGGCATGATCCCCTACAAAATTCTTATTTATTTCTCCATGTGTTTGATTAATGTGTGATTATAACATACTGAATCTATTACACACAAACAGTTGTCATCCCTCGTGATCCAAATGTCTTCAACATGTGATTATTGATTTGATAAAACATTGCAAACCAGAGTCTTCCAGAGAGAACATCAAACATTATTGTAGTAAAACATAATCAAGTATATCCAAAGTAATATGAATTGAGCATATTTTGATAAGAATTTATTAATGTTTATCTTTCACCCAGACAATTTGGTCATCGCTTCCTCCACTTTAATTCTTCATCTTATATATAAGAGATAAATATTTTTCCTAGAAATGAATTATCTCATGGGCAGGTCCTGCATAGGCATCTATTATGCCAGGATATTAGCCAGCTACAATTTTAATGCAATGGTATCCCCATTTAGACTGTTTGATCCATTTGAACAGGTGCAGTCAACGCTATCATGTGGGTGGCTGTGTCTAATGCAGTGGTATCCCCATTTATGTTACTTGATCCATCAGAGCATGTGCAGTCAATCTATCCGGGCTGTGTATCTGTATATAATGTTTATCTTTCAACATCTCTTAAGATCTACCTGGTCTAAAGGACATTCTCTCTTAGAATCAGATTTTGAGTGTTCAAATTAATCAGAATTTTCTATTCACATTTTTAATTAAAAATGACCGATTTTTAAGACTTTAATAAAAA
Source organism: Larix kaempferi (assembly GCA_027924585.1). Taxonomy (NCBI): domain Eukaryota; kingdom Viridiplantae; phylum Streptophyta; class Pinopsida; order Pinales; family Pinaceae; genus Larix; species Larix kaempferi. The sequence goes on from BSBM01000893.1 coordinate 18,241,824, forward strand.
ATAGACAGTGAATCAGCAATCACAGTAGGGTTCTTTTGTTTTTTGGAATATCCTGACTAGTAATTACTAGTGCTCTTGCTAATAATATAACCAGGGCCCATGCACTGTCAGTTGAACCAACACCAATATGTCTTGCATCTCATTTCAGATACTAACAAATTCTCAATTTTGCTCTAAAATTTAATACACTAAATTGAGTGTCTTCCAGCTGCCCTTCTGTTGAACGTTTTTTGCACTACAATCCATGGAATCTTCTCTTCACCTCCTTTGGGAACGAATCCATCATACATGTCAAAAAATTTAATTAAAAACTGAAGTTCTCCTTTTTTCTGATTATCCTTCTAGAACAATCAACAATGAAACACAGGACCAGCAAAGAATTGGCATTCATGTTATGGGTTTCAATAAGTCACCCTAGAAATAAAAAGAACAAAAACAAGCTCGGCACAGCCATTTCAAATCAACAACCATTAGATAACCTTAAAAGCCCAATAATTACAGTTGAAGATTGAGAAGGTCGACTGAATAACTAACAAGAGTATCATGAGCTAGAGAATTAAAAAGGTATGAGAACTGGTCAAATCTAGCAGGTCCAGACTTCCAAGTCTAATATACATGAAACTATTAGGAACAAAGCTGGCAGGGGACATGCTCCAAAGGCTCCAATATGGTCACTGCATCTACTCGAGGTTTCTTCAATTTTCAAGTCTATTGCTTGATTTGAAGCTTGTTTAGCATTATATCTCTTTCAGCCTCCTCAAATAAATAACAATGTGGAAGATTCACAACCTACCCACATTCCTAATTAACTTCTCATGACCCCTTACAATCTATCCACTAATCTGTATACAAAAATTGATTTTGAATTTATGCACTTTTGTTTAAAATTGTGCACTATGTAGGAGATCTCTAGAGGTCCAAAGTCAGCAAATCAATCTTATCCTAGGCTTTTGAATATGCAGTCAACAACCATAAACTATCCCCTCCTATGAAATATCCTATAAAGAATATTGTCTAATAAAAATTAGAAACATCAATTAATGTGACAATACTTTTGATTGCTAAATCTCAGGCCACTCATTTAGTTTGTGTTGGAATTAGTGCAACTTCGGAAGTTATTCTTATTATATTTTATTGTATTGATTTGTACCTCCTACGGTAGATGATTTTGATGTAATTAATTATGTAAAATCCTTGAAAGAATTAATGTAAACCTTGGGGATAAATTACCCAAAAAACAGAATTAAATAAATATTATTTTATTTGTTCACTTAGAAAGTGGCAACAAGGAAGGTCTTCTATCATTGCATGTGTCCTTGCATGCTAGAAGACATAAAATAGGAAGCCAAATGTATTAATGTCTTTTCCAAAGTTTAGACTTAGGAAAAGTGCATTAAGTGATCTAATTATTAATTGACTTAATGGAGTCATTTTATAAAGTTCAAGTGAAAATAATTTAAGTGATGGCTAATCTAATCTTGGCCATTGATCTCACCGGAGGATCTCATCCATTGATCCATAGTGAGAAGTTAGGGTTTTCGCTTGGCCATTGATTTGGTCGAGAGGACACACAGACATATAGAGAGATTTGTTACTCATAGCGTTCAGCCAGAGAGTGAGAAAGACAATTTGCAGAAGAATTTTACAGAGAGGAAGGCAAAGGAACTTTCATCCGGAGGATTGATAGGGCGACTTGAGCAAAGGAGAGAGAGGGTCGTACAGACACGCAGAGGCCGTACAGCTGTCAGTCATACAACAGTCGCAGAGGGCCGTACGAGTGACATAGGGCCATACGGATCTGTCTGTACGCTGACACAGAGGCCGTACGGATTCTGTACAGTGACGCAGAGGACCGTGCAGTGACGCAGAGGACTGTACAGTGACGCACGAGGGCCGTACGTTTTGTGGAGTTGTCTCAGTGGAGTTCGGTGGTTTGATTTTGCCAGGTTGGGTAAAAATCAATTTTCTGGATTGTATTGTTCTATATCTTCATAATAAAATATCTTCTTAGACTGCTGCACCGTTTTTCCCATCTTGGGTTTTTCCAAGGGTTTATACCCAAAAATATTGGTGTCTCTATTGATGTGATTGATGTTATATTTCTCTCAGTATTTATTTTCCGCTGCATTGTGAAGAAATCCATTTGTGGTTAAAAGTAATTTTTGGGGTTTAATTAAAATAAACTGGCATACTTTAACTCAAGAGTGAATTTTAAGGAAATTTACATGGTATCGGAGCTCTTCTTAGCAGATCTGAGAGAAAGCAGCAGTTGTTGGATAGATCAGGGGCAGATCTATTCCAGGGTTGACAGGTACACTTCATTATGGTCGTACAGTTGAGAGTTGAGGATAGACTCTAGGGGGCTCAGAACCTTCCTACTTGGAAAGAGAGGATCACCAGGATCCTGGATGTTAGTGATGCAAAGGAGCACATTGATGACCAAAACGTTGCTCCCACAGATCCAACAAAGTTGGCAAGATGGAAGAAGGTAGATTCTAGAGCTATGTTGATCATCTTGGATGGAGTGAAGAACCACATAGTCCCTCACCTTTCCAAGAAGAAGACCGCATTGGAAATATGGAAGGCTTTGGAAAGCCTTTACCAAAGTAAGAACGAAAACCGGAAGATGGTGCTACAGGAGAGGCTACGTAGTACCAAGATGGCCTAGGGTGAAGGAGTGGTGCCTTATCTCACAAGGCTCACACAGATCAGAGATGAGCTTGGAGCAGCAGGCTCTAAGACCGAGGATGAGGAGCTAGTTCGGATAGCCCTCAATGGATTTTCTAAGCCATGGGACGTCTTTGTCAAAGGCGTGGTGGCAAGGGAGAAACTCCCTGACTAGCTGAGATTGTGGGATGACTTCGTGTAGGAAGAGATCCGTATGGGTCAAGGTTCAGGTTCATCCAGCGGTGCCCCACAAATCGTGGATGAAGAGGCTCTAGCCCTAGCAAGCAAAGGCAAGGGTATGGCAAAGAAGAAGAAGGGTGGTAAGAAGAACATTGACATGTCAAAGGTCAAGTGCTTCATATGCCACAAGCATGGACACTTTGCCTCCCAGAGCCCAGATAGGAAGAAGAAGAACAACACACAGATGGCAGTTTCAGTAGAGGTGGATTAGTTCAGCAAGAGTTTTGATGAGAACTTTTATTTGATAGATTGCATGGCAAGTTCCATCAACAACAGCATCTGCTACGTTGACAGCGGTGCATCTTGTCATATGACAGGACATAGATCATTCTTCAAGAGCTTACGGGAGGGTGGAGTAAATCTCCACATTGAGTTAGGAGATGATGCGCGGTATCAGGCGCAGGGAGTTGTTACTGTTTCGTTTCAAAGGGAGTCTAGAAATCCCATCAACTTTGCTGATGTTTTATATGTTCCGGGGATGACAAAGAATCTCATATTTGTTTCCACACTAGAAGACAAGGGTTTTCTAGTGACTTTCCGGGATAGGAAAGTGTATATCAGGCCCAAGGGGTGAGATCAGAGGTTGGATCGGATGATTGGGGTCCGGAGCGGCAAGGCTTACAGACTACAGTTCTAGCCTGCAAAGGCTCTGGTCAGTAGCAACAACAGTGAGAGTGAGTTGTGGCATAGGAGGATGGCACACTTACATCATGGAGCACCGAGGCATTTGAGACAGGCAGTTATTGGAGTTCCTCCAGTACAAGAGGAGAAGCATAACCACTGCAAGGGTTGTGCGTTGGGGAAGAACATCGGGATACCTTTCCCACAGAGTGAGCACAAGTCTAAGGGGACCTTGGACTTGGTGCATTCGGATGTTTGTGGACCGATGAGCGTCCATTCTTTCAGTGTTTACAATTATTGCGTCACATTCATTGATGATTATTCCAGGAAGACTTGGATCTATTTCCTGAAGGCCAAGTCAGAAGTCTTCAAGCGGTTCCGAGAGTTCAAGACTCTCGTGGATTACCAAACAGGGAGAAGGATTCGATATTGAGGACGGGTAATGGGGGTGAGTATACCTCCAAGGAGTTCTTGGAGTTTTGTTCAATAGAGGAGATCAAGAAAGAACACATCGTTCCTCACACCCCGCAGCAGAATGGAGTGGCAGAGAGGAAGAACAGGACACTAGCGAGTGCAGCCAAGGCCATGTTATTTGATCAAGGATTGCCACTATTCCTATGGGCCGAGGCATTTCGGACTGCAGTATATGTCCAGAACAGGTGTCCTCACTCAGCTTTGGGGAGGAAAACACCTGAGGAGGTATTCACAGGTACTAGACCAAATGTAAGTCATTTACGCATATTTGGGAGTATCTGCTATTGTCACATTCATGCTGACACTAGGAAGAAGCTGGACCCTTCAGGTGAGAAGGGGATTCTAGTTGGTTACAGTGAGACTTCTAAGGCATACAGAGTTTATGTCTCGGCTCGCAAGAGGATAATTGTGAGCAGGGATGTCCAGTTTGATGAGGACAGGGCCTTGAGAAGATCTATGGACTTACCAGCACAAGAGCAGCCAACACAGGACTCGGGAGTCAAGTTGGAGGAGCCACAGGTACAGGTACAAATACAAGGCACAGGTTCTAGTAGTTAGAGGGAATCAGGTGGACAGGATCTTCCTATCATTGATTTGGAGGATGAGTCGCAGCAGGAGGAGGATATCTAGCAGTCGCAGCAGGTAGACACTAGGCCACGGCCTAGGTGGTACAAATCCACAGTTCAGGATTCCAGGCAGGTGAGTCTTCCACAGAGCTCCATGAGGCGAAGCAAACCATTAGATAGACTGAGGTATATGGCACTGATGACTGAGTTGATTAACTCTAAGCCTTCCAGTTTCGAGGAGGCTACACAACATGAAGTGTGGCAAGAGGCTATGGTTGAGGAGTATGACTCAATCATGAAGAACCAAGTATGGGAGGTTGTGCCGAGGCCAGAGGGAAAACGGGTGGTAGGATCCCGATGGATCTACAAGGTAAAGCATGCAACAGACGGAAGTGTGGAGAAGTATAAGGCACGCTTCATGGCAAAGGGGTATTCACAGAAGGAAGGTATTGACTATGAGGAGACCTTCGCCCTTGTCGCCAAGTATTCTTCTATTAGGACTATTCTCTCATTGGCAGCAGAGATGGGTTGGCAGGTTCATCAGATGGACGTAAAGACTGCCTTCCTCAACGAAGTGATAGGGGGGTTCGAGGTGGAGAACAAGGAGTCGCATGTATGCAGTTTACAGAGAGCTCTTTATGGGCTCAAGCAAGCACCTCGAGCATGGTACTCAAGGATCGACATATCTACATGATATGGGATTCCAGCGGAGTGAGGCGGACCACAACCTGTACTTCTTGTCAGGTGAGGTACCTCTAATACTAGTCTTGTATGTAGATGATCTCTTTCTTACAGGAGATGAGAGGCTGATCGAGGACTGCAAGTCCAATCTTGCAGTAGAGTTTGAGAAGAAAGACCTTGGGTTGATGCATTACTTCCTAGGTCAGGAGGTTTGGCAGAGAGATGGGTGCTTCTTCATTGGTCAGGGGAAGTATGCAGTGGAGATCTTGAGAAGATTTAGGATGGAGGACTGTAGACCCATGTCCACGCCTCTAGTTACCAACTAGAGGAAGATTGATGCATCAGGGTCAGAGGAGTTTGATCCTACATTGTATCGTCAGCTTATCGGGTCACTTATGTATCTGGTCAATACTCGACCAGACATTAGCTTTGCAGTTAAATCTTTGAGTCAATTCATGGTGGACCCTCGAAGAGTGTATTGGACAGTTGCGAAGCATGTGCTTCGCTACATCAGAGGCACAGTAGAGTATAGATTGGTTTACGAGCGCAGTGGGAGTATACAGTTAGTAGGCTTCACAGATGTTGACTGGGCAGGATGTGTAGAAGACCGAAAGAGCACTTCAGGTTGTTGCTTCAGCATTGGGTCAGGGGATGTCTCTTGGTTCAACAGGAAGCAGAAGTCAGTTGCATTGAGCTCGAAAAAGGCTGAGTACATGGCAACCAGTATGGCAGCGTGTGAGGGGATGTGGTTGAGGAAGTTGCTCTCATGGTTATTCGAGAGTGAGTCGGAGACTACGATCGTTCACTGTGACAATCAGAGTGACATTAACCTTTCTGAGAATCCGATGTTCCATGACAAGAGCAAACACATAGACATCCGGTATCATTTCCTTAGAGATTGTGTTCAGAGAGGAACCATTCAATTGAAGTATATTCAGATAGATGACCAGGTGGCGGACATAGTCACCAAGGCACTTTGCAGACACAAGTTTGTGAAGTTCAGGCACAAGTTGGGGTTGCTACCGAATACCTTCCTCGTTGGGAGGGAGTGTTAGAAAGTGGCAACAAGGAAGGTCTTCTATCATTGCATGTGTCCTTGCATGCTAGAAGACATAAAACAGGAAGCCAAATGTATTAATGTCTTTTCCAAAGTTTAGACTTAGGAAAAGTGCATTAAGTGATCTAATTATTAATTGACTTAATGGAGTCACTTTTATAAAGTTAAAGTGAAAATAATATATGTGATGGCTAATCTAATATTGGCCATTGATCTCACCAGAGGATCTCATCCATTTGATCCATAGTGAGAAGTTAGCGTTTTCGCTTGGCCATTGAGTTAAAAGGAAGATTGATTTGGCGGAGAGGACACACAGACATACGGAGAGATTTCTTACTCACAGCTTTCAACCGGAGAGCAAGAAAGACAGTTTGCAGAAGAATTTTACAGAGAGGAAGACAGAGGAACTTTCACCTGGAGGATTGACAGGGCAACTTGAGCAAAGGAGAGAGAGGATCGTACAGACACGCAGAGGCCGTACAGCAGTCGCAAAGGGTCGTACGAGTGGCGCAGGGCCGTAGGGATTTGTCTGTACGCAGAGGCGTACGGATTCTGTACAGTGACGCAGAGGGCCATACGTTTTGTGGGGTTGTTTCAGTGGAGTTCAATGGTTCGATTTTTCCAGGTTGGGTAAAAATCAATTTTCTGGATTGTATTGTTCTATATCTTCATAATAAAATATATTTTCAGACTGTTGCACTGGTTTTCCCATCTTGGGTTTTTTCGGGGGTTTATACCCAAAAATATTGTTGTCTCTATTGATGTGATTGATGTGATTGATGTTATATTTCTCTCAGTATTTATTTTTTGCTGCATTGTGAAGAAATCCATTTGTGGTTAAAAGTAATATTTGGGGTTTAATTAAAATAAACTGGCATACTTTAACTCAAGAGTGGATTTTAAGGAAATACATGTTCTCAGGTCAAGTCGACCCTGTCTGTTAGACAAGTCAGCCTCGTTAGGGAAAAAGCCAGTTGGCAAGTGTATAAATAGAGAGGTTGGGTGCCTCATTTGGTCACTCAACGCACACAAGTTCGCATCACTTGGAGAGGAATTCACATTTGTAGCAAGAAGCATATTTTTAGGGTTTCTACTTGGAGAGACTTTCTACTTTCTCTCTCATCTTTGTACTCTGTTCTCAGAATTGTTCATCTCTATACGAAGATTGTTGGGTTTTCTCCCTATTGGGTTTCGCAAGATAAATTCTCGTGTTCTTTGTTTTTGTGCTTTGTCTTTCTTCTAGTGATCCTATTGTTCATGTGCAATTAAATTATACGGCTATAATTGTATGAAAAACTAACATGGTATCAGAGCAGTACTAGAAGAAGCCATTTTCGGAAGCTAGGGTTTCATCTTCTGAGGCCTTCCCACATCAATTTGGCATAAAAAGAGCCTTGGAAATTTCACCCTAGGGAAGGCACATCTTTTGGTGAAGGCAGAATCCAATTTTGAGAAGTTTCAATTTTGACCTAATTCTGCAGCTATGGTAGTTACTGCAGAAATTAGGGTTTCGAGTTTTGTGTTGTTCCCTCCACAGATTTGGCTCGACCCTACCTTCTCTCAACTTGGCTTGTTAGGGAGCATTTTTCTATGGAGTCAGTTTCTCAAGAATCCAATCTTCATTTTTGACCTAGTTCGTGCTAGGGTTTCTGCTTCAGATCTGCAGTCAAGATGATTAGAATGAAGGTTGAAGATCGTCTGAATGGGGCTTCCAATTTCATCTCTTGGAAATCTAGGGTTCTTCCCATTCTAGAAGAAAATGATCTCTTGAAGTTTGTAAACGAGAAGGTTCCAGAACCAGAAGCTAAAGAGGACAAGTCTCAATGGAGAAAGAATGATGCCAGAGCAAGAAGGATATTGGTGGACTCAATCAAAGACCATTTGGTTCCTCAAATATCACAAAAGAAGACAGCTAGGAGGATGTTCAAAACCCTAAAGAAGCTATTTGAACATAGTAGCATCAATGTGACACTCACATTGAGGAACCAACTATCAAATATAAAGATGTCCAAGTCTGAATCGATTTCCTCGTACTTCATGAGGATCACAGAACTAAGGGACAAGCTAAGTTCCAGTGGAGAAACCATTGATGATAAGGAGCTTGTCATTACTACTCTAAATGGTCTTCCACCATCTTGGGAGTCATTCATTCAAAGCATAAGTGGTCTAACAAGGCTACCCAAATTTGACAGATTACGGGCAAATTGCACTCAGGAAGAGACGAGGATTGCAGCAAGACAGAAACTTCATGGTACTCAACCTACGGAAAATCAAGCATTCATGGCCCATGCCAAGAAAGGCAAGGGAAAGGGAAGAAGGTTTCACAATCATAAGCACCAAGGTAGGAGATCTAGCCCTCCTCCAGATCAAAAGAAAAAGAAGAAGGATCCATCACATGTACAATGTTTCAAATGCAAGACTTATGGTCATTATGCCAGCAATTGTCCAAGCTCATTCAAAAGGAAACATGAAGCCACTACTACTGATGTAGAAGAAGATCATCATCATAAAAAGTAAAGGAATGAAGATCATACAGAATTCTTCTTCATCTGAGCTTTATCAGGTACTATTCCCACCACTAGTGATACATGGCTTATAGATAGTGGTGCTTCTAGGCATATGACTGGCTATAAAGAAAATTTATCAGAAACTGTTGAGAAGGAATCCCATCTCCGTGTTGTACTTGGGGATGATGCAAATTACACTGTGAAAGGCTAAGGGGCTACCTCCCTCCAGTTAGAGTCTAGTGACACATTACACTTGAGTGATGTGCTTTATGTACCTGGTATGAAGAGAAATCTTGTCTCCATATCTGCTTTGGAGGCAAGGGATATAAGGTAGCATTTTCAAAAGGGAAAGTTCTTGCTTGGCACAAGAACTCAAGCATGAACACAGCAAAAGTAATCGGTGTAAGAGAGGAGAGCTTGTACCGATCGAGCACTCCACCAGCTCAAGCACTAGTTCATGATTCTACTAGCATGGGTGAGCTATGGCACAGAAGATTAGCTCATCTGAACTATAAAGCTCTTCCAGCATTAAGAAATAGGGTGACAGGTCTACCAGTACTTCATGTAGACCATGATGGAATATGTAGAGGATGTGTACTTGCCAAGAATGCCAAGGGATCCTTCCCGAATAGTGAGAGCAGATCTAAAGGAATTTTGGATCTAGTGCACTCTGACTTGTGCGGACCCATCATTGTTGCTTCACTGGGTGGCTATTGTTACTATGTGACATTTATTGATGACTACTCACAGAAGACTTGGATATACTTTCTCAAAACCAGGGAATCTGAGGAAGTGCTCAGCAAATTCAATGAATTCAAAGCACAAGTCGAGAATTTGTCAGGAAAGAGGATTAAGATCTTGAGATCAGATAATGGTGGAGAATATACCTCTACAGATTTCAATGATTTTTGCAAGGAAGCAGGAATTAAGAGGGAGATCACAGTTCCCTACAACCCTCAACAAAATGGGTTGCGGAAAGGAAGAACAAAACAATTGTGGAGCAGCCAAAGCCATGATACATGACCAAAGTCTACCAATGTTCTTATGGGTAGAAGCATCCAGAACAACTATCTATGTACAAAACAGATGCCCAAATCAGATTTTGAAGAACATGACTCCGGAAGAAGCTTTCACAGGAGTGAAACCAAAAGTGGGCCACCTTCGTATCTTTGGCTGTCCAGTCTATATTCATGTGCCCAAAGAAAAGAGGACGAAGTTAGAAACTTCATTTAAGAAGGGAACTTTCGTGGGATACAGTGAGTCTTCAAAGGCCTACAAAATTTAAATCCCTGGATTGAGGCAGATCGAAGTTGGTAGGGATGTGTCCTTTGAAGAAGAGATGGCTATTAAGAAAGGCAAAGGATCTGACATGGAGATCAATGATGAGGAGATGCTAGACCCAAAGGAGACGAGATCATCTCCCCCTTCAATAGCTCAGAGGGATTTAGCAGAGAAGGATGAACCGATCGATCCCATTGATCTAGTTGAGCTAGTTGATGTTCCCACAAATATTGGAGTAGGCCAGAAGAGGCCTAGATGGGCACAACAAACTTTGCAGGATGCAAAGGGGCATGAAGCTCCACATAGTACTTTATGAGAAAGCAAGAGACCTCAGAGGTTCTCGAGTTATGTTGCACTGATGAGTCATATCATTGACTCAGAACCTACCACCTATGAAGAAGCATATAGACATCAAGTCTGGAAGGATGCCATGATGGAAGAATACCAATCCATCATGAAGAATGATGTGTGGGAGGTTGTACGAGACCTGAGGGGAAGTCAGTAGTGACTTCCAAGTGGTTGTACAAAATCAAGCATGGAGAAGATGGTAGTGTTGAAAAACACAAGGATAGATTTGTTGCCAGAGGATTCTCTCAGAAAGAGGGAGTTGATTATGATGAGACATTTTCTCATGTGGCTCGATACACTTCCATCAGGACTATTATTGTTATTGCTTCAGCTATGGGATGGAAGCTACATCAGATGGATGTCAAGACAGCCTTTCTCAATGGTGTTATTGAGGAAGAAGTGTATATTGAACAACCACAAGGGTTTGTTGTCCATGGAAAGGAGTCTCACGTATGTAGGCTGAAAAGGCCTTATATAGACTCAAGCAAGCACCTCGTGCTTGGTATGGACGAATAGACGGATACTTGGTGAGCTTGGGATTCACCAAGAGTGATGCAGACCCCAACCTTTACTACAAGGTTGTGGATGATAAGCCACTAATTTTGGTTCTTTATGTTGATGACCTGTTTCTCACAAGGAAAGAGAAGCTTATTGTATGGTGTAAGAAGAAACTTGCCTCTGAGTTTGAAATGAAGGATCTTGGATTGATGCATTACTTCTTGGGACAAGAAGTATGGCAGAGGAAGAATGAGATTTCCCTAAGTTAACGAAAATACACCCTTGATATTCCGAAGAGATTCGGAATGTTGGACAGTAAGTCCATGGCCACATAGATGGATGCAAATTTGAAGAAGCTGAGGGACTCTGCTTCAAATTCAAATTTGATTGATCCCACTATGTATCGCCAGCTGATTGGATCCCTAATGGATCTAACGAACACCAAACTAGATATATGTTTTGTTGTGAATGCTCTCAACCAGTTCATGTGTGAGCCAAGGCAGATTCACTAGGTTGTTGCAAAACATGTGCTCAGACACTTGCGTGGCATTGTGGGATATGGCCTGAGATATGCTTTAGAATGTGACTTGAGATTGTAAGGATTTTCAGACTCGGATTGAGACAGATGTGTTGTAGATAGGAAGACTACTTCCAGATGTTGCTTCAGCTTGGGTTCTGTAGTGATTTCCTGGTACAGAAGGAAGCAGACCTCAGCAGCACTCAATACTGCAGAGGCCGAGTATATGGTTGCTAGTACAGCAGCTAGGGAAGCTGTATGGCTTCGAAAACTCCTTGCAGGATTGTTTGGCTAGATTCCAAAGCGAACTATGATTCACTGTGATAACCAAAGCTGTATACAGATGTCAGTGAATCCCATATTCCATGACAAGTCGAAGCATATAGAGATTCGATATCACTACATTCGTGATATGGTGCAGAAAGGTGCGGTTGAGCTACAGTATGTTCTGGCAGATGACCAGACTGCAGATGTTCTCACCAAGCCTCTTCCCAGGATAAAGTTTGAATACTTTCGTGAAAGACTTAGAGTGGAAGAGAACGTGTCCCTCCTTGAGAGGGAAAGATGACATGAAGATGTTTACCTTACTTTCACCCAAGTACCTCTACTCGTCCAGGTTCTTAGCCAAGTATGGGAGGATCCCATCGGTAGATGAAATGGACAGGTAGTAGATGGTCAGGTGAAATTTGGTTCCACACAGGTACCTCTACTCGTCCAGGTTCTCATCCAGGTATGGGAGGATCCCATCGGTAGATGAGATGGACAGGTATTAGATGGTCGTGTGAAGTTTGTTTCTACACAGATACCTATGCTCGTCCAGGATCTTAGACAAGAATGGGAGGATCCCATCGACAGTAGAGACAGACAAGTAGTAGATGGTCGTGTATGAGAGACCTTTCAGACATCCAGGTTGGATGGATAGGCTGATACTCTTGGACTCACCAAAGGACTGATTGAGTTGGAGCATGTTCCCCGAAGGACTGGGTTGAGCAGATGCAAGATAACACTTCTCGAAGGACTGAGACTGTGTTGACAACCTTCAGTATGTATAGAGATGATCGAGATAGATGTGATGTATAGATGAAACCCAAATGATTCTGATGCCGATGATGACTGTGTCTGAAGAATGTTGAGATATTGTAACTTCAAAGAATATTATATTTGTACTTTATTATTCCGGAGATGTTTCATTCCTCCGTGAAGATCTTATTGTATATCCAGAGATGTTTATTCCTCCGTCGGAATGTGGTAACTTGGGTTATTAGACTTCCCTAGTGGGGGTCGGCCCTATATGTGTTATGTGGGTCAAAGGGTTATTAGACCACCCTAAAGGGTTCGGCCCAGTCAGTTGTAGTGGGGTATTTAACCCATTGGTTAAATACGAGCCTACATGTTTTGTAAAAGACAAGTCGGAGTAGTGTATAAATAGAGGAGGTGTATTTCTCATTTTACACACACACTCACTCACTTGAGAGTGGCGCACTTGTGGAGGAGAGGTCTGCTATGGAGAAGGAGGAGCTTATGCTCAGGGTTACATCTTTGTATATTGATGGTCATCTATATTGAGGAAGCTTTACTGGGTTTTCTACCCCATGAGGGTTTCCCAGGATAAATTTGTGTCTCTTGTGTTTATGCTGTGCTTATTGTTTCTTCAGTGATCCTGTATATGCTATTATTGTGAAATGGAATGTAATGCTGCTATTTTCTATCTTAGCATATTAAATCTTAACATGGTATCAGAGCTAACCTGAAGGAAGGCAATGTATGGCACTTACGACACTTGCTTTACTTACGACAATTTGAAGGTTAGGGTTTTATATATCAAAAACCAGTCATCATGGAACTTTCGCCATAAATCCATTTTGGTGAAGGTTCAGGATCTGAAACCTTTACAGGTTGTAGATAACATCTCCAGGTATCTTGTGTCCAAAGGGCACCCTCAGATTCGTTGTACTTTGTAAGTTATGATCAATACAAGTTAGGGTTTCTGCCTCTTCCAGATCTCAGTCAAAATCAGGTGACCTAGGAAAAAAGGTCATAACTTGGGCTAGGAAGCTCCAAATGAAATTTCGTAAAAAATGATAGGTAGTACACAGACTATACTATCTCAGGAAACTTTTTCAGAGGCCGAAGTTGAACCAGTGACACATGGCACGCCGTACAAGTTCGCTCTCTTGTTTTATCCCATAAACAGGTCACGTTGCGACACTTGGCATAACTTGGGCTAAGAAGCTCCAAATGAAATTTCGTAAAAAGTGACAGGTATTACACAGACTGTACTATCTCAGGAAACGTTTTCAGAGGCCGAAGTTGAACCAGTGACACGTGGCACGCCGTACAAGTTCGCTCTCCTGTTTTATCCTATAAACAGGTCACGTTGCGACACTTGGCATAACTCTCTCTCAGAAAATCCAATTGAGGTCAGACCTGTTGCGTTGGAAAGATGACAGGTCAGGCTACCACAAAAAAAGTATTCAGACCCTGTGGAGCGAAAATTTCGGAGTTACAGCAGAAACAATCAGGTACATATTTCTGTCAAAACAGAATTATTTTTGGAGCACCTTTATTCATGGCTTCCGGAATTTAGGGTTTCGGAGAAAGTTAGAATCTTTGGAATCGGAATCCACGGCTGAATGCTACTCAGGAAAATCGAAATTTAGAGACCAAGATCGAATTTTTGGTTGGGTAGAAGACTGGGCTTGATCAAACCCCAGTTCGGGATTTTGATTTGAAAGATGGAAAATTAGGGCTTCAGCAAAAGTTGGAATTTTTTAAGTCTGTAACCACGGCTGGAAGCTCCTCAGAAAAATAAGAGTTTAGAGCCTTGGATCGAACCTTTTGATTGGAAAGAAGGGTGGGCTTCATCAAACCCTAGTTCGGGTCCCTGTCCAGAAGATCCAGAAGTTTCGAAGGCAATTTTGAGGGGTCAAATTTTGGAGATTTCAAAATTGAAGTATGCTAGTTTGATCAGCTCAGCAAGACACATCCTTCCATCCATTCAGAAGTGTGAAAGTCAAAGATTGATTTTTTAGGGTTTCTCTAGCAAACCCTAATCAAGCTCCAGATCAAGTTTCAGGGGGAGTTGAGGCTAAGGCCTTACATAAGAAGACTACAAGAAGTCTCGACAGGTATGACTTAAGGAGGTTCAGGTATGTCTTGAAAAGTGATTCTTGATTAAGTTCATAATGTGTTTGTCTTCATGCTATTTATTAGTACAATCTTGATTAATGTTAGAATTGTCTTATCACCCTAGTAACAGTATGAATGCATGTGAATGATCGAAGACATCCATTGATTAGGGCTATATGATTGTACTAATGCATTATGGTGTTGTATGAGGTTGATGTTGTCTGCTAACAAGATATAGGTACATCACAAAAGACAAATCAAGTTCCATAACCATGACAACATGAAGACAAAGACTCATCCATAATCTTTGTTCTACTTACAAGGTATGTATTACTTTGTTATATTATGCTTAACCTATGAAATATGCAGGTTCTAGCACAGGATCTCTAAATCATTGAAGATAACAAAGAAGATATTGTTTAGGTATGTTAGACATAACTAAGCAAGTATACTAATCCAGGTATGTTTTCCTATGTCTAGTTAGAATCTTACCTTGTGTTAGGATCCCTTATATAAGTATACTTGGTATGATTGGTCATGCTAGTAATCAAGGGTTTATGCATATTATGTCTCTTATCTTGATGATTTAATTAAACAAAAGAGTACTATAATCAAACAAGAATATGCATGAGTAAAAGAAGACTTCCTTGAAACCCTAATACTAATGATCATGACTATACATATTCAAGATTATTTAGAATTAGAATGTTTTGATAATATTGAGAATATACTAATGAATGTATGTTTGTGTATGAGATCATGAGGATGACACTAGTGCACACTTGAGCATGCACAATGGTACAAAATGAATAGAAGTTCAAAAGACATATAGAAGATCAAGCGGGAGGCAACCACACAAACATAAAAGATAAGTATTTGAGTTGTTATTTGAAATAGTAAATGATATTGTCTGTAATAGGTTGTATGCATATTTGTATTCCTATAATATATCATGCTGAGTGTAAACATTCATAGAGCATTGAACAGTATACTACTAATATGCATATGATTGGTAAGTTGGACAAACATTCCATTGTTGCTTGTCTAGAATGAAACCTCTTTACTGACATGCTGAGAGCTGTGCACACTCTCAATAGTATGTTCTGGTAGAGATGGAAGGCATCTAGATAGCCACTGTATGCATACAGGATATGGAAAAGTGTTGTGCCAAAGTATTGGTCAAGATAGTTGCATAACTATGTATCTGTATGCATAATAGGTTATCATGCCAATATGATTTGATGATTATGAAGTATTACTAATCATGTACTTCATTTTGATTTGTAGGAAAGATCATGATGAATGATGAACACTGAACAAGCGATAGATGTTCAACAAAAGGATTCACAAATCAAACACACTATAGAAGGCTTGTGGCTAGAAGATTCTCTTAGGAAGAGGAAGAGAAACATGATGAGATGTTTGCTCCAAGTGGCTAGATAAGACCATTCTCTTAATAGTGTAATTAAAGAAGAAGTGTGAATCAGGTTCTGTATGGGTTCCCAGGATCGATAATGAATTGATGAGCTTAATAATGATCACCATTGGTGATGTGGATCTCAACCTTTGCTACAAGGTTGAATATGGTTTCTATACACAGATGACATGGATGCAAGAACGAACTCACCACAAAGTTCGAATGATATTGAGGCTCATATCAGTAAACCCATCTAACGAAAGATGGCACAGATAGATATGCAGAAGATCATTCAATGCAGAGTGTGAATGATGTTCAGTCAAAAAGGGAGAATTGACAGTTTCTTGATAAGCTTGGGCTTTACCAAAAGTAAAGTTGTTCCTAACCTTTACCTTAAGGTTGTGGATGATGAACCTATCATACCATTATTGTATCACGATGATCTCTTTCTGACAAGGAATGAGAAACAGATCATGAAAAGAAAGAAGAAGATGGCTGCAGAAATGAAAATGAAAGATCTCAGATTGATGCATTACTTCCGAGGTCTGGAAGTATGGCAAGGCTCAGAAGGAATCTTTCTCAACCAGGGAAAGTATGCTGAGAAATATTAAAAGGACTTGATGTGTTGGAATGGCCACTCTAGAAGTTGTTAGCAGATGACTCATCAGAGTTAGTGGATAGAACTCTGTACAGACAAAATATTGAGTCATTGATGTGTCTAACAAATACTAGGTCAGATATATGCTTTGCTGTGAACACCTTGTGTCAGTATCTAGTGGAAACCAGATGTGTTCACCTGTTAGTTGCAAAGCATGTGATGAGGTACCTAAAAGATACGATAGATTTTGATCTATGTTATCTTAGAGATCATGACTTCAGATGGCTACACTGATGTTGATTGGGCAGAAATTGTATCAGGCAGGAAGAGCACATCGAGAGGATGTTACTGTCTGGGATCAGCCATGATCTCATGGTTTAGCAGGAAGCAGTCTAGTGTGGCTATCAGCACAAGCGGAATATATGGTTGCTTGCTCTGCTAGTTGTGAAGAAGTATGGCTTCAGGATTGTTTGACTTAGAGATAGACCCAACTATGATCCTATGTGACAAATAGAGTTGTACCAAAATGGCAGAGAATCCAGCGTTCCATGATAAGTCAAAGCACATAGAGATCTGACATTTCTATATACAAGATATGGTGCAGAAAGGAATTAAAGTTCGAATTTGTAATAAGTTACCAATGTACTAACCAAATCTCTATCGATCTGATGTACTAACCAAACCTCTACCTCAAGTAAAGCTTTCCGAGACAAACTTAATGTAGTTTAGAAGGACCCTCCTCGAAAGGGGGAATGATGTGGTCACTTATGATGAGATTGCCTACATCGACAAAGAGGTCGATGATGTGGATACATATATTGGTGATGCCAATAGAGAGGTTGGTGGATGGTCCTCAGACAGGGTCTAAGTTGACAAGGGGATTGTATCATCCTTGAACACATGTTCTAAAGAGAGCCGTAGACAGATGTCTTCGAGAATGAATTCCTTCGTGGACATGTGAGGATTGAATCATCCTTGGATTTCAGTCCTAAAGTGAGCCGTAGACAGATGTCTCCGAGAAATAAGAGGGATTGTATCATCCTTGAACACATGTTCTAAAGAGAGCCGTAGACGTATGTCTTCAAGAATGAAGTCCTTGGTGGACATGTGAGGATTGAATCATCCTTGGATTTCAGTCCTAAAGTGAGCCGTAGACAGATGTCTCCGAGAAAGAAGAGGGATTGTATCATCCTTGAACACATGTTCTAAAGAGAGCCGTAGACGTATGTCTTCGAGAATGAAGTCCTTGGTGGACATGTGAGGATTGGATCATCCCTGGACTTTAGTCCTAAAGAGAGCCGTAGACATGATGTCTCCGAAAATAAAGCCCTGAATGAATAGGTGGGGGATTGTATCATCCCCGGAGTTCGGTCCCAGAATTGAGCCGTAGACTGGGTCTCCGATAATGAAGTCCTGAATGAACAGGTAGGGGATTGTATCTTCCCCGGACTTAGGTCCCAGAATTAATCCGTAGACTGATGTCTCCGAGAATTGAAGATAGGACTGCATCGTCCCTGGACCTCGATTCAAAATGTACGTGAGGACTGCATCGTCCGTGAACTGGGTTCAAAATGTACGTGAGGACTGCATCGTCCATGAACTGGGTTCAAAATGTACGTGAGGACTGCATCGTCCATGAACTGGGTTCAAAATGTACGTGAGAGGACTGCATCGTCCGTGAACTGGGTTCAAAATGTACGTGAGGACTGCATCGTCCATGAACTGGGTTCAAAATGTACGTGAGAGGACTGCATCGTCCGTGAACTGGGTTCAAAATGTACGTGAGGACTGCATCGTCCATGAACTGGGTTCAAAATGTACGTGAGAGGACTGCATCGTCCGTGAACTGGGTTCAAAATGTACGTGATGGGATTGCATCGTCCCTAGACATGAGACTTGTCTTAAAGTGATAAGGATTGATCATCCTGGAACCTGATCTGGATTGTATCATCCATGGACCTATGTCCTAAAGAGAGCGGGATTGATCATCCTGTAATATGATCGTGTGTGTTGCAGAGTATGCTGCTATGTTTTGATGATAGATGTATTAGTGAGAATACATGCTTTTGATGATAGATGTATTAGTGAGAATACATGCTTTTGATAATAGATGTATTAGTGAGAATACATGCTATTGATGATATATGTATTAGTAAGAATACATGTTTTGATGATAGATGGATTGGTGTGGATACTAATACAGATGATCCAAATGCTGTAGATCGAGATGATCCAGATACTGTAGATCGAGATGATCCAGATGTTGTAGATTGAGATGATCCAAATATTGTAGATCGAGATGATCCAGATGCTGTAGATCGTGATGATCCAGATACTGTAGATCGAGATGATCCAGATGCTATAGATCGAGATGATCCAGATGCTGTAGATCGAGATGATCCAGATACTGTAGATCGAGATGATCCAGATGCTGTAGATCGAGATGATCCAGATGTTGTAGATCGAGATGATCCCGATGCCGATGATCGTATGATGACGATGCTGATGATCGTGAGAATCCAGATGTTGATGTTGTTGTAGCTGTTCGAGTGCTGCAGAAGATAAAGACTCAGTACTGAAGATGTTCCAGTAACTGCTTGAGTTACTGATGATGTTGAGAAAGCTTCCAATGATTTATAGATGTATCATGTATGATGTTGATGACTCCTTGCTCGTGCAGATGTTGTTATAATATCCTTCTCGTTAAGGGGGAGTGTTGAGATATTGTAACTTCAAGGAATATTATATTTGTACTTTATTATTCCGGAGATGTTTCATTCCTCCGTGAAGATCTTATTGTATATCCGGAGATGTTTATTCCTCCGTCGGAATGTGGTAACTTGGGTTATTAGACTTCCCTAGTGGGGGTCGGCCCTGTATGTGTTATGTGGGTCAAAGGGTTATTAGACCACCCTAGAGGGGTCGGCCCAGTCAGTTGTAGTGGGGTATTTAACCCATTGGTTAAATACGAGCCTACATGTTTTGTAAAAGACAAGTCGGAGTAGTGTATAAATAGAGGAGGTGTATTCCTCATTTTACACACACACTCACTCACTTGAGAGTGGCGCACTTGTGGAGGAGAGGTCTGCTATGGAGAAGGAGGAGCTTATGCTCAGGGTTACATCTTTGTATATTGCTGGTCATCTATATTGAGGAAGCTTTACTGGGTTTTCTACCCCATGAGGGTTTCCCAGGATAAATTTGTGTCTCTTGTGTTTATGCTGTGCTTGTTGTTTCTTCAGTGATCCTGTATATGCTATTATTGTGAAATGGAATGTAATGTTGCTATTTTCTGTCTTAGCATATTAAATCTTAACAAAGAATACCTTCCTTGTTGAGAGGGAGTGTTGGAATTACTGCAACTTCGAAAGTTATTCTTATTATATTTTATTGTATTGATTTGTACCTCTTACGGGAGATGATTTTGATGTAATTAATTATGTAAAATCCTTGAAAGAATCAATGTAAACCTTGGGGATAAATTACCCAAAGAAAAGAATTAAATAAACATTATTTTATTTGTTCCCAGGTCAAGCCGGCCCAGTTAGGGAAAAAGTCAGTTTGGCAAGTGTATAAATAGAGAGGCTAGGTGCCTCATTTGGTCACTCACTCAACACACACAAGTTCACATAACTTGGAGAGGAATTCGCATCTGCAGCAAGGAGAAGCATATTTTTGGGGTTTCTACTTGGAGAGACTTTCTACTTTCCCTCTCTCATCTTTGTACTATGTTCTTAGACTTGTTCATTTCTATACAAAGATTGTTGGGTTTTCTCCCTATTGGGTTTCCCAGGATAAATTCTCGTGTTCTTTGTTTCTGTGCTTTGTCTTTCTTCTAGTGATCCTATTGTTCATATGCAATTAAATTATACTGCTATGATTGTAGGAAAAACTAACAGTTTGAATGTTTCTGCAAATATTGATGGGTTTAGAATAATCCTCATTTTTGAATGGACACGATCAACTCATGTACGATTCAAGTTGATAAATGACTCCTAGAAATTTCCTAACGATTTTATCAATGTTTCCCTATGTTTCCGAGACACAGGAGAGGGGGAGCAGGAAAATGCACATTGGGGACATGTGGAGACACCCCCCAAATTTTGGCAAAATTCATGGGTGATGAGGGGACATCTCTAAAATTATAAAAATAAAATAAAAATTCCAAAAATAGTAATTCCTTTGATGTATATTCATCATTGTGCAATGTAAATACTAAATACATTGATTTATTTTCTAAATAGTACCAAGTAGAGACTGTAAAAAGTAAAAATAACGGAAAAAATAAAAAAATTCTCAATGGGGAGGGGAAGGCGAAAAGTTTCGCCACGAGCCCCTCCATCCCAAGGGCGTAGGAAGCATGGGGAGTGTGCCCCCAACCCTGTAGGATGTGTCTCTGTGGAACACTGGATTTTACACCTACATGAATAATGATTTATTCCTTGATAATTATTCTAGGATTATGACTTCTTGGAAGGTATATGGATTTAAATATCTAGTAGGATTATTGCCCAAGAGAAAAAGAGAAATAGCATGTTCAATATGCTAAAACACAACTAATATTCATAAGAGAAAAAGAATTTTATGTAAGAAAGTAAGTATATTTAAGTTCCAATGTATGACAACAAAATATTAAACAAGGCTAACCTTAGCACTCTGCAGTGAAAACTGCGCATCTAGTGTACGAGAGAATACTGGGCCGACCTAGACAAGGAGGAATACAATGCTATAACAAAGGGCGAGTAGACCTCATTTTTACACGTTCACACGACTGCTCTCCTTGTTAATTGTGCACTTTTTCATTGCGGCTTCTTCTACCTTATTCTATTATGCAATTCTACTGCAAGTAATGATGGAGCTGCCTTCTTATTAGAGAAATATTTGGGTTGTACTACTGAAGAGAGAGGACATGTCTCACTACTTCAATGATTTGATCAAGGTGCTCTCCGACACCTATACATTTACTTATAGCATAGAAAAAATTGCAAGATTTCATTTATTATAATCCTTGGTAAGAACTATTGTTTGCATAATGCATAATCATTAATCCAAGTATTGGCCTTAGAATTGATCGTGGGCCACACTAGTTTTGCTTCTACTGATTATTTCCTGATGAAGTAATAATGTATGTTATTAACATCCACAGAGACCAATTTGGCCTATTGGACATGTGTTAAGCCCCTTAGATGATGGACAAAAGCAACTTAAGGAGGTCAAACACATCCCTTCACACAAACACACAAGGGCTCCACACCTGTCAAGGTTTGAACCTCGGTTGTTGGCATGGAGGCACCCCATTCCAACCACCAAACCACAACTCCATCGATAATATTATTCTTCAAGACAATATTAAGGCTAGGGGGCTCTTCAGAGTCATCTTTGTCTATGAATGATGCTAGATATGACAAGGCAATGGAGCAAGAGCTTAGTGACCAAGACATTGTGAGCTTTAGATACATGAGTATTAGTGAGAAACAGCGAGTAGCATCAAGCACATGGAAAGTTTGATGATGGTCATGCTCTATCCCCTCAATTGAGGTCCCTAAGCGAAATATGATTCAACAATTTTTTGTAGATACTATGTAGGATGCATTTACATTGCATGTTAATATATCTACCTCTAGCTATATATCAAGTTTTGTTTCAGGGTGCCAAGAAACCAATACATATCACATACTTACCCTTTTCAAATGGCACTCTTAATTGTGGAACTTTGTATCCATGCGTCTATCTTAGCTGTGTTTCTGCTGGATAATTTTGGTGAATATCTTTGATAGAGTTTACTTACGAAAACTTTACAATAACCTAGTTTAGACTTGAATCACTTTGGTCTAAAGTTATCAAACTTGAACTTGGTACAACTTGGTGAGGCCTAAAATTACCACTCAGCTCGAGCCTCGAACTCAGCCAAATAAAAAAAAAAATAACATATTCAGATGTTAATTTAAAAAGTGTGTGTGTGTGTGTAACTCGGCCGAATAAAAAAAACATAACATATTCACATGTTAATTAAAAAGTGTGTGCGTGTGTGTGTGAAGAGTCTTGGGATGGGTGACCTCCCAAGAAGTCCTGGTTACCAGGTGCAAGCCCCAAAAGTGACAATTGATGCTATGTGATTCATTTCACTAGTCTCAATTTTGCTTCTTCACCCCTGTGAGCATCACCCGATGCATTGAGTGCTATGTGGACTATTCAAAACCATGAGAAATTAGTCAGTTGTGTCTAAACTCATGGGATATGGGTCATAGATTAATGACTTACACTACGCAAATAATCCCAAAAAATGATATATCATATGTTGGACTGCGAAAACCCCTTAATACTTACATAAAAATGAGTCAAGGAAGCTCAAACTAAATAGTTCCTAAGGCACAATACTTGCTAGGGTTTTGAAAATGGAGTAGCAAGCTAAGTGGGCTTGATTGTGGGAAAAACTCAATAGTTCATCGTGCTTGAGCTAGAGGAGTCTTGGGATGGGTGACGTCCCAGGAAGTCTTGGTTACCAGGTTCAAGCCCTGGAATCGATGACTGATGTTATGTGATTCATTTTGCTAATCTCAATCTCACTTCTTCACCCATGTGAGCATCACCCGATGCAATGAGTGCTAAGTGGACTATTCAAAAACATGAGAAATTAGTTAGTTGTGACTATACTCATGGGATATGGGTCATAGATCAATGACTTACACTACGCAAATAATCCCAAAAAATGATATATAATATGTTGGATTGTGAAAACCCCTTAATACTTAAATAAAAATGAGTCACTCCTGTGAGCATCACCCAATGCATTGAGTGGTATGTGGACTATTCAAAACCATGAGAAATTAGTCAGTTGTGACTATACTCATGGGATATGGGTCATATATTAATGACTTACACTACGCAGACAATCCCAAAAAATGATATATCATATGTTGGACTGTGAAAACCCCTTAATACTTAAATAAAATGAGTCAAGGAAGCTCAAACTGAATAGTTCATAAGGAACAATACTTGCTAGGGTTTTCCTCATGACCATACATATACATGGTTGACTCAGAATTTTTTCTCTAGAAAACGAAGTTGCAATAAAAGTCTATTCTGTGCTATGTTGTCGTGTTGGTGCACTGATCTCTATCTATTGCCCGTACTAGAGTATTCACTCATCCCTACGTTGAATTGCAATCACCGCTAATCAATAATAAATGTAAATCTATTTTGATTTTTTATATATTAAATAAAAGAAAGTAAATTTATATATTTTATTCTTTACTTTCTGAAAAAAAGAAAATAAATTTTCAACTAATTGAAAATAGTTATAAATCTTACTTTAAACTAAATTCATATATTACATATAAATAAAAATTATATTGATTTTTATTTTATAATAATTTAAATTTGATTATTGTACACATTTGCAAATTCCCTAGCATAGAATGTCTTGTAAACATATAATATTCTAATCCATTTTAATCATAGTTGACACAAAACTGAAAATTTACTATATACTTATAGCCACAAACATAGGGGACTATAAAGAGGACCTTATATAATCAATGGCGTGGATGGTAATCCTAATTTGATTTTCATTTCGATCTGCTAAAGAGGTTCTAGTAACAACTATAATATAAGGGACAAGCTAAGTCATTTGGTTTGTGTTAATGTTGCCTTTCTTCTCTATGTTTCTTCTCTTCTCGTGTTTTTTTAATTATTTTATTTTTTTATTTTTTATTTTTTAATATATATTATTGTTGTTTCCTGCAAATTTGGGAGAAACTTCTAGACGTATCCGATACTCGTACCCACGTCCCCAACGTTCTCGCGTTTCGAAAACTTGTGCAACATAGGGATTTACTAGAGGCTAGATAGGGCGCTCCTCTCCAAGCAAAAGTCTCTTTGATTTGACTTAACTAAGGGTGTCTTATTCATGTGGAGGGAACCACATCTCTATCTAACCATCAACCCAATTGGTTTTTTGTCTCCTATGCACCGAAAGGGTGTGTATGACACAAACTCACTACGATTTGAGTTGCATGTGATGCAGTTGTACAATGTGTAACCTTGTCCATCAATTGTGTGGTGACTCTGCCATTTATTTAAATATATCGGCTAAAAAATGCCAAAATTTGTCAGGGCCACAATTATTTTGCATGTAAGTTTGAGGGGTTCATGGAAAGCCCCTAATCATCCCTTTCTGGTGAGGACAAGCAAGCACAGATAACAAAACTTTTCCATTTATTGAGGGTGGAAGATGTCTACCGAGCAAAAGTCACTCAATTACATGTTCAACTACATTGGATTAAGTCAATGGATAGGCCCATCACTCAGTGTTTTTCAAAATCCTAACTACGAAGGAGGCATTTTTTCCCTCAAAACAACCCTTGGTTGAACAACCAATTAGGAAAAGATTGAAAATGAATTTGAGGAGAACCAATGAATGGTCTAGTCTCGAGGCCCTTCACCAAACACGCAGGAAGCTACCTAGAAATGCTTGGATGTTGTGCCTGCAAACTATCAAAACAACAAAGGTCAGCGTATGACTTAGCCCCATTATTGAAAATGACCTATCCATGGCTCTTCATGAGATGTCATATGATAAAACCCTAAGATCAATTGGTTCCCTTGTAATTTTTACAAAGCTACCTAGGACTTTGTTGGGCCTAACATACTATGTGC
Organism: Larix kaempferi; assembly: GCA_027924585.1. Classification (NCBI taxonomy): domain Eukaryota; kingdom Viridiplantae; phylum Streptophyta; class Pinopsida; order Pinales; family Pinaceae; genus Larix; species Larix kaempferi. The sequence goes on from BSBM01000893.1 coordinate 18,267,083, forward strand.
AAACAAGGAGACCTTGCACCAACGCTCTCTAGGTGTAGGAATTAACAAAGAGCTTATTAATTTTATCCCCAAATCCGAGGAGTCTAAGGTCATTACAACCAAGAGTCTTGTTACCTTGCTCAACATCTCCTATAAGATCCTAGCCAAATCCATGACTCTACATCTTAAGCATATTCTCGTAAGATCATTTGGTTGAAGCAAACTAAATTCATTTGCAGGCAATAGATCTTAGATAATGTTATCGTTGGTTGAGAGCATATGGAACGGGCACAGACATCTTGTTTGGATGCATTATTCATCAAGATTGACTTCAAACATCCTATCATAGAGTCGAGTGGCCATTCATTCTAGCCATGCTCAAGGCCTTACAGTTTGGTCCCTCTTTCATTAGTAGTGTTGAAGCCCTAATTGCAAATGCCTTAGTTTTTCTCTCTATCAATTGTTGCATGTCAAGAAATATTGGCCTTTTTTGTTCCATCCGTCAAATTTTCCCATGAGCTCCTTGGGCTATTTACTCAACTCCAAAGAAAATCTGGGGCACATTCAAGGTATTTCCCTTCTTGAGCGCCAAGTTGGTCAACTCATCAATGGACAATTTGCAAATGTCTTCTTGACTATCATTAAGAACCAGCTATCCTTACACCATACTATAAATTGCTTGGACTTCTTTTGCTCTGCTTCTAGGTCTAATATTCAGTGGGCCAACACTCAATGTTACAAGCAAAGTCAATCGTCAATCCTTGACTAGATAGAAACCCTAAATTGGTATTTGATTCAATCAAGGAATATTTTCAAAGTCCTAGACACCCCTTTTTCCTTATAGGCCTCTCCTTGAGAGCTTTGGGATGTGGTTGTTCAAAGGATGGAAAAAGAAATTGATAAGTGGGTTACCAAACCTCTAGCACTAGCCACTAAGTTTAAGTTCTATACCAAAGCATTGGCATCTACCCATGACTACTGCTCTTCCTATTGAGTTTTGTCCAAGGCAGCATATGAGCTACAAGAAAAATCCCTTCGCAATTTCCCTAGGCCAAGCATGATAAGCGGACCAACTTCCATAGAGCCAATTGAGTGTGTTGTTGTACCCTTGCGAATATGGAGGTTTGGGGATCACTAAAACTAGAACGCCTAGGATGTTAGAGTTTGTACTTTAATTCAATTCAACTAGGATCTTTAACTGAAAGAAAGACAAGCACAACAAAACACAATAGACACAATAATTTTCCTCCGGAAAACCATAAAGGAGAAAACCTCGCAACTTCCTCAAAGATAGATTCGTCACTAATACAATATCACAAAATGGAAACCCAAAAATAAGATTGTCTTCTGCAGTTCTCTCTCGTTCTCCTCCAGTGAACTTGTCTTCTCTCTCTTGCGTATGATCGGAAATGTTGAGCAAGTATTCTACATTGTAGATCACTTTTACTTTGTACTGGAGTAGACTCTGTGTGTCCCTTCTTCTTTATATTAACCAATGTTGGAATGGACGAGAGGTTCTTTATAGAGCATTGATCTTTATCTATGTTGCATTGGCCTTGGGGACGGGGGGACGCGGGGACGAGTTTCTAGGACGGCTAGAGCGCACCCCCAATTTTTTAGGGGACGGCAATTATATATATATATATATATATATATATATAATATTGAAATAAAAAGTAGAACTAATTATGAAATCCAAATTAGAAAAGGAAATATAAAGTATTGTCCAATCATCATTGTCCATTGTCAAAACTAAATAGTGAAGACTCGAGATACATGCCTAAGATCTAAAACTGAAAACTTCTAATAGTTCTAACTTCTAAGTTAACTATTAAATAGTAACTTAAAACTTGAAAGTTAGAACAATAACAAAAATTTAAAATTTTACAACATTGTGTTCATGAATGATGAATCATTTCGAAATTTAAATAACAGATAAATTTATATTTGTAATTTGACATTTGTAAATACTAAATTATAATTTTATAAAACTATAATAGCACGTGCTGAGATTTTTATTCAAAACAAATAAAAAATAAAATGTAAGATATAAAATATGAAATACTTGTGTTGTGCAGTGTGTTATGGCTGAGAGGGGGCAAACTCACTATTGAGTGTGAGCCTGTGTTGAGCCATAAAATCAAACTTTGAGCATGAGCTGCGAGCCGAAGACTCGAAAGGGGGCCGCAAGCTATGGTCTTCAAGTTGAGGGGCACACGTGGAATTGCAGGCAGGGGAGCCGCTAACAAGGGAGTTGTGTGTGGGACTACATACGGGAGCCGACATAGCAAGTAGCGGCGTGGGGAGTGATGGGTAGAACCATAGAGCAAAGGGTTATGTAGGTGTTGTAGTGTTGAAGTGATGGGTAGAGAAAAGGGTTATGCAGGTGCAGTGAGTTACCGTGTAGGTTAGGAATGTAGGATAGAGTAGAGGGAATAGGAGGGGGTTGCGGGTTAAAGGAATAGGGGGAGGGTTATGTTAGGGGGGGTGTTAGGTAAGGATTCTAATTAAAAAATTTAATTTTTTAGTTTTTTTTTATTTTATTTTTATTTTAATTGTGCAGGTCAAGGGACGTCCAGGAATCCCTGATTCGTTGGAGACGTTCCTAACAAGTTCCCGATTTTGATGGGTACGGCTCAAAAGTCCCCAAGTCCCCAACGGAGTCCCCGATGAATTGGGGAAGTTTCTGAGGAGTTCCAAAGTCACCGGAACGCAGGAACCCGGGAAATGTAGGAAATTTTGGGGGGGACGAGTCCCCATGCAACATAGATCTTTATTTGTTTTCCCGAAGTCCAACTTTGTAGGAGCTTCTCCTACTATGTAATACAGAAGGTCATCTCTAGCTTCACCTTAAGGGGTGGAACCTTTTGAATGAACCCTTGTAGTTGGTTATCATAATACATATTCTTCATCACTTGAAGAATCATCCCTTTCTTCTCTGGTTCTTTTCTTTGTTGGTTCATCATCTTCAGCGGTGTGAGCATGGTGTCTCTTCTTGTTAGTCTTCTTGGAGGATCCTTGATTCCTAGGACGGTTTCTTGAGTAATGTCCCTTCTCATCACATGTGCAGCATCAAATATTGGATAGATCTCTTCTGGATCTTCTTTGTCTTCTGTGATGGTGATCCCCCCTCTGGTCCTCCCATAATAACTTCGTCAAAGCATCGAAGATCTCCTTGGGTGTCTTTAAGGATGACACATGGGGGGTGAGATGATCTTTAATGGAGTCTGCAATTATTATCTTGGCCTTGACCAAGTTCTTCTTGTGGATAGCCTTTGCTTCATCTCCCTCTGGTGCTGGAACCTCCTCACTAACATATTTGTCCAAACCATTTTCTTCGAGGACAAGAGAGATCCTATACTTCCATGCTCGGAAATTGTCAGCTCCTTCAAGCTTATCCTCAAGCTTGGTGTGATTAATCATTTTGAAATGAGAACCTCAAATGGAAATAGCAAAGATTTAGATCTTACCAATTTTAGATGCCCAACCTGGTTCTGGAGCTGGCTGACCTAGGGTTTGTCAGAGAAACCCCAATTTTCCAAACTTGGAATTTTGAACTTCTGCTTGGATAGAAAGATGTGCCTCCTCAAGGCAAGTTGAGAAATGTACTCATTTTCCCAAATCTGTGGAAAGAATTGCAAAATAACTGACAAGGCCAAAAATGAAAATTCTCGGTTTTGAATTCTACTTTCACGGGAAGATGCACCCAACTAGGGCGAGTTGAATAGACCTCCTTTTCAGGCTGATCTGTGGAGGAAAATGCCTGGAACAGGAAGCCCTAGCTTCTCTCGGCACTAGTGACTAGGTCAAAAATGAAAATTCTCAAAATTTGATTATGCTTCCTCAAAAAGATGTGCCCTCCTAAGGTGAGTTAGCCTAGCCCTCTTTTCCAGATGATCTATGGAGAGAAGACCTTGAAGTAGGAAGCCCTAGTTTCCTGCTGTTGCACAATGCCTTCTTTTCAGGTTAGCTCTGAAACCATGTTAGAGTTTGTACTTTAATTCAATTCAACTAGGATCTTTAACTGAAAGAAAGACCAGCACAACAAAACACAATAGACACAATCATTTTCCTCAGGGAAACCATAAAGGAGAAAACCCCACAACTTCCTCAAAGATAGATTCGTCACTAATACAATATCACAAAATGGAAAACCCAAAAATAAGATTGTCTTCTGCAGCTCTCTCTCTTTCTCCTCTAGCGAACTTCTCTTCTCTATCTTGCTTATGCGAACTTGAGTGAGTGGTGTATCCAAATGAGAGAGCAAGCTCTCTATTTATACTTTATGTTTGGGTGACATTTTTTCTTAATTAGGTCGGCTTGACTAACTTGACCGAGCGGACCTGTCCTAGGCAGACTTAATAATATAATTTACATTTATCTTTTCGGGATCTAATGCCCCAACTTACAATGGAGGCTCTACCTCAATGACCTAGCATGACCAAAACATAATAATGACATCCCCGAATGGAGGAAAAACATCTTCGTTGGAGGTACAAGTAAAATACAATAATAATATAAATATAAAATACAAATGAATATCTTCCGAAGTTACATTTACAACAACATAGGAGGCTCTCAGACCCTTCCATACTTGGAACAAGTCAATCTCAAATTAGTTTGTCATTAATGATTATTGCCTCTGGTGGTCACCATTTATCCCATTTAAGGGAAAGCCTTTGGCCAAATCTTCATAATTCTCGACCTTGATGTTTTTGACGAGGCATTCATTCTACTAATGACCACTTTAATAGCTCTACTAGGACTTGGATTCAATGGCCTGACCTTAAGCAAAAATACACACTAGGTAATCTTGATAAGATTATTGTGGATCAAATGTAGGGGCTCAGCCCAGACCATTTGCAACTTACGTTTTCCCTCTCCTTGTCTTGCTCCTAGCGGCGTGACTAGAAATGGGGCAAGGCCAAAACCTTCACTTTTTAACAAGTCGGTCGTGGGCAATTAGTGTTAGTGTTCCAAGCCCTGCATCGAAGCCCGACTCAACAAGATTGGGCCATATGGTCAAGACAAAAAAAAACCTAGTTATTCCACATAAGCGGCATTTTTAAAATTGTTCTTGAACCTAAAAAGGATTTTTTAGCTAGAGCCTAATCTCCCTATTGATAAATGGTTATCCTACCAAAGGATCCATAACCCGCACTGTCTTGAAGCCCATCTTATGGTTCTGTATGCTTGCTAAAAAGGTCTCAACATGGGTCAGGTTTGTGTGCCAATAGTGTTTCCCTACTTGTCTCTCCTAGTGATCTGTCTTGTTAGACAATCACCTTCGAAGACTCGTAGAGTTAAAGACAGATTGGATGCTTATCAGAGTTGAAGTGTTATATTGGATCTGGAAACAATGCAATAATGTTTCGTTAAAGATGTATCATCTCACCAATTTTCATGATACGATGCAGCTTTTTAGTGCCAATTTGATTTTGCAGATAGAGCTACAATGTTGGAAGGTGCAACTGGAAAAGAAGCACCTTTAACAACTTTTAGACTATTGGCATGGGGCGCCCTACACCATGAGAATATTATCGTCAAAGCCACCAAGTGTGTACCCCCTTGAGTGTTTCACCATCCAGGCCTACATTCCTCTCAGCCTGGCTTGGCTCACACCAGCTCTATTGGGTCGACTGGATCAACCCACAATCGGCCCCACCACCGTGCAGGGCAGTAATTTCAGGAGAGATAGGGAGAGCACACAACAAGACACCTGGACCTCCATGGGTGGATAAGCAATTCCCCATTCTAGCTTTAGCAATCTGGGAGGGGGGCAGGCCCCAAAAGCACCCTACTAATGGGTGGGGCCCCATTATCCCATTGATGTTGATCCTTCAGATACAAGTTGAATCAAGGTCCCTAATGATCAGCCCCCTCCAATGCCTGGCATGGTTGTCGACAACTTCTCTTTTGTTCTATCTTGTACCATTGTTTATGCTTGTGACATTCAATTTCCCAGATGTTTTGGCCTAAGCTGGAAGTGTCTAAACAGATGCTCAGATTTCTACAGGAGTGAAGTAGCCAGCTGACTTTGAGAACTCCAGCAGTAAAAATGATCCAAATTTCAGAATGAACTTAAAGAATGACATTATCCATATCTGATTTTTGCCCTAACAACCTTCACCTTAAGGCCTATGTTGAGGTCTTTTTGGGAGTATCTAGCAGCAGTATTCTCAGATCTCATGAAGGATGGATACTCTTGCAGAAGAGCAACCCCTTTTACTTTGCTTATATCACATATGTGCAGATGTGATCCTTGAATCTAGTGAAGGATATTACACAGCAATCATATTTGGCCAATAAAACAGATCTGCAATTCCTTTGGCAGTCATCTTGAGTTGATGATTGGCATCACTTCATGGCACATTGTTGGGATCTCTTACAGCAGCTCTGAGGTGGGTTTGTAGCCATCCCTTCACTCTATTCTAAAGCTGAGTTTGATAATAAAAACCAAGAATAAGCACAGTAACAAAGAATAGAGTGCTGTAGCTCATTAAAAGTGGAATAGATGTATTTTTATGTGTTGAGGAAGATGTCTTCCCTATTTGAAAGACTGCTACAAGGAGTATGGCACAAGTAGCATTCTTGAAATGGTAAACAGTTAGAAAGGCAACCGTGGAGAGGACCTTGCAGTCAATAAGATCTCCATGTACAGCAAGCAAAGCTTAAATGGAGGGAGATATCTAGGACTCCAGCTTGCTCATCTCACTTGGATCCACATTTCACCAAGTTTATTGAGCATATAAGGAGGCAACCTAGTCTTGGTGCCATAGCTACCACTTATGGAGGATCACTTGCTGAGGTCATATATCTATTGAAGGATGGTATAACAGTTGTAACTGGAGACTTTATTTGGTGAACACCCTATAACAAGGAGGTTAAGAAACTTATAATGAGAAGCATTCAGCGGCCAGCCTTTTAGAGTATCAAAGGCCCCATTGACAAGGTCAAAGAGCATTTCATTACAGGGACTATTATATTATGGAGGCATTTATGGAGGAGATTGTTGAAACAACCTAAATTCATTTATTACAAATTTACACCCTTATCCACTTTTTCTATTCTTGGAGAGAGCACCTAAACCACAACTTTGACTTGGTTTACATGAAGAGTTTGTTGAGAAAACGCCCTTAACTACCCATCCTATTTTGGGAAGGTGATTGGTGTGCTCACTGTGCATTAATGATGCATCACTTTTGGAGATAGAATGCTCCCTTGTCTAGGTTTTGATGACACTATGTTAAGGTATGTTCACATGGGCCTTGATGGATTAAACACCTTGGAGGCATAGTTAGTTGGGGTGGTTTAGGAGAGGTTGGAACACTTATCCATAGCACTTGATGGCGTATTTCCCTTGGAAAAATTCTAGGAGGAAGACTGGATCATTTACATGGTCAAACCACATGATGAAGAGGGTATCCACCTTGAGGAGGAGACATGTAGCATAGTCATCACTCATAGCTCACTATTTTATGCATCATCTGACAGTTGACTTGTCATTATGAGGTAGTTATGAGAATTTAGTATTTTGTTATTTTCCTTGGAGAGATTAGTGGACCTAGAATCCACTAATAATTTTATATTGTAAAGTTAACCTAGACTCTATATAAACAGTCTAGGCTAATGACATGAGGCTATCCAATGCTCCAAGCCTTGAACAATATTGTCGCATCGAAAAATGATCAATCCCTCCTAAATGGATTCTTTCTAGATCTATCTAACGATAAGATTCTTGATTTAAATTTCTTAATTTTTTACTTTGAGTTGTAAAGGTTTTCGGATGCTTCAATATATAAGAATAGCACTAACATTGGTACATTGGTTATTGCATGCTATGCTACCTATAGTTTGGGTTCCAATATGGTACCCTAGTAATTTGATCTTTCTCAACCTCCAATTTAATCTTTTCCTGATTTACTAATGTTGGCACGTTAAAATGAAATATTTTTGTATTCATTGGTGTACCAACATCCTTTGGTTGATATAGGACTTCATCAATGGTGATCAATAGAACTTCAATCATCACTAAATCTATAGATGTCAACATCTCCTCAAATTGTTTCTTGAACCCAATTTTTGGATGCTCTTTCACTGATAAAGGACATGAGTTATCATTATTACAACATTAATACAACTGTAACGTATCATTATATTACATCATAAGTAACACATTATGACCATAGTTCTAATATACCCTAGCTATATTACAATCTCTCCTCTCAAGCTCCTTAGATAGCTACAAAATAAAGGAAATGGCAGAGAGTTCCGAGAATGTGTGTCCCACCATAATTGTTCTATAGGTATTCATATATGCACTAGAAACCGATTTGTGAATCAAGTGAACGGTATGGTGGGGCCAAGCCAATGGGAAATATAAGAGGGAACATGGTTAAACAAAACAGTGACATGATGCACTGCAGCACCAGTGAGTGTGTAACATGTTTGAAGAGCTCTACCATTCATCGATTTGTGAATCAAGTGAATGGTATGGTGGGGCCAAGCCAATGGGAACTATAAGAGAGAACATGGTTAAACAAAACAATGACATGATGCACCAATGAGTGTACCATGTTTGAAGAGCTCTACATGGAATCCCCCACCTTACCTTAACCCACATCCCTACTATTATTTAACTCCCCAAATTGCCTCCCTAATATGTGTACAATAGAGGATGTGGCAATAGTTTGGGGTGGAGGTGACCAGAACAAAGGGTTGTCCAAGGTTGTCGTAAAGGGAAACATTATGGGTGCACAAGTATTGAGGGTCAAAATCAATCGCTAAGCTAGAGTGACAAGGTAAAACACTATGCCATTTGGTGAAAAGGCAAAGTCAGGTGCGCAATGCACATCTCCTCTCTGCTAAGAAGGGGTGTTTCTTGTGGTGGAGGAACGACATAATATTTTGTACTGATGAGTGGGAAGTGGGGTCATGGAAAAGGTTAGGCATCTGTGTTTATGAAAGGTTTTGCATTCCTCATCGTACCACTTGTTCATGGGACTGGAATTGGATCTAGAGCAAGAGGGGAGTTGGTGGTGTGCAGTTAAGAGATAAGGGTTGCTTCTGAAATTTCTATGCAAAGACAACAACACATGGAGGAGGCTGACTTCATGGACGAGAAACTTGAGGGGCAAAAAGCTTATGAAGGCTAGTGTAGACATCCTAGTCCCCATATTTGAAGAGGATGACAGTTCAAGGGACCTGGGGAGGAGGGGATGGGGGGAGATATTCAGCAGGGAGGGAAAAGGAGACAAGGGAGTGGTTGCTTGTAGGTATTGGGGTAACTAAGAGTTGGCAAATATACTAAAGCATATCAAGGCTGGCTAGGACATAGTCTACCACACTAGCTCTCTTGCCCTGAGGTAAACACATGAAACTATTGAAGTCAATGAAGCAAGGGATACCTGTCAAGATCACCAAGTCATGGGATTCACCAAGGTGCAAGAGTTGTCTACCATACATTGAGGGTGGTCCCATATCATCATCTATAACCTATGCAAACCTATTTGAACTAAGGCTTGCTCGATCTCTTGGAGATAGAAAGCATCCTCTAAGTTGTCATGAAGGGGAGCTTGTCAAGTCTCAATATAGGTGTTAAAGTCCCCCAAGAGCATTGTATGATGTCAACATATAGATCTTGATGAGTCCCCATCTGAATCTCTGTGAAGGGAAACATCTAAAACTGTAGGTTGTTGATAGCAGGCAACAAAATAAAGGTCCCAAGGATTGGGGTATACTCCACAAACCCAAGCCCACATAAATTTGGCAATCTCATCCATGACAACCATTGTGATTCTACCTTGAATGGAATCCTGATAAAGACAAACTATACACCCCAAAACATGAACACCTCCCTACCTCCAAGTCTCCTGTCTGCAAGCCAAAAAGAAACAATACCCTAGATATTCAAGTTAGACCTCACCGTGATAGTGTGGGTTTTGATCAGAAAGAGAATATCTAAGTCTAAATGAATCAAAGACTGCTTTGAGGGAAGACCATAGTGACTTGTCACGGTTCCAACACAAAACTTTAACCCTCGAAAACCCCAAGGACCCATCATTTAGAAAATCCAAGGTGGGTCCAACCTAAAGAAAGGGATACTTTGCTAACTCAAACCCACATATATCTCACATACTCATCCACTTCAACCCTGGCCACATTGATGTCATGGAGAATATTTCAAAAACAAATGTACCGAAGTGTTCAATACCCATAAAGATTTATGCATCAAGATTGTTGCAAGTTGCTCAATTGTAAGGCAATGCAACCATACTTGTTTAAGCTTTCAAGGCAAGAGATCCAACAATCATAGAAGTTATTTATAGGAATAATTACACGGATTGCTCCTGGAAATAAGCTATATATAGGTAGTAGAATTTGGTGAAGTAATTGCTTACCCATCCATCATGGGTAAGTCCAGCATGTGGAGATTAATCAAACTTCTTAATGCCCTCGAACATGCAATCATTTCAAGTAGTTGTCTATGTCTATAAAGCATCGTTAGAGAAATTGGTTACCTACCCAACTAGGGTGTCTAAAGTACCCCAAACCTAGCACATTTTGAGTGGCTGGGAGATGTATCTTGATGCTACAAATTGGAACCTAGTGAAAGTTGAAACAATAATTTGTTTTATCATATACCTTTTTGTAAAAAGTATATGAGTCAAAATGGGGAAGTGCAAATTTCTTTAATGTAATGCTAACTTGCTAAGCTATAAGATACTTGGAAATGGGTACAAGTTTCGAAAAGTTGTATTCTGAACCCTTGTCAATTTTTTGTCGATGCCAATATTTTTAACAATACCCAACTCATTTACTCCTTCACTTCCTACAAGTCTCAAAGATTCCATTGCCTTATTTCTTCCAGAGCTCTTCTTCCATGAATATTGTTTGCTTGAAGGTTAACTCAAGCACTAGAAGATAATTCAAAGATGGATGATATCCATTGCATATCTCCTATTATCATCCCCTTGTATTCTTGACTACATAGCAGTAAAAACTGAACCACGCTAATCCACAAAGATCTAAACGGACTCATAGGTCCTTCCCAACAATCTCTGACCAAAGATACCATCTCCTAGACATGCCTAGAGAACGAGAGTTGTAGGCTGTACAAAGCCTAAAAATGTGTCTCCTTGCTAGTTTCTTCACTATTATTGTAGATGAATCAGCTAAAATGACAAGAGAGATATCTCATCCGCCTCTTTGGCAATTTCAGCTTTGTCTTAACACCTTCCCATGATAGAGAAACAAAGTCATATGTCTCCATATGACACTTTGTAATATTCAAAACTAAATCAAGGCTGATTATTTTTTTGGCTAACTGCTGGTGAAGTCTGGTTGAGGACTTTTGTCAAACACTTGATCAAAACTGCTCTACTATCACTGTAATGTTTCCCAAGTCTGGCTGACTGGTTTGGTGCTAGTTTTGGAGGGTGTTCTCAGGGTTATATTTTCCAGATTGCATACAACATTTCTTTTGACAATGAAAGACACTCAGGAAACATATTATTTGGCATTAGCAGTCATAAACCCATTCACATATACACGAGTGATTGATTGTAATTTTCTATCATTTATAACAGCAGTATGATTAAGCCAAATAAATCAGATTACATTGAACTCTCAAAGCTGGAAATGATGATAAATGTAGCCAACCCTTTGAATACCAAATCTGAACTCTCATTACGCCTCCACTGACTGTATATGACTGAGATAGATGTGAATATAGACTCAGAAATGAAGTGATGTACTTGACTGTTGGTTTGACATGTTGGCAGCTCGCTAGCACTACAGGAAATGCCCAGAATAAAAATGCAGACCTTTCTAAACCCAAAACGCAACAGTGAACAGCAGCAAGCTTTCCCACAATGAATGTGTCCTCTTTACATGGCTGAGTGCGCCCTCTTGCAACTGGAGATAGATGGAAATGGAGGGTTCGACCTCCCCAAGCAGAAAATCGCCCTCTTCTTTCACACTGGATGGCAGCACCAACTCCAATTAAAGTATTTTTGTGTTCTTGTACTGACAAAGAGTGAAAACTCCCTCTATGGCTGAGAGTACCCCTCTAGAAATGCACATAACTCTTCAGACTGGTGCACCCTCTTCTACTCCTGAGATCTGGGTGATGCATCCCCTTCTACACACTTCGTACAGCAGTAACTAACAGCAGAAACAAGTGCGCCCTCTTTGGGTAAGAGCGCCTTCCTCCAATTAGCAAGAAACTCACTTAAACTTCCCAAATCTGTAAGTGCATTGAGTTTTCTTCAACGGCATGAAGCACGATGGCAAGATCTAAGTGATCTTTTCTCTCAAGATCAATTAGGGTGAATAGTTTCACCACCGAAACCAATGTTCCCTTAGGGTTTTCATCCCAAGAGCCAAGAGCCACAAGAGCTCTCCAAATCTTTTTCGAAAGTCAAAATGTCATGAATAAATGAGAGAATGAGGCTACCTGCCCTTTTATTCTCACTTTGACCCGTTTTTGGCCACTTTTACCATTTTCTCTTTTTAATTAATAAAGTGACTTTTACCATAGTCACTTTACGAATTAATTACTCAATGTCACTTAAAATGTTGTTTTTGCTTCGTGACATTAAATAATTAATTAATTCTCTCTTTCTAAATAGTATAGCCTATGGAAATTAAATAGGCTACAAAGTCCTTCCCTTGAGTGAACACTCGAAAACGGACATGACACACTTCCACAAATCACTGAAATATTGTAGTGGTAAGGATGATAAGTTGATCTCTCATTGATCTAGATCTATGTGACATGTTATGTAGATTCATTATGCTATTATCTTAGTTATTAATTCATTTATGCTATAAGCCCATAACCTTAGACAAGATTTGAGATGCCTTGCGTGCTCCCTTGCTTCATTATACACATCATTACTTCCTGTCCTTTCTTGTTTTTGATCATTCAATCAAGTTAATACATGGCTAGAACTTCCTCAGCTGATGAACCTATTAGCAGATTTATACTTCAACAATGAGTTCCAAGGCATAGGTCAATGGATATTAGTCGCGAAAGTTCATATTGAGATTCAAGAGTACACATAAAGACCTTACATGCCAGGAAAATAAAAAGGTAATACCTTTCCTAATGCAATACGGGTGTATAATCGTTGCCGCTGGTATCTGTTTTGAAGCAGCATAGCAAACCCTTGCATTACAGCCCATGTCAAAAAGAGACTAACATCTTGCTGCAGTTCATACATTAGCAATATATTGTTACAAAATTAAGAACCTCGGGCTTATAACTATGCAGAGAAAAAAGCAATATCTTCATACTATAATAAATAACATGGATAAAACAACAATACAGACCTGCTTCTGGACACAGTTAGGTTGACCTTTTATCTCCCATGTCAGACTTACAAGTGCCATAAGCATAGCACAATAGTGATGGTAGATCCACCTGCAAAAACCACAACATATTGATACCTTAACTCTCAGAACCAATTAGATGGAATCACAATCAACAGTTTCAGTTTACCAGATTGTACAAAGTCCTGATAAAAGGCACCTGGTTCTAAATACTGTGATAAAAGTCTTTAAACTTATAAATGCTCAAGTCACAAGTTGCTCTTCATTTTCTCTGTTGAACATCATCTGGGTAACTTGTCACATGAAAAGACTTTCCATGGACAAATTATAAGATCAGCTAAGCCAGCAACATTGTTTTAACTGGTCATGTCTCATAAAAACAATAGAAATGGTTCCAAGCTTGTTAAGAGAGAAATAGGAAAACAGGTTTAGTGATTTCCAACAAGTAGATCACCATCACTCATGCTGTGGAAAACTGCAATTATGAGAACATATGGTACTACAAAAACAATGCACTGGAGTATGTTCAATATTAGTACTTACCTCCAGCTTCTGGTTGTTATCAATGTGATGCCCATGATAGCAAGCTATCATACTATAGTGGTGCTTCCCTATAATGGGATTTTGTTCCACATTAATACTCTCATATCTAGTTACAAGCTCCAACTACAAAATGTACACAAAATATATTCTCCACTTAAAGGACTGACACATGCATTGTTCTGACCATAGAACGGCAAGGTTCAGACCCAGTCACCCAGGATGGTTTGATAATAATGATTATATCCAAGCAGCATAAAAGAAAATCAAGAGAGCAAGAGAAGTACAAGTATATTATATACTATAAAAAACAATTTAAATTGAATATGATTTTAATAAGGTATTGAGATTCTTCTCATTTTTTGTGCAATTTTTAGTTCACAAGAAGATAGATCCTTGGTAAATAGATTTTGGTGGTTGTGAATCTGCGAAAAGTCTAATCTGGGAATCACATCCCGTAACTTTGGTAAAGAACAGCAGGAGATATCATGTACCATTAATCCATAAATAGTTTTTTAAGCACTTTAGAAGGCTTGGCAACACTGTTGACTAATTCCAGGGCTAACCCCTCATTTACTTATCAACCTAAAGATCAGATCATGCATTTAATGGTTCAGTGACTAGAGTGTTTGCAAGGGAGCATGTCAAATTGTTTCCTGCAACCTTGTGCGTACAAAGAGACTACGAAAGGTTTCAGAGTTTCATGCAAACAAAGGCAGAGAATGTGGACCAAAAAATAGAGAAAGAGACATGGATGATATTATTCATTGATGTAATGTCATAATACATACGTGAGAAGGTTGTACGTTATGCAATTTACATAACACCCGATTTAAAAATTTCTTAACTAGTATATGAATCTTGACATAATTTAAGCTAGGACAACTCACAATTATATTATGACCTCATCATGAATTTAATACATAAAATGACATTATAACAACACACATACACAGCACATTCATAAAGCTCAGAAGTCCTACATATACCATCATAATATTTACTTTAACACCCTCCTATAATGGTCACATTAACATAGTTGCTTGTCCAAGAATAGAAACAACTTATTTAGACCAAGCACACTGTAAAGAGTGTCTACAGCCCACTTCTATTCAGTATCCGCAGTCAACAACAAAAATGAACTGCATGACATGAAACTGGTATAGTTGATGTAGAACAAATCATGTCACCAACCATTTTTTGATCATTGATTCACCACCAGCCTATGAGAGTCAATGTTGGCTAAAGAACTCAGCCTCTAACATTGATGCAGATACTGGTTTTCCCACTGAAGTTGCTTCTTCCACACCACCTTGGTAGCACAACCAATTAATGTTCTTGTTAAGCGTCATTGTAGAAGCATCATTCTGCTTCACTTTAAAAGCTACTTTACCCTCCCTGAGGATTTTTTTCTCTTTATATTTTTAATAAACAACAGCAGATAAAGCAAAATAGACCTGTTGTTTGCATTTTCTTATTTGTCTTCTGTTTGGTCATTCTTCTCTCAGTTGAGGGAGCTCCTCCAACAACAGCCTTAAAAATTTTAACTCAACAAAAGCATTTGACTTTTGTTTCAAAGAATATATCCACGCTTCTTAGAAAAGTAATCAAGTATCAACAAGAAGTCTCTGACACCGAAAACAGATGTCCTACTCCTCATTGGAACACATACATCTGCATGCACCAATTCAGGAACTATCTTTGCCTGCCAAGCTTTCCCTTCTTTAAATGCCAATTGATGTTGTTTTCCTACAAGCAACATTTCACATATCTGCCGCTTCTACTCTTAAATCTCTAATAAGCGAAAAACCAATTTTCCTTTTGTCAATAAGGAAAGATATGGAAACTTCAAATGACCACACCATTGATGCCATAGTGTGTTCCTTCCTTGTTGTCCACTGAAGTGCGATTTTTCCTCATCATTGTCAACTAGCCTGTACAAGCTCTACTCCTTAACTCTGACTGCAATCTTCTCATTGTTTCTTTTATCAATTACAAACATCTCTCGCCCTAGAAAGTGGCATGCACATGTGGACCATATTTTCCAAAGTTGCATGGGTACCACTCCGGGGGTTTGGGGAGCACATACCCAGCATTTCCCTTCTCCTGGGAGCTTTGAAGCAGATATGGAACACTCGATGGGCACTTTGAAGCATTTAGGGACCTTTTCACCAAGGTTTGAGCCATTTCGAATCAACATTTCCAGGTTTAGGGAGTTGTTTCAAGTCTCCAGCACATCATCTCTCTAGAGCTTTTTCAAATTCTTAGTTTCCCTCGAAATCTCCCCACACAACCTCGAGAGTTATTGATGTACAGCACTAACTGCTGGTGGCAAATAATTGGAGTATGACACGATTATTACAATACTAACAAGTTTGGTAATGAATGAAATGTGACTTCAAGAAGTATCGATGTACAACTCTAAATGCTGGAGGTAAATAATTGGAGTATGCCATGATTGTTATAATATTAACAAGCTTAGTAATTAATGAAATGAGTGGAGCATAGCCAAGCTTACAAAATTAACCTGGATTACCCAGTTGAAGAGGAATAAAACCAGTACTATTGAGGGCACTAATAATCAAAACAGTAATGGTTACAAGTCCCCCAAAATGTGTCCATCTATTTATGCCCTCCATCAACTTGATATGTGCTCTACTACAGGCTGAAACAATCGCTGGATTGCTGTTAGGGTGCCTCTGTGCAATAGCTTCCGCAGAATCACTCGCTATGCAATCAATTCTGAAATTTCTCATTCGAATGTTCACTAGTTATAAATGTCATTAAGTTTTATATCACATTTAATTTTTAAAACTTTGATCCATCTAATTCCGGTTCTACAAAGCGCCGAGAGGAATCAAATCTGCAAACCTTTGACCACTAAACTATGACACATACCCCTCTCACCACTATGTTATAGCACATAGATGCATGTATTCTTATTTTTTATTTTGTTATTCTGTTATTTTTATTTTTATTTCTATTTTAATGGGACAAATGGACACTTCCCCCCACCCGGGCTCCACTATGTTACAGCCCACTGATACATGCATTCTTATTTTTTATTTTTATTTTTATTTTTTTTATGGGACAGACGGACACTTCTTTCGCACCCGGGCTGTAAAAATGCGCCTTCTCAGCACAACAAACGATACAAGCTATTTATACATTTTTATCTCTCGTACCATATCAATCCCCGGTCTTTGATTTTTTAACTTCTATTTCTTTATTTTGCATATTGGATTGTTGTTCAGCCTTCTTTGTTTCAATACCAACTTTTAAAGCATGGAATTTGCATTTTCTTCAACTTTTATAGCAACCTTATCCTTGCTCTCTTCCACTTTATGACGAGGAGAAGTAGACCTAGAAAAACTCATCCCATTCAATTTTTTCCTAGGCAGAGAATCAACCTTGAGACACACAGGATGTAGTTTGGAAGCCCGGGCCGAAGATGTCTTCTTTACATGATGATTATCTAAAACCTTTTAAACCCTTTCCTCTATCTTCAGAGCTTGGGAAGGTTTTTCTTCTTCCTCAAGCTATTTCACAAGAATTTCTCCAACTGCTATCGTTTTTTTCTACTCTGCACACTTACAATAAATGCCTTCATTTACTTACACCTCTCCTCCTCCATCTATTTTCTTCATCTCTTGTAGAGAACTTTCTGTTAGAAAAACAGGATCACAGAGCAACAACATTAAACAAGATGCAAATACAAATTACACAAACACATTACAAGAGAGACACCAATATATCGTGGTTCACCCAAGATGGGCTACGTCCACACTCAAAATGCCAATCCTTATTATTATACCATTCAGCAAATGAAGGGATACAACCTGCAGCACATCCGCTGCACTTCCTCTTCACTGTCTCACAGTCTCTCTTCCACGATCTCAAAGATCTTTACAATGCATAATACCTAATACATCAACCGTAGCAGTATTACAATGTCTTTCTTTTAAAGGGGAAATACAATGGGAAAATACCACGGGTTACCCAAAACCATGGACCCGCAATATGTTGGCGCAAAAACAACCCATAACAAAGTACTCCCCCGGACCCCCTGTTGCTCCTGTCGGCATCAAAACCAAACCTGGGGTACAAACACGGCTGAATCATCATCTATGAAACTGGAAGATCAAGCTCCACAACCAACAATCTCCCACTTGGAGACTGATCACAGCAACTCCACCGTTGTTGTACTTGCTGGACTTTGGACTTGGCAAATTTTTCATCTTCACCTTAACGCTAGAAGGCCAATTGAAACCGAGCAGGAACTCAGTTTCTCTCTGGTCACTACCTTTGTAGACATGTCTGCAGGATTCTGGCTAGTATGTATCTTCTCCAGCTTCAACAGTTCATCTTCCAAAACAGAGCGTATGAAATGGTACTTAAGTTGTATATGTTTAGTTCTGGAATGGAATGTTGAGTTCTTTGCAAGATGAATGGAACTCTGGCTGTCACTATACAATCTGCTATCCTTCTGCTTCTTACCCAATTCCTCCATAAACCTCTGCAACCAAATCATCTCTTTACTAGCCTCTGTAACAACAACATACTTTGCTTCCGTTGTTGAAAGTGCAACAACCTTTTGCAGCTTCAAAATCCAACTTACTGTTGTTCCACCTACAGTAAACACATACCCTGTGGTGCTCCTCCTGCTATCCTTATCACCTACCATATCTGCATCAACATATCCCTGTAGAACAATGTCTGAACCTCCAAAACATAATGCATGAGTGGTAGTACCTCTCATATACCTGAGAATCCACTGTACTGCCTTCCAATGTTCTTTACCTGGATTGTTCATATATCTACTCACAACTCCCACTGCATGTGCAATATCTGGTCTTGTGCACACCATGGCATACATCAAGCTACCAATTGTTGATGAATAGAGAATCTTGGACATGTAATCTATCTCTTCCTGTGTCTTGGGACACATTTCCTTACTTATATTAAAATGGCTGGCCAAAGGTGTACTAACTGGTTTTGCATTCTGCATTCTAAACCTCTCCAACACCTTTTGTATGTACTCACCCTGGGACAATGTCAATTTGCGATTTTTCCTGTCTCTTGATATTCTCATACCAAGTATTTGCTTTGCAGCACCCAAATCCTTCATCGCAAATGAATTAGCTAACTTCCTTTTGAGCACATTTATTTCCTGCATGTTAAACACTGCAACAAGCTTGTCATCCACATACAATAACAAGATAATATATGTTCCATTATCTAGCCTCTTGAAATAAACACAGTGGTCAGAATGACATTTACTATAACTTTGTTCTGTCATAAACCTGTCAAATTTTAAATACCACTGCCTTGGAGCTTGCTTCAAGCCATACAAGCTCTTCTTCAACCTGCATACCAAATTCTCATTCCCTTTGACCTCATACCCTTGTGGTTGCTACATATATATCTCTTCCTCCAAATCCCCATGAAAAAAAGTTGTTTTTACATCTAACTATTCAAGATGCAAATCTTCTACCGCCACTATACTTAAAATAGTCCTAATTGAAGTCATCTTAACAACAGGAGAAAATATTTCATCAAAATCTATACATTTCTTTTGTGCAAACCCCTTTACAACAAGTCTAGCCTTGTAAATCCATTTGTTCTGCAATGCTCTTTTACCAACAGGAAACTGAACCAAATCCCAAGTCTGGTTTCCTACCAATGAGTCCATCTCCTCATTCATGCCTTGCTCCCACTTCTTTCTAGTTTCCACCTGCATTGCTTCTTCATAACATTCTAGTTCACCAGAATCAGTCATCAATAAATAATACATTGAAGGAGAGTATCGTTCAGGGAATCTACTTAACCTGGTAGATCTTCTTACACTTGCGGGAGTTTCAGGTACTTGTTGTTGTTCTTGATTTTCTAGCACCTTTGGAACTTCATTTTCTTTAATTTCATCGAGTATTGTGTACTCTGTGTTTTCCTTTTCCTATTTCTTTCCCTGCAACTGATCTTTATACATGACCTTTTCATTGAATATCGCATCTCTACTCCTAATGATTTTGTTATTTTCATAATCCCATAAGCGATAACCAAAATCATCAACCCCATATCCAATAAAGGTACATTTCTTGGATTTAGCTTCAAGCTTTGTTCTATTATCTTCATCAATATGGACAAATGTTTCACAACCAAAAGATCTCAAAAATGAGTAATTTACCTTTTTATCTGTCCATGCCTCCTCTGGAATACCACCATCCAAAGCACTTGAAGGCCCTCTGTTTATTAAATAAATAGCAGTATTTACACCATCTACCCAAAACTGTAAGGGCAATCCTGCATGCAATCTCATACACCTTGCACGCTCCATGATCATTCTATTCATTCTTTCTGACACACCATTTTCTTGTGGTGTTCCTGGGACTCTCTTCTCTCTACGAATCCCATGGTATGAACAGTAACTATCAAACTCCTTGCTGCAGTACTCACCTCCATTATTAGATCTGAGAAACTTCAACCTTTTTCATGTCTCATTCTCAACCAAAGCTTTCCACTTCTTAAAAGTAGCAAACACATCAAATTTTTATCTAATGCAATAAACCCAAGTTTTCCTAGTTACATCATCAATGTAACATAATAATGAGAGCCACCAAGAGATTGTACCTGAGCTGATCCCCATACATCTATATGCACAAGCTCTAACTTTTCATTCTTCTTCTATTTCCCAACCCTGAGAAATCTGACTCTCTTCTGTTTTCCATAAACACAGTTCTCACAGAATTCCAAACTTACCTGTTTCAAATATGGCAGCAACTTCTTTGAGTGGAGAATCTGCATCCCCTACTCACTCATATGGCCAAGCCTATGATGCCACAATGTTGTATCTGTTCTTGTGGAAGCTAAAGAGATAGAATGGTCAGTATTATGAGAACATAAATACAACGTCCCTATCCTGTCTCCTTTTTCTATCACCATTGATCCTTTAGTGACCTTCCACCACGTTTCTCCAAACGTAGATAGACAGTCGCCATCCCCCAACTACCTTGTTGAGATCAGATTTCTTTTCATAGCAAGAATATGCCTTACATCTTTCAGCAGACAATCAGTCCCATTCTTAAATTTTATCCATACCTTACCCATTCCAACAATTTTACATGGCTCATCATCACCCAAGAAAATATTTCCTATGGGATGTAGCATGACATGAAGCCCCTGAATCTACTACCCAATGATCACTAGTATTATTTAATGCAAGAATCAAAGCATATTGTAACACATCACCCGCTACATTTGCTTCCTGGGTAGTTTCCTGGTGTCCATCTCCTTTCTTCTTTAGAGATATGCAGTCTTTCTTCAGATGTCATTTCTTTCCACAATTCCAGCACTCTATTTGTCCCAGTCTGGACTTGGATCTACCCATTTTAGACTTACTGCAATTACCTTGGCTCTTTCCTTTCTCCCTTTGTCTTCCCCTGCTCTCCATGGTCAACGCATTACCTGATGTCTCACCTGTGCTTTTTCTTCGCATTTCCTCACTAAGAATAACACCAACAACATCATTAAATATCAAGGTGTTTGAACCAGAGACAGAGTTACTTACAGCCATGACCAAGCCATTCCAGCTTTCTGGCAATGAACACAAGATTAGAAGAGCCCTAACCTCATCATCAAAGTTCACACTTACAGAACTTAGTTGATTTGTAACCGTATTAAATTCATTTAAATGATCAGCAACAGATCCACCTTCAGACATCTTCATATTAAATAAACGCTTCATTAGAAATACCTTGTTGGAGGCCGAGGATTTTTCATACAGCTTACCCAATGCGCTCATCAAACCCTTCGTTGTCTTTTCTTTTGAGATATTGAAAGCCACCGACAAAGCCAGGGACAGCCGTATTGTTCCCAGTGCCTTTCTGTCAAGAACCTCCCATTCTTCGTCCTTCATAGTCGTCGGCTGCTTTGCTCTTCCTCCCAATGGTAGGAATAGATCCTTCTGGTATAGATAGTCCTCCATTTGCATCTTCCACAACTGGTAGTTTTGGCCATTAAATTTCTCGACCTTAAACTTTCCTTCTTCCGCCATTGCTCCCACTCGAACCAGAAACCCTAGTTTCTGGCAAGTTTATCTGCCAAATAGACCTTTGGCTCTGATACCAATTGTTAGAAAAACAGGATCGCAGAGCAACAACAATAAACAAGATGCGAATACAAATTACGCAAACACATTACAAGAGAGACCAATATATCGTGGTTCACCCAAGATGGGCTACGTCCACACTGAAATTGCCAGTCTCTAGGATACAACCTGCAACACATCCGTTGCACTTCCTCTTCACTGTCTCACAGTCTCTCTTCCACGATCTTAGAGATCTTTACAATGCATAATACCTAATACATCAACCCTAGCCGTATTACAATGTCTTTCTTTTAAAGGGGAAATACAATGGGAAAATACCACGGGTTACCCAAAACCATGGACCAGCAATCTGTTGGCGCAAAAACAACCCATAACAAAATTTTCTTTCGGGGGCCCGCTGTTGCGCGTGCCAGGATCATAACCAAACCTGGGGTACAAACACGGTTGAATCATCATCTATGAGACTGGAAGATCAGGCTCCACAACCAACACTTTCTACTTTCAAATCCCCTTTTTCAGAGTTTGTTGGAATCAAGAAGATAAGAAAAGCTAGTAACTTTGCACTTTCATTTTTATTTTTTCAATAACAAGGTCCCATCTTCGAATCCAGAGGAACCTATTTTATGAAATGCTTCTCCTCATTCTAATCGGACAAACATCTTGAAATTCACATGACAGGTTGCATAAGGTCCTGCAAATTCTCCAACCTCTCTTTCTGACTACCATATGGCATCCATTTACCGCCAATGTCTTCAAAGTCCTTAATATGTTTTTCATCAACAGGGTCATCACTTGTCCCCTCGACAAGCTTAGGATGAAATACATGATTCAAGCAGAAAAAATATTTGGGTGTCTTCATAATTCCATCTATCACAGATATCTCCATCTTGGCATTGCTCACGGTTGCTAGAATTCTTGGGCATTTTTAAAAGAATTTTCCTTGACATAGTTAATTTATGGACTATGGTGTGGTCGTGGATTCGTCGTTGTTCATTATAGTTAATCTATGGACTATGGTGTGGTCGTGGATTCGTCGTTGTTCATTAACCCTTTCAGAATACATCGTCAATGTATTAATTGTATGATTAGGTGAAGTTTCATTTATATTGAGTACTCCATCATTTCTACATGTTGTCACTTCATCATTTACCTCATAATCATTTTGATCCCTCCCATCTTCATAATAATCTGCTTCGTTGTCTAGGAGAATGGTCATCATCATTGTCCTTTTCTTTCTGATGGATTTGTTTTTAATTGGCTTGAGGGACAGGTTCCGACTCTTCTTTGATCTTCTATGGTCGAATGTGTTTTCCATCGATCTCACATCCCAGGTCGTATTCAAAATCTGAGTCAAAAAATTTATCTTCAGCTTCAGTGTCTTCATTTTTACTTCCTTCCTTGGAGAAGCAATTATTTTGGTTTCCCTCAATCTCCTCCATGCTTTCTCTTTCACCTTCCAAGTTGACCCTATCCTTTATTATTATGTTGAAATTCATTTCTAATTGTCTTACCAAATCATGAATTTCTGCTATAACTTCTCTTCCTTGCTTGTATAATTAATAAATGTAGAAGTGATAAATGACATTTTACAATGATGAATGGTCTTGCATTTATACGCCTTGTGGTGACCATTCAGATAAGGTCATATCTTTACATATGCACCTTTTAATAATGCATTAAAGTCTTAATTCCTATGGTATACACACACACACACACACACCAATTTTCTTTTCTATACTAACATTTACCAAATCCACCAACGCAACAAATTGATTGCCAACTCCTTCCTTTGAAGGAAATATTTTAGTTGGATTCACCTTGACAAGCAAAACATTTGAACTAATGTACCATTCTTGGAGAATTTTCTACAACGATAATTAAAACGATAGACTTTTTAGTTTCAAAAAAATAATATTTTCCTCATTTGATTCCTCTTCATCTAAATTCCAAGCAAAATTGATATTTTCACTCTTCCATATTTTACCTGTACATCATTTGCTTGGATTCTACAGTCCTAGGTTCCATAGCCTGACTTCCCATACGAAAAAACATGCTCTTCCCTTTATGTTGCATTCTCTTTTTCCTAATCATTTTTCTTATTTGTTTTTACCTCAACTAAAGAAAAATTTCCTCATCCTCAACATCAGTCTCATGATTCTCCTCTACCATAAGAGATGAGATCTTGGTTTCTAGAGACTATGATGGTGTATTACTTAGTGTGAATACGATATTGTTATATCTTGGGGATAGGTTGTTTAATAAAACCACCTCCGCATCATCTTCTCCTACTTTTATACCCACTTCTTCTTATTGTTGTATTAATGCCTTTGATGCATTAAAATGACTGGACATAAATTATCCTTTAATCATTTAGATGAAAGAAATTGCTTCTTCAAAATAAACTTCCCATTGCGATCCTTTGATCCAAATCATTTATTTAACTGTTGTGCAATTTCCTTTGAGATTTTAGATAGATCTAGATGGTGAAATTGAGTATCTGACATCCCTAAACCAATAATTAAATTTCCTTTCTCATATTTTAACATCCATTCAACTAATTTATCACGTTGTATCAATTTGGTTTATAAACTGCTTACAACAGCCCACACATTGATGTTTGTTAAATGTAATTGCAAATTCACTTTCCATGTATGAAACTTTCTATCAATAAACTTCTCCAAATTTACTGTCTTTCAAAGTTTACTTTTAAGAATAAAAATACCTTCCAATCTGAATTTCAAAGCAGAAAATATAGCATTGTGTGCATGCCCTCAGAGTGGTCAGTTGCTATACCTTTTGAATGCATTTGAATCTTCTACAAGGCTTTTTTCTGCATCCCAACATCTAATATGGCAATGGTTTCCTGTGTTTGGTCTTTGATAATGGTAGGTGTTCTCACTTTTGGCAGGCACAACTACTCTAGCAAAAAAAACACACAGGGCAAGATTGAAGAAGTGTTCTCTTGCAGATTCACATCTACTATATCTACAAAAATCAGGTTTCTATATATCTTAATGTGATTTTTTGCTCTTTCTCCATGTGATTTCATGTTTGCTTATTTATCTTCTCCCTCTGCACATACGCCGTGGCTTTGTTGTCAATATTTCCCTGTCTCCAATGGAAGCTCTTCCTCCTATGCCTATATGTTTGCATTCAGGAATATTGTCAGTTTGTATTTTGATTCTCTTCAAGTTCGTCATGGTCTTCAACATTCCTCAACAATCTGCAACGTGGTCTTGCTTGAGCACTATCACACTTCTTCTCAAATATTCATTCTTTTTATGTCTTCGATGTAATTTATCTGAAGTTTCTTCAATAAAAATTCTCTTTCATGTAACCATTAGAAAAAATATATAATCTTTTAGTAATAAATAAACTTGCTTCTTCTTAACAAACCAGTGAAATAAACTTGCAAAGCCAACAATTGCTAAGTCTCTTTTTCCTTTAGGCATGTCCTTCAAACTCTAATCTTCACATGCTCTAGAATTGTATCATGCTCTGATACCATATAGAAAACAATGAATGCAAGATATGAAAGATGTGCAACATACTATCTTTTATCCAAATGAAAAAGATTGATACAATGAGGTAAGATCACCTTATATCTAGCACATTAGGCAGTTTGTGATACCTACCTAAGCTAACTACCATCACTAATGATACCTTATTAATTGTAGTAGGTCACTTAACATAATGTGACCCTTATTACCCACTAAAGTTACTTTATTAATTTGGAGTCTTGACTCTTAGTACTCCAAGGTTAACACTCCACCATAATATTGTTGTCACCTACCCCTGCCATTTAGTTGGAAGCCGTTACTTCAAGAACAAGGCAAAC
The DNA here is from genome assembly GCA_027924585.1 of Larix kaempferi. Lineage (NCBI taxonomy): Eukaryota > Viridiplantae > Streptophyta > Pinopsida > Pinales > Pinaceae > Larix > Larix kaempferi. The sequence goes on from BSBM01000893.1 coordinate 18,292,879, forward strand.
TACACCAAGTCATATCAAAATTATTCATTCAGATACCAATGTTCACTCATATTTATACTTTTATTGGCATGTTGGTTAATTATCACTAGTGGTCACTATCTTTTAATTAAATGCCAACATTGGAGACACCTTCCAAATATTTATTCAAGATTCAGAAATTTTGTAGATTTTTGTAAATTTTGTGTTGGAATGTAAAATAAAGATAGCGTGAATATCCATTTCATTAATATGATACACATATAAATACATATGAGATATGACCCTTGGTTTTATCTTCCAAGAGGTCTCTTGGACTCCCTAATGACTCTTCCTATTCACCTATGATTCTTCATGTGAATGGTAATAATTATAATACACTTTTACCAACCCTAAGGGATTAGGTTTCCAACATTCCCCCCCTCTTAATGCAAAGGGGTGTTTGTGAGTCCAAGTATCTTTTTGAAAGATCTGAAATCTTGAAGTGGATAGCTGCAAATGGCTGAACCTTTCACTGAAGTGATCTTTGAATTGGTGGTTTTGGAATGACCACAAACCAATGGCTAGCACAAGCTGATTTTTACTAAATGGTGGTTTTTAGATGACCAAAAACCTAGTATATGGTGGCTTTGGATGACCACAAACCAATAGTTAGCAAAAGTTGATGTCTTCTACTAAACGGAAGTTTTAGGATGACCACAAACCAATAGTTAGCAGAAGTTGATGTCCTCTATGAAATGGTGGTAATGGATGACCACAAAGTGAATGGTAGATGGTGGTTTAGGATGACCACAAATCAATGGATGCATTGGAACATGGCTCTAATTCTATCTCTTGGCTACAGCTCTAACTATCGCTTTGACTTTGGCTACTAGCTCTAGTATTGGTTATGGCTCAGGCTCGCTTGTTTCTGCAATGTAGTTGTTTTCTTAGTGAGCAATCTGTCAAATTGATAGGGCTTTGAAGCTTGATGCTTGACTATTGACCCATGATATTGGTATGCATTCCAGCAATAGTATCAAAGCACTAGTTTTGTCAACCTTCAAACCTACACTGAGCTTGTTGTATTGCAGAAGATTGTATTGTCGGCTTTGCAGCTTCTACTCAAGGGACTTGGTTCTTGAAGATGTATTCTCTTATTTCAATTGTTGGAGTGGTGCTTAGTGGCAAGGAAAACTATCCAGAATGGTCAAAGAAAATCAAGCACGCCCTCATCTTCAACAATCTGTGGGATGGAATTTGTGAAGGAGAAGATGATGTTGCACCTGAAGAACCTAAAACAGACAAAGAACTTGCAATATGGAAGAGTAGAAGCAAAAAGGAATATGCATTGATTGCTACTACAGTAAGTGAAGAGGTGAGTTGAAGGATAATGATCCCATGGTTGTAGCATCTGAGATTAAAGCCATCATGCACAAAATTGATGCCGCCAATGTGAAGGTAAACCTTCCTCTCACTACCTTCATCAAGGTCCTCTACTCCACATATTCTCACTATCTTGAGTCACCTCAAGCTAATAGCCAACTAAAAGACCTTAAATTTGACACCCTAGTGGAGAAGAATGCAGAATGAGAAAAACTCTTTGTAAATAAGATGGTTCATCCCATTGGAGAGACAGTGTGCCTTGCTCTGAAAGGGAAGAATCAATCACATGATTCTTCTAGAGGAGATGGCAGCAAAAAAGAAATTGGTAGAAAGAATTTCTGAGGCGGGGGTGTAGACACAACCATGGTGAGTGATTTGATCTTCAATGTGCCTGTTACGTGGTACCAATTCCGGCACACCTTCAGATATGCCCCAGGGAGAGAGGAGCATTTTTTTGACTTGGAGGGATGTGTTCCATCTTTTTCTGAGTGAGGGTTATGACCAGATCCTCTAGTTCCCCCCTGGGGGTACTATGGCTTAGTGGCATTGTTGACTGCCTCAGAAGGACTTGAAGCCCTGAGGTTGGTGTCTAGGGCCCCCAGGGGTGGGTCATTGGGTCACATGACCCCCACCTTACTTTATCACACTGGTGGCACTTTCTTTTAACACTAAGGTTCATGCCTCTACTCCAGGCCACCATCCACACCCTTTTGGTCCTCCAGCTCAGCAGCGCCCTCTCTCCTTGGCTTTGCTCATGATGATGACATCATCCTTCCTCCAGGCCAGCATTGCATGATTGGGGAGGGGGGGCATTGGGGGATTTTCACTACTATTGGGGTTAGATGGGGTATGACGACCCCCCCCCTCTGCCCTCCAACCTTCAGATCGGAATGATATGCTCATTTTCAGCTATTTAGTCGTGTGGGTAAATTATGGGGAAAATGTCCCACAGATTTGATTATTTTATATTATTTGTTATAATTTTAAGTTGACATTTTATAATTTCAAATTGACATTTTAAAGGCATGTCGGCCTGGATATTTTTGTAAAGTGAGTGGGAGAAGGTATAAATAAACTTCTCCTCACTTCATTTGAAAATAACAACTAATGGGATAAAACTTTTTTTGCTCTACTTTACCCTTACTAGGGCTCTTGGATTGATGCGCACCTCTTGAGGAAGGGTTTTCTTGATGGTTTGGAGCAAATTCTTTTAAAGTGTCTTTTTGTTCATGCTTCTTGCTAATGTGATGCTAGAATTGTTAGCCTAACACATGCACAAGGAGGTATCTATGCTTTTCTTCTTGATGTCTCTTTGTTAATTGTTGGATAATGATGCTTGTTTAGGGTTGAATGGTAGCCATTAATGTTATATTTTGTCTTAACTAGGTCATTTTCTGCCTTTAGTCACCATAGCATTATAAGGGACCTCCTCCAAAGGAATCCTTTTTTAAGCTTGACCTTTAGGTCTTCAAGTTTTGCCCTAACTAGGTCTCCTTTAACCAACCCTTGTGGTTGTTAAGGAAGGCCCTAGTTTTCCAAACTTGCCAAGCACCATCTCAAGAGGAAAGCCTCTTTTCCTTGATGCCCTAGGGTTAGGGCAAGACATTTAAACCCTAGTGCAAGCTTGTTTTTCCCTAGCAGCCACCTCAAGAGGAAAGCCTCTTTCCTTGATGCCCTAGGGTTAGGGTAAGACATTTAAACCCTAGTGCAGGCTTGTTTTTCCCTAGCAGCCACCTCAAAACCTGCTCCATACCTTCGCTCTCCTCTCCTTCAAAATCGCCTCCCTTCTCTCCATCCTTCTCCACCTTCACCCTCCTTGCCTTCCACCTCACCCTCCTTCCTCACCAGCTCGGCCCTCCTCTTTTCCATCTTCTTCTCCCCTTAGCCTCCCCATTTCTTTCCTTTCCTCCTCCACCAACCCTCGGCCACCTCAAACAGTGGCTCGGTCCCCCCTTTTAGGACCTCGAACCTCCCCCATTGGCTGCCCCTTGTCTTAAGCTTGGTCCAGCAAGTCTCAATCTCCCATTTGGGGGACTTCCCAAGCCCTAAACCAACCTTTTTGCAGACCTACTTCCTACTGCTACAAGTCTGCATTTTTGCAGAAGGCCACACATAGGACAGCCTTCTCCTTTAAGTCCTATACCTGCAAACACAAGGTAAACATTAAAGGATAGCATTCATTGATATTTTGGTACTTTTGCAAAGTTGTCATGCTAAAGGAAAGAAGTCTGATTTTAGCCTAAAACAAAGGTAGAAGTTTGAATAGTGGCTCTATATGCATTGGATGTTTGTATTTAAGTGTATGGCAATGATGAATGACATTATATGATACACATATCATCCCCACAGGTAGTATAGTTCTTTTGTTGTCAATACCTTCTGATATACTATTATACTACTGCTATACTATGTTAACACCTGCATACAACATTATTCGAGCTTGTATTCCATTGGATGTCATTGTTATTATCTCCTAAGGTCAATCTTGTTTTGTTTATATTTGTTGCTATGCTTTAGTATCCATTGCAGACTAACGTGAAATAAAAAGCTACCTCACTGCCATAAAAGTGCTTTGGTTTCAGGATTGATAACTTTGTCAATGATACATACTTACATGATAAAGGATTGATAGATGATCTCTTATATGACAATCATACATGAATAGATGTTATACTTTATTAGGTGATCTACGATTGTCACTGATCCTTCTCATATCCCTGACTCAATTGATTGTTTTTATTAATCATTTACATCTTTGAGTCAAATATGTGCATTTGCTACATCTTATCTTATATCTACAAGCACTACAACCTAAGTAGTATGTCTCCTTCGTTCATTTAAATTCATTGTCTAAGGCCCTAGTCTCTGATATTCTTGTCAAAGAAGACATAGCTTTTCTTGTTCTAGGATGTTTTGCAGATTACACAAGGGCTCTTCCCGTTGGAGGTTCCAACTCTCCTAAGAAGTTAGAGGATTGGCTAAGGTGGCAGTGGTCACTTCTCTTGCATTTGTCATCGGAGGCTAGTCTGCTAATTCATCTGGTAACAGTGCCCATTGTGGCAAGAAAGGACATGAGGAGATATGCAGAACTCCTTGGGAGAAGGTCACAAAGAAGAAAGAGGAAAAAGCTCATGGATCTGATAAAGCTCCTGAATCTGCTCATTTCGTTGTTGCACATAGTAATGTTGGCACAAACGAAGTTATATTTAATACTTCATTTGCATCTTGCAGAGATACTTGGCTGCTTGACAGTGGTGCTACCTACCACATGGCATTTAGAAGAGACTTTTTTGAAGATTTGAAGGACAATGTAGATGGTATAGTGTACTTTGCAGATAAATCCAACCTCCAACCTGAAGGAATTGGCAATATCAAGCTTAAAATGCCTCAATTTCCTGATTTTATGTTGCAAAATGTTCTCTATCTTCTAGAGTTGCAAAGAAACATGCTATCTCTTGTGTACATTCGACAACAAGGTCACTCTATCCACGTATTTGATGGGAAAGTAGAGATAAGGAGATCCTCTGACAACCAAGTCATCATAACTGGATGGGAAGCTGAGAAATTGTTGAAGCTAAAAGGGATATCAACAAGAGCTCAAAATTATGCATACCAATCTCATGAAGAAGGCATTTTTCTATCTAGTCTCTTGCGACATGCTAGATATGGACATAACAATTATGATAGTCTTAGAATGTTGAAGAATGGTGTTTCTAGTTTGCCCACCATTCAAGAGAAGTTGAAATAGAGTGATGCTTGTATTCTTGGCAACATAGTACGCCCCACGCCTTTCCATGATTCAAATTTTAGAGCATGTAGAAAATTAGAGTTGATAAACTTTGACTTGTGTGGCCCCATGCATGTTGGTTTTGCAAATAGTTATAAATATTCCATGACTTTTCTTGATGATTACTCCAGGATGTGTTGGGTATATTTTACTGAAACAAAAATCAGAGGCATTTGAATCATTTAAAAAAATTCTTGTATGGATTGAAAATGAAGCACAAACTCACAATAGCACTCTTCTTAGTGATAAGGGAAAAGAATATACTTCTAATGAATTTGAAACTATCTTCGTCAACATGGGATTATGCATCAAAGCATTGTTCCATATCCTCAACAGAATGGTGTAGCAGAAAGAATGAACAAGATACTCTTGAATATGTACGCTCCATGCTATTTTTCAAGAATGTGAAATTAATGTTTTAAGGTGATGCAGTGTGTGCAATCTATTTGAGAAACAGAAGTCCATCTCATGCTCTTGCCAACACGACTCCATATGAAATGTGGTATGGACCATGGTCGCATTCCTTCGATAAGGCATCTCAGGGTTTTTCGTTCCACCTGTTATGCCTTAAATCCTAAGGAACAAAGAAATAAACTTGGTGCAAGGAGTCAAAAGTGCATCTTCTTGGGGTACTCAAACACCACCAAAGCATATCGTCTTTACAATGAGGTGAACAAAAAGTTTATTCTTTCTAGAGATGTGATTTGTAGTGAAATGAATAAAGCTGACAAGACTGTGGAGAGGTAATGATCATCTTGACAAATTTACCAATGCAAAGATATTTCATGAATTTGACAATGAGATTCCACATCTTAAAGGAGGGATCCCTATCTTGGATCAATCTTTGGAATCTCCTTTTACAGTACCATCTCCCACTCATGAAGAAGTTCTCGCCACTTCGCCAAAATAGGAGGTTCAATTGGATGATGTAATTGAGAGGATTAAAAGATTGAATCTTGAAGAGAATGAAGCACCACTAGTTGATCAGCCTGAACCCTCACAGAAACTTCCAAAATGGGTCATGAACACATGTGAAAGTATTCATCCCGTTGAGATTGGAAAGACGAGAGCCAGAAGTTCGACAAGACAAGAAGATTGAGGTGATGCAGATGATTCAAATTCAGGTGATGTAGATGATATGGATGTTTCATATGATTATGAATTAAATTTATATGCTAACTAAGAACCAACTTCCTTTGAAGAAGTTGCTTCTTGTGATGAGTGGAAAGAAGTTATGCAGAAAGAATATGAGGCTATCATCAAAAATGGGACATGGAAGATGGTGAACCCCATTTGGAACCAAACCAATTTGCTTCAAGTGGTTCTACAAAATCAAGTACAAATCAGATGGATCACTTGACAAGCATAAGGTGAGGCTTGTGACAAAAGTTTTTGCACAAAAAGAAGGCATTGAATATGATGAGACTTTTTCCCCCACAACAAAATGGGCTACCATTCATACTCTGTTGATTTTGGTTGCACAAAATGGATGGAAAGTTCATCAAATGGATGTGAAGATTGCTTTCTCGAATGGAGACTTGAAAGAGACAAGAACAAAAGGTATGCAAGCTCATGAAGTCTTTGTGTGGCTTGAAACAAGCACCTCACACATGGTATGAAAAGCTAACCAATCATCTTTTGAAATTGAATTCCAAACACTTTAATCTTGATGATGCAACTTTGTTTATCAAAAATGTTGAAATATCTATTGTATATCTCGTAGTGTGTGTAGATGATCTGTTGATGACAGGGAACAATGAAAGCTACATTGCATCGATTAACAAAGAATTGAAGGCAAGCTTTGGAAGAGAGATTTGGGACATATTCACTACTACTTGGGTATTGAAGTGACTCAAAATCCAAAGTGTATATTCATCTCCTAGAAGAGGTACATTGGAGAGTTTTTGAACAAGATTGGCATGACAGAGTGTAACCCTCTCTCTACTCCAATGGAATAGAATTGAAGCTCATGTCAAAAGAAGGAAATGAATTTGAGGATGCAACCAAGTACAGACACCTTATGGTGAGTCTTATCTACCTTACCACCACCAAGCCAAATATTTTGTTTGTTGTTGGAATCCTTTCCAGGTTCATGCAAGTCTTGTGAAGGGCATTGGTCTGTTGCAAAGAGAGTTCTAAGATACTTGAAGGGCACTCAAGACCTTGTACTCAAATATTCTAAGGTGGATGACTTCAAACAGATTGGATATTCTTATTCAGGCTTTGATGGCAATAAAGAGAATGGGGTATATACTTCAGGCTACCTCATGAGTCTTGGGTCAACAATTGTCTCCTTGAGACCACGCAAACAATATGATCCAGTAGATTCTACAACAGAGGCAGAATATGTGGCTACAACAAAAGCAACAAAGGAGATTGTGTGGCTCAAGAAGATACTTGAAGATTTGCAAGAGAAACAAGTGAATTGTACTCCTCTTCTAGTTGACAATACTTTTGCAATCAAGTTGGCCAAGAATCGTGAATTCTATAATTGAACTAAGCACAGCAACACAAAGTACCATTTGATTCGATATCATGTAGATGCCAAGACTATTCATTTGAGACATTGTTCCACAAGTGAGCAAATTGCAAACATCTTCACTAAAGCACTTGGAAGAGAAAAGCTTGAAAAGTTCAAAAAGATTCTTGGACTCACAAACACCCCTTCGAATTAGGGGAGGAGGGGGGGAGGGGATGTTGGATACCTAATCCTACGAGATTATGATCCATTTGTAAATATTGTAAATATTTAACTTTATTTTTAGTTACCTAAAAAGCTTGAAGAGTCATTGAGAATAACATATATTTGGAAGATGAAAACCAAAGGTCATGTTATGCCACATATTGTATTGGCATATTGCTACTTACTTTTGCTTCACTTCTGTTGACATATCCCAGATCCTATGGTCTCCTTTTACTGCTGTTGGGACCTTCCATATGATATGAGTGATGAGATGATATTATTATTATGATGCCATATTACTACTATGCCATGTTTTACTGATGATGATATACTCATGGATGTTGTACTTTACTACTATTGTATGATGTATTTGATTGTTTTGATGAGTATAGCTAGTAGTATCGATCATAGGTTGACAAGGGTGAAGGGGCTTTGATTTACTTACATACTATGAACCTAGATGACTCTTGGCTTTGCAAGGACTATTCCCCCTTCTTCGGTTTCATTTTTTACTTTCTCCATATCATCCATATCACTCCACATTTGGTCTGCATCCCAATGGTTTAAGTTGTCCGGGTTGACTTATACTTTCCCCCTTTGTGGATATGTCACCTTTCGTGCTTCTTGTTATCTCTCCCATGTGTCTTGGGTTGTTGTGGTGTAGTGAATCCTTAGTACATGATGCTTTCAGGTAGATCCTCATGGCCAGCAGTCAATAGTCAGGAACAACTACAAGTAGAGAATCCTTATGCGGGAGGTTCCCAGGCATGCTCCCCAAGCCTGGTTGTCATAATAAGGAAACTCTAGATGTGAGCAATGCCTTTTCCTGAGATCCAAAGAAATTCCTATAAAAATAAAATGGTTAACGATTGAAGGAATAGGTAATCCCGGTCAGGGTTATGGATGCTTGGTTGGTCGCTGGGCAAGGCCTATTTGCATGAAAGTGCTTTACTAAGGCAACTCCGTCGAAGTTATGGACACTTGCTAGAAACAAAGCTAAGGCCATGTCATCACTAGTATCAAAAAGGTATAAACCCATGGCTAGTATCCTTCAATCTGTTAATCTTGCAAAAGAAAAAGAAAGAAAGGGAAATATTATTGTTGGGATCAAAGTAAAGGTATCTCATAACACACTCCCTCTGATAAGACACATATTGTTCGTTGCTACTTGCATTGTTGGTTAAACTACAAAGGATCCCTTATTCCTCTATCATGAGTCATTCAGACAACTTAAAGCCAATTCACTTCCTAACCTAACTTGTCATCCGCATCCACCTCGAGGAGGAACTAGTCCTCGTAAATGCTTTGGTGTTAGAATGGTTATGATATGTTCCTAAATCATTAATCCGATGAACTTGTTGAAGATACTTATGGGGTATATTATCATGTTTCTCATGACTATGATATATGATGAATCACAATAAACAGTTAAATGCATCATAATTACTATGTACATTGATTCTACACATGTACATTGTTGGTGCATCTAGGACATTCTCTACTACTGGTCTATCTAGGACACCTTTTGATTATAGTACAACATCATTTTACTGCTACAAGGGTATCATCATGTCTTCTTCAAAGCTATTGTATTCAGTGCCAGTTGGTCAGTGTTATATAGTGGCCAATCCCATTCACCGAGGGACTAATATCATATATTTTGTTGTATATGGGATTCGTGCATTCTGAGCACATATTTGGATACCCATTTGGCCACTTATTCAAGTATATGCCATCAGATTGATCACTACTACCTCAGATCAATCACTTCTACAGGATGGTGGCTACATTACACAATGTTCTGCAATCCCGATTTTCATGAACTTGCATGGATTTGATGCACTCAATTCTTTCCAGATCTACTGATGGATTTGAATACCCATTTGGCCCTACTTTCAACCTATGGGGTTACATGTCAGAACACTCCTCTAATTTGGTCAGATCTACAGGGGTCACTCAGATAGTATCAATGAGTAGCCTCCAAACTTCATCAACGTGCATGGTTTTGATCCAGCCTCCAAATGCACAATGACTTAGTCTTTTTGGGCACCAATTTGGCTCTTCTACCCAGCCATACCCTCAAATTGCCCAACAACCTCCTATTTCAATGATTTTCAACAAGCAGGGGGGTTTACAATCAAGCTTCAGTATGTTGACAGATTATTATGGGGCATTACTACACTTTACTAGTTTATTTGCCTATGTTGAGGCAAATATTATTACTAGAGACTATCTGGGTGCACTTATGTTATTTTTTGATGTTAAGGTGCACTTTATTATTTTTCATGAGTATTACTACATTACTACTATTGAGGTTGATTTGCCTATCTGGCACTTGGGCACACATGTTGAGGCACTTTTGGATGATGTGGCACCTTGGCACACATGTTGAGGTTTATTGGGATCATCATGCCTCTATCTCACTTGTTGATTAGATCTCAACCCCTGATTACTATTTCTCACATGGATTGACTCCCCCCCATGCATGGATCATTTCAATCAACGACATGGATTAAGGAGGCTTGTTTGACCAATGACTTTCCTTGGGATGATGGCTCATGGTATTGGCACATGGTTTCACATATGCTCATGGTTTTGAAGAAGCACATGGTATTTGGCATTATTTTACTATTATTCACATGGTCAAGAGAGATTTTCCCTTCTAGAGGAAACAACTTGGCATTTTATCATTGTATTGGATTGGATCTAGAACATGGATCGAGGATCCTAGCCATTGATTTGTATTTGCTCATCTCTTGAAATCTACATCATTCATTGTACTCGTGGGCATGGTCCAAAACCCTATCCACCCTTAGCCTATAGAAAGAGAGGCCATTTCCATTGTAACTCATTGGTTTGGATTGTAACTCATTGGTTTGGAGAGACTATAATGAAATAATATTTGATTTGGGATTACTGCTGGAAATTTAGTGTTCTTATGTGCTTCATAATAACAGATCTCGTGGATTTCCAAGTTTGCTTTCCATCGTATTCATGTTCCACTTCAACAAAGTTGAGGTATTATCAATTTAATTTGTTTTTACTAGAATACACAAGTAGTAGGGATTGCCTGGATTCTGGAAGCCTCCTTACTAGATTAATAATTTAAGTAATGGATTGCCAAGAAGCCTTCTTTGTTTATTTATTTTGTTGATCTCGCTTTAGCGATTAATCTAACTATCTTGTATTTGCTTGTTTCAAAATTGGATTGCCAAGAAGCCTCCTTTTCATTGTAGGTTATACAAGAAGAAATGGAACAAATTGGCTGATATTTTCTTAAAGTGCAACCAAGAGTGGATGGCCAAGAAGCCTCCTATCTTTTAAAGACTCACATGGATGCTACAATGAAGGGTGTTATAGACTCCATTTGCCCCATTAACATTTTTCTAAGGCACTAATTTATCCCCTCTTCTTATGTTCTCTTCTCCATTCCTTTCACTTTATTACTACTTCTACTTCTGAAATTTTTTCACCATTGTAACTAGCCTCAAGCTAGATCCAACATCTTAAGAAAGTTCTACACATTGCCTTTCCTCATTGTACCTAATTACAAGATCTAAAGACTAAGGAAACTACACACAAACACACCTAAGAAGATAAATAGCTAAAAATAAGTTGTGGATGTGTATCTTGTGTTAGTTATCATGGTGCATGCCCTTCTTGTTTGTTGTTATTTCATTTCTGCATGACTGAATCTTACAGCAAGATTTAAATTGTGTTGAATGCTCACAAATATTCCACCATTGTGTAATTTGAGAGTTAATAGCTTAACTATTTTATTTCTACATTATATTAAGTTATTGGCTTGATTTGCATGTTTACTATTGCTGGAAATCATACTAATAAGGATCAACACTAATTTCTCCCAATTTCAATAGGGTTCTTTAAGTCTTGACCTTTAGCAAAGAGTTTCTTTGCTCATGGCCAACACTTACCTTTTGAAAAAGTTAAAATCTCTCTAAGTAAATCATTTAAATTGTTGTTACATACATTTCACTTTCAACTACCAACTTTTGTTTAAAATTTCTATTTGGATAATATAAAGTGCATGTTTTTAAGTATTCTTGTGATAAGTAACTTCTTTATTCCAGCACTTTAATGACCACTTTGTTCAAGTAAATTATGTGCTGGTAGCATCTATTTATTGAGCAAGATTTATTTATAAATTGATCTTGATTTGATTTACTTGTGTATTCAACATTGTTGAATCATACTTGCTCAAATATTGCCTTATCTACTCTTGACTTCATGGCATTGCTCTAATGCATGAACATCTTAAGTCAGTTTGTTGTGAATGAGTAGAGATAGAAGTGTGGTTGGAAATTACATTAACCATTTTGTCACTAGCCATCCTTGGAGATTTGAACTTACCTTCATACCCTCTAGACCTCGAAATCATTCAACTAGGTGTACTTATTCATCACAAATCTATTAAACTAGTACTTAAGAAAGCCAGGCCATCTTGTTGTGTCTTCAGACATCACATGTGGAAAGCCCCTAGTTAGTACCCTGGAAAGCTTAGTTGGGGTCACCTCTGTTGGTTAGTCTAGATTTCCCCTAGGAAATTTAGGAGACCTAAACAGAGAGAGGCCTACTTGTGTGACACTTAGGGTTAGTTCTTTGAGTTTTGCGGGTTTAAACAATCGATTTTCGTTGCAATCACAAGACTGCTAAATTTTGCAACAACATGTCACTCTCTTGTATTAATTCACTATGAGACAGTGCTTCAGACACTATTTCATGACATCTCGTCCAAGATGTCTCTCATGGACACTCTCATCCAACCCATAGTCCTCTATGGCTTAGAGGTTTGGGAGCCTTGTCTACTAACTCTAATTGGGCCTTAGCATAACCAATCTTGGAGCCATACCAACAGTCAGACAAATTCACCACAACAGTAGGCCCTTCACTCTAAATAGGGACACATTGCCCACTATAGCTCTTCTTCTAGTTCTTCCTCCAGACAAAATACTATTATGAGATTCCCTCATTCAACCTCGGATGTGAGGAGAGATGCTTCTAGTGCCTCTAGTGCTTCTAGTGAACCATGACACATTGACCACGTTTGTTTCACATATTTTAGGTGTACTCTCCGTTACGTGGTACCAATACCAGCACACCTTCAGTTGTGCCCTAGGGAGAGAGGGTCATTTTTTCTGACCAGGAAGGGTGTTTTCCAGCATTTTTTGAGTGGAGGTTATGGCCAGGTCCTTTTGGTTCCTCTCCTGGGAGTACTATGGCTTAGTGGCATTACTGACTGCCTCATGAAAGGGCTTGAAGCCCTAAGGTTGGTGTTTGGGGCTCCCAGGGGTGGGTCATTGGGTTACATGACCCCCCACCTATTTTATCATTCTGGTGGCATTTCTCTCAGCACTGAGGCTTATGTCTCTCTTCTAGGTCACCGTCCACACTCTCCTGGTCCCTCTGCACTGCAACACCCTCTCTCCTTGGGCTCCTAGTCATGATGACATCATCCTTGTACCAAGCCTACATTGCTTGATATAGGGGGGGCGTTGAGGGATTTTCACCATTATTGAAGTTAGATGGGGCATGACGCTCCCCCCTCGCCACTCCAGCCTTCAGTTCAAAGTGATTTGCTCATTTGTAGTTATCTTAGTCATTTTTGGGTAAACTCTAGGAAAAATGCCCTAAGTTACCCACAAATTTGATTATTTTATGTTATAATTTTAAATTGACATTTTAAAGCATGTAGGCTCTGTTATTTTTTTAAAAATGAGTGTGAGATCATATAAATACAATCTCATCACTTCATTTTTACACAACTTATGGGATAAAACTTTCTTATGTTACTTTTTTACCATAGAAAGGGTCTTTTGGAGTGATGCGCACCTCTTGGAGGAAGTCTCTTTTGTCTCTTGGATGAATGTTGGATGCACTCTTGTCTTGCAAATGCTAAGTGGATGCTAGAATAGTTGGAACAACTCATGCAAAAATATGTCTTGCTCTTTTGAAGGTTTGCTTGTTGATTGGTAGGTAGGTTTTGCATCTAGGAGGATTGAATGGTAACCCTAGGGTTGCATTATCTCTAGATAGAGCCATTTATCTACTTTTCTATCCATTAGCACAGTAGAAACACTCCAAATAAGAGGTCTCTACATAGTTAGCCTTGGAGCTCCAATATTTGCCCTAGCTTAGGCGCTTGAAACCAACCCTAGGGGATGTTTCAAGAAGTCTGATCTGAAACTCTAGCTGCAGAATTTCAGTACCCTAGCAACCTTACTAGGTCTCCTCCTAGACCTTCACTCTACCCACATCCTAGCTCGCCTCTTCCTCTTATCTCCATTGGCAGCTTCGCTCTCCTCATTTCAGTCCTCGCTCTCATCTTTTGCACCTTCGCTGCCCTCATTCTGGCCTTCTCTTTATGACCTCAATCCTCCCTCTTTTTGGTTGTCCTCTTTCTCACCTTCGAACAGATGTGCTTGACCTCCTATTTAGAGCCTTCACAAGCACTAAACCAACCCTGAAACACTGCTAATCCACCGCTGTGCTAAGTCTGTTCAAAATTTTCAGACCTTCAACTCTCCTTTTCCTTTATTCAACAGCTGCATACACAAACAAAAAGGCAAGGTTGATCAAGGATATAAATTATGAGCTAATTGAAGTAATGGGTCTGAAATTTATCTAAATAGAGATCTGAATTTGGTGCAAAAAGAGGTCTGAATGCTAATTCCACACACAGTGAAATGTTCCTATTCTAATCCAAAGGGGTTGTGAATGATATCATTCTTATTTTGGCACTTAGGTTGACTTGCATCCATTGATATACTGATGTTAGTATTTCTGATATACTGCTATACTGATATATTTCTGATATATCTCAATCTGATGAATGTAAGCGTGATAACTAACTAATTCAAAGGTGCCACTGATTACACTCATTTCCCTATTGTCTTTATGGTAATGGTTATTATTCATATTGCTGCTATTGACTCTACATGCTGATATAATTCTGATGTTGTTATAATCTATTGCATGCAAGTGGGAAGGTGAAGTTGTTTTGGAATATTGGTATTATCCTTATTGTTCCTTACCAGTTGTTGTTAACAACGTTGCCTTTAATACATTTTCAAACGGATCTGACGTAAGTGTTACTTCACTGTCATAGAAGTGCTTAGATATTGGTATTACTTACATTTGTTAGTGGTTCAATATACTTAATTGATTATCTTTTGGCATTTACACTTGTTTGGTAATCTATGAAATTTATTATTGAAAGTGATACTCATTGTTACGCTTACTCATACCTTGATATTTGTACAAGTACTTGTATTGTTACCATTGAATGATTCGATAGTATGTCTTCTTAATTCGCATAAATACATTGTTTAAGGCAGTGGTCACTAACATTGTTTTCAAGAAGGCATTCTAAGTGTTTTTGTAGATCACAAAAGGGCTCTCCCCTTGGAGGTTCCGACTCTCCAAAGAAGTTGGAGAAGTGGCTAAGGTGACAGTGGTCACTTTCTCCCACATTTGTTTATCAGACACTAGCCCTGCTAGTTCATCCGGTAACACACTCTTTGTACATTTCCCTTCTGGATCAGCTCTTCCATCTTTGGAAATAGCTCTTTTTGGTTTTTAGGTTAGAGTCATGCTTTTCGCCTTTTATAGGAGCCACCTTCGCTCTCACACTTTCTATTGTATCGACATCTTAGTACCACACAATCCCATTGACCTACTTTTGTGGTCATTTGTTCAACATTAATAAAATTATCTTATCTTATCTTGTTAATGGAGAAGCATCCAACATTGGAGCTATCCTAGGCCTGTAATTTTGCAATATTGTGTTTTGGGGGACATAAAAGACATGCTATGAGGGAAGGAATGCTTTTGGGTGGGGGAGATGAGAGTGGATGAATTATTATATATTCAACCATCCTTGTTAACATGTCACATTAAAAAGATGTGGGGTTGTTTATTTGTCCATGTTAGCTAATCAACATATTCAATCATTTGTTTATTATCTTCTTAGAAGGTTTGCAACTTTGCAAAGAAGTTGAAAGCCTTGGCCCATTTCTATAGACATCATCAACTTGTGGTGAACCTTAAAAAGACTAAAGTCATGACATTGAACACTTCCAAGCATGCTCTCTCCACGCTTTGTTTCTTCTTCAAAGGGTAGTTGGTTGAGATTAATATGACCTACAACTACTTGGGGATTTAGTTTATGAGTCCCATTCTCAACCTAAAGTTGGCCCCTCAATTGTGACTTAGTTAGGCATATTGTCTCTCTTTCATGCTTGAGCACCAATGTTTCCATATACATTTCCAGGTATCCCAATGAGGATGTGAGATTTTGATGTGATCATAAAATCCACTATGCTTTATGGCTCAAAGATTCACATGTTGGTTTAGGACTTATTAATGAGGCATGTGTGGGAGAATTAACATGTAATGCTCTAGTGTGTGAACCTTGTAAATGGTTAATTCCCCAAAATATTGCCCAAGCTAAGTTTAGTACCCATCCCCTACATCTTTAGATTGCTTTCAGACTTATTTCTTACACTCACCAACTTCAAACCCTTGGTGACTTTTCTTCAAGTTGGGAGAGACATCCATATTTAACTCATCATTCTTTAGAGGAGTTTGCCTCCTTGGGATTTTCTGGACAATGGTAGTGTTTTTACCTTGAGGCCACTTTACTTTTCTTTCCCCTCCAATCAAATACCCCTTGGATCCTCCCTCCTCACCCCAAGGAGGAGATTAATACATCAGTTATAGAGGACATCTATTGGCAATTCATTATAATCACTTGGGTTTCCTTGATCTTTTATGCTAAGATGTTCTTGCATATTGCTAGCAATCTCATTGCCCATCCCAACTACATATAAAAGCATCAGTCTCGTGACCTTCGTATTCCCCTTAGTCAATTGAGAGTGCCCTCACACTAATTATGAGTTGAGTCGGATCATTGGATTCCACGAGGAGAATATTTGTCAAAGTTGCTCCCTCTATGAGAAGGAAACTCAAGCGCACGTCATTTTCAGGCACCCCATCTACTGTTATATCCAAGGAAGATTTTACTACAGGTCCCTTCCTACATTTTTCCATCACCTCGACCAAAGATATGTGGCCTTGTACATTCAAAATGTAATTACTTATGAACAATGGGCCTTATAGGGGCCATTGAGGTCTACATGTCATTACCTCCTTTTTTCAACCCCCCTCAATCATCATAGGTTTCAAGTGCTCGAGTGATATTGTTGTCACTAGAACAAGAAGTGATAAATCAATGGGATGATATCCCCTAGACCAAGAGATCACAAGGCCATCTTGTCTTACTATTCCTTGCACCTAGTATAGAGGGACTACTACCCTCCAAAGCCCTCTATAGAGATCTCACAAATAGATGTCTATCACTAGGTTTCTTCCCTCCCTCAAGAACTCCTCGACCTTAGATGTTAGGAGGAATATCGCAAAGCGTTCCTAATTCCCCCAAAAAGAAAAACACAATCAAGTCTTCCTAGCCCTGACCACTCTTCGTAGGATAATATCAGGGTCAACATTGGCCACGTTCATGGTGGTGAGCAATGTTGCTTATGATGTTGACTGATTTGTTGCTCTTCCTCGGCATCCATACTCTTTGGTACTTTTTGGAGGTACTTTTTGGAGGAACTTTTATAGCACAACATTGCTATGAGGGTGCTCTTCTTCTTAGATTCTTTAATCTACATCACTATTTAGGAGTTAACCTTTTGGGTAAACCCCCTTTTAATGTATTGTCTACTTTTTCTTTCTTTATTTCTTTCTTTGACCTAGGATTTAGACCACTTCAAAGCTTCACACTCCTTATTGTTGTTGTTATCAAGTGTTGTTCTTCCTAGTCCCATTGATCTATAAAATTAGCCAATGCTAGTCAAGGTCTTTGACATTTAATGCAAAACAGAAATTTCACCTCTAACCTTAGAGGTTTCCCATATCTTAACCTTGTGAATTTTCAACCTTAGAGGTTTCCCATATCTTAACCTTGTGAATTTTCAACCTTAGGGTTGTTGCGAAATAGTGCATAAAACAGCAGCAGAAAGAATACAATATTTCACTTCCAAATAGTCCAAACTTCTATGAAATCCAAGAAGAAAAATACCCAATAGTTTGGATCAGTTTCAGCCCTCTAGGGCAACTTATCCCACATAAACCAGATCTGAAATTTATCTTTTCAGCAGTACAATAGCAGGTATAGCAGCAATAGAACAGCCCCTTAGATTCATCAATAAAGATGTTAAATCACTTAACAATTGTCCTTTTACTTATGTCAAATTATCAAAACATATATAGTTGTAAATAACAATACATGAAAAACAATTATAGCTGAAAATCAAATCAGAAAAATGCACAAGTTTTGGACAACTGAAAACTTCATTTATATGCTCAAGATGAAGTACATGCACATTACTACATACCATAGCCTTCTCTCAAGGTTAGTACAAGTCCACTTGCTCTCCCTTAGCCAGGGAAAATATGAAAACACTAGCTCAACCAAGGAGCTCCAATATGCAAGAATCACTCCAACACATCTTCCAAGGCAAGATGTCCTCTTCTCTTCTTCTTCTCTACAAATCCACCCTAGGGATTATCATCAAAGCCTAATCTTCTTGCCTTCGTAGGGTAGAAACGCTAACCCTAGAAACATCCTAGCACTCCAAGACAAGAGAAACCAAGTACATAAAAAGATCCAAGAGAGACAAAAGTGATCATCACCAACATTTTCTTTTTCGCAAGAGCAAACCCTAGTCACAAAAATCAAGCTCCAACAAAGACGTCTCTAGATTTCATAATTCCTCCTAGGGTTCAGGAGGAGACCTTAGCAATTCCCTCCAAGAAGCTAAGTACAAAGTAGAGGACAATGATGATTAGAAAGTCTCTCTCCTTCCTATATTTATATGAGAGCTAAGGGAGGCCAACAATAGAATGTGGGCCCAAATCCTTACAAGCAATCTACAATAAGCTCATGTAGGATAACACAAGTGAGACATTACACTCCAAAGTACGTGCCATCCTCCAAGGTGATGTCATACACAATAACGGCTCCAAGATGATGTAGCTTCACAAGGTAAGTCCACATGCCTCCATCATAACTACTCACAAGCCTCCATTTACTCCTCCATGCTCCTAAGCAATGTGCTCGACTAGGTCAATTGCCCCCTATAAGAACATTGTTGTAGTCTAGGTGTCCCCAAGTCAACTCCAAGCATCTAAACAAGAATCCAAACAACCCAATGCAATCTACGACCCGAAGCCTTCCTCAAAGATGCACAACACTCCTCCCACCAAGTAGGGAATTCTCCAACCCATGCACTCTCCATGTGGCCATAATGAAGGGCATCCACCAAACTATCAAGAGAACTCCAACACCTAAGGGAGAATACCAAGCCAACAACAATATGAGGTCAAACAATAACCATGCAAGCTATATGCAAATCCATCACGAACCATCTCCTATGTACCAATCCATCTCAAACCATCCGGGGGTTGAACATCACTATGTACACCAAGTCTCTTGAAGCACCCCAAACATCATGTAAACACTTTCCTTGTAATCTAAAAACTAACACTCCATCTTTACGAGAAAAGTGTTTGCACCAACACCTGTCGACTCCCTCTACAACTCCACTAAACCTGCTAAACCTACTACCTACAAATCCATATTGGTTGCGATCCTGGTATCAACCATCATCTCCTATAAAGAAACTGCCACCCATGCTATATAGCATCTTGATCCTCCAAAGAATAATGACCACATGCAACATGTCAACTGCATAATATATATAATATATTGTTTTATAATTTTTTATGATGATTACAATGTGTGAATTACAACATATAAATATGCATAAGCACATAGAGGTGGCATCTCTTCGAGATGACCCTTCACCCTTACCCTAATACTAACAATAATTAATAATTGTAATAACCATTTAGGTTTATTACAAGTCATCTTGCCGTGAAAAGATACTACGCTGGATAGAATTTCCTTTGAGAAACACATAAATGTCATGGATGTTGAAAAAGGAACTCTTTCCACGAATAATACTACCACGATTCAATAATTCTTGGAACAATTGTTCACATTTCCATTCATATTTATCAATGCATGGTGTGCATAAGATTTTGCATATAAAAACGTAACGACTATGCAGCCAATGATTTTCACAAGGATGCTTGCAGGGAGGACACATTTCGGAGAATTTAAATTTGCATTGATGACCATAACTGAAAATCATTTTGAACAAGGACACATGGTAAGGAGAAAATTTTGACATTGCTTGAGGAAACCAAATCTTGGTTTGCAAAATGTCTTTCTATTCCTTCTTAATCCTTTCTAGTTTAACATCTTTAACATCAACTCGATCATCGATTTTACTTTCATCATTGTTATTTTGATTACTATATTTCCTGAATTTCTTGGTTTCTTCATAAGGGTCTTTTGATTCTTTTTCACCTTCGATATAAGTATGATGAGTTTTACAACTTTTGTGATTTTGGCGTCAATATGGTACTCGAAAAAGTTGACTCTTCTCAATCCTTGTTTTGATATTTACATGATGAACTTGTGTTGAACTATTGATCTCGGATATTTTGGCATGTATTGGTATGCCATTATTCTTTAGATGACATATGGCTTCTTCAATGATGAAAGATGGATCTTCAAACATCATTGAATTGGTGATCTTCGCCAACTGTTTCTTGGAATACTTTTGTTCTTAATCACATTGAATTGCAACAACATCATCTTTATCTTCATGTGTCAGAGAATTTTCTGGGTTTTCATCTTTTACGTCATTGTGATTATGATCATTATCATTATACTCTTCTATCTCTTTACCTTCTTCATAATCGACCTTGGCATCATCTTCATATTCTTTGCAATTGTTATCAACATTATGTTCATTCATGTCTGGTACATCTTTGTTTTCATCATTGTTATTCTCAACAACCTCTTCTGCAGATTCATCTTTATCTTTCACATTCTGAGCTTCATGCTTGTCCTCTTTATCTTTATTTTTTTAATTGTCATTGCTATCATCTTCCTTATAATGTCGTTGGTTTGGGTTTGGGTTCCCGGGATGACTTTTGATTTGTCTTTGTTCTGGAGTTTCACTAGCCATTTTCACCGATTTTATAACTGGATCGATTGGACTGTTTAAGTGACTTAGTTTTGTCCCTTTTATAAAATTGCAACGAATTTCTGGTACATATACAACATTATGACCTGCCATTGCATTTTGAGTCTTGTATTTGGAACGTCGATTCTTATCCCTCCTTGTGTCTAATGGCCTAGAGCTTCTGTGAGGGGGAATGTAAGGAGTCGGTGTATGAGATTTTTGTTTTTCTTTTGTCATAGGTGTAGTAACCATTTTGAACTACCCTCGATCGATATCATCATTATTTTTATTGTTTCTTCCTCAGTTTTCGCTTCGTCAATCGTTTCTTCTTGGTTGGTTTCTTGTTTATTTTCATCTTTGTTGTCTTTCTCACCATCTTGATGGAAATGGTTTCTTATTATTTCCTCATGAAGTGGGAATCTTTCTTCACATTTTTTCCAAACTTTCATTTCCTTCAAAAATTCCATCAAAAAATTTGTCCCAAGAGGACAATATTGCCATTTCCAATGAATTTCATCACCAATTAACTATTAAAAGGATAATAATAATAATTATTATTATTAAAAATTAATGATACGATTATTATCCATATATAATTTTTAATAGTTTTTTTATATATTATAATAATTATTATTATTTTTTAATACTATAGTAATAATATTATTATATAAAACTATATATATAGGTTTTTATATAGTTTTTTTTTAATTTAAAACATTAAAAATACTATTATAATAGTAATAGTAATTGTTTTTGAAGAAATAGGATTTCATACCCTAATGTGGAGATGGCTTGTGAATGGGGTGCAGGTAAATGGGCGCGAGGGTAAGTGGAAACGCGGGCTAGGATGAAAGCGAGTGTGGAGGGCGAAGGGGGATCAATGTAGAGGAAGATTGGAGAGCACGGAGGGATTGGAAGTGGAGAAGCAGGCACAGGTAGGCGTGCGCAGGAGTGAGGAGGGAGGCTCAGCAATGTTGGTGGGAGGTCGAGGGGAGAGGAGCGTGGACACGTGGGCATGGCGGATAGAACGGAGGTAAGGCAGGCACAGGTGCAGTGGCATAGGGGGGGCATAGTGTAGAGCACAAGTTGGAGGTATGGCACAGAAAGGAGTGGATGGGAGTGAATGAGGAGCGTAAGGGCCGAGAGGTGGTAGTGTAGTTGGAGGGTGGTGCGCATGGGTGTAGGGTGGCGAGTTGGAGGTAGAATGCATAGGGAGTGATTGTGTAGGAGATGGGAGAGGGGTATGGATGCAAGTGAGCGCATAGGGTGTTTGGAGTGTGGAGAGGTGGGTGAGGGAGGGTAGTAATGGGAAACGAATGGAGGAGGGGTATGCAGGATGGGAAGGAGGGGCGGTGTGGAGAGCGAGAAGATGAGAGTTGCGTGAGGTAGGGTGGTAGGGTGTTGCGGGGAACTACGGTGTGGGAGTGGGATTGGAGATGCGTGAATGCAGAGTAGATGAAAGATGGAAGAAAGGTGAAAGATAGATGAATGAAAATGGCGTGTAGCGAAAGTGAGGATTTTGTGAAGCGAATGAGAGAACTGAGAACGAGAACCCGCTCTGATACCATTTGCAACGTATCAATTGCAGAATATATATAATATATTGCTTTATAATTTTTTATGATGATTACAATTGGTGTGAATTACAACATATAAATATGCATAAGCACATATAGGTGGCATCTCTTCAAGATGGCCTTCACCCTTACCCTAATACTAACAATAATTAATAATTGTTATAACCATTTAGGTTTATTACACCACATGTGAATATGAAGGAATATAACCCTGGAACAAGAGAAACCTGCCAAACTCCATCATCCTCCAAGTCAGAATCACAGGAAAAAATCAATGGACACCACATCATCAACTCTCAAAGACATCATGTAAAGATAAGAATATCTCCATAAATGATCAAGACAAGTGTATCACATCCAACAAAGTAACAATGATAGAAATCACAAGTCAACTCCTCGATCCTAGAATGCAAAGCTCATGGTATAAGCAACAATCCATGTAAGGCCATTAACAACCTATCAACATGAAATCCATCTCATGCAACTCAAATCCTTAGGCCATTGAAACAACTTGAACTAGGTCAACTCCGTCATCCTGAGAGAATCTTGAATCAAGAGTAACATCATGGTCAACTCCCTCTATCTAAATAATCCATGGACAACTTCCTCTATTTGAGAGAATCCAACAAAAAAACCCCTTTGTCTAAGAGAATCCGTCAACTCTGTCCCTATACTCCACAACTCCCATTGTTGCAAAATATGTAATCAATCTCGACATTATCCTCCATCAAGGTATCACACCACTCCTCCTATGAACAACTAGAAGACTCGTGGATGGAAGAAAACAATGCAATACAATGAAGCATATCCCATAGGTGGTATTCTCGCCCTCACTAAAGATCTAGGCACTCATATATGCTCCTATGCATCTTGCATTGTCTAAGCAAGCCATCTCGGGCTCCTTACTCAATCTCACCTCTACTCCCTCTGAATATGACTCATCTCGAGTCTCTGAACGTCTCTGGAACAACAACCTCCACACTCTCCTCAATCACTAAAGGAGAATCATGTAAATTGGAAGGCCTCAAGTCCTCATCAAATATCACATCTCTGCACACAACAATTTCCCACTACGCTAGAATATAGATCATGCAAGTTGTAGGAGTATCATTTATATATTAACAAAAGATGTTATTAGTTATCACAACATCCATATTAGGTTCTAAACTTGACTCTGTGGCATCCCACCATACATGCGCCTCCTCAAAGCTAGAAGCCTCTTCTATCTTCTCACTAGAATGTGTAGGTGCAATTGGATCAACAAGTTAACCTGTAAAAGCCACCCTCTCTCGCACCTCTAGCCAAAATTATCGGACTAGCTAGACTACAATCACCAATGGTGCATTGTTGCCCTCAAACGCAACTTTCCACTATACATCTATCATATAAGACACTAAAGGAAGGTTCTTTCTCAAATAAGGAACAAACATAATATCATTCATCTCAAGAACATCACTTGAAGGCATCTAAAATAAAATGGAGCTAACTCATCTCATAGTGTAAGTGGCATCATCACCAAGCTCCACACTCATGCCTCCCTCTACCTCCTTAATCTTGCTAAATAAAGACTTGTCATGTCATATGTCTCTAAGCTCTACTATCTACTAAATATCCAACACTAGACATGGTCTTAGAGAACAAGTAAGAGACTAAAGCCATATCCATCTTGGAAAATCTACAATATGAAGAAGACACTCCCCCTATCATAGGTTAAAAACAAATTGGTATCTACTAGAACAAATCAACCACCCATCACATGTCCTCCTAAGTATCTCACCAACTGAAAAATAAAACCATACTAATCAATAATCACCATAGATATTTTACCTAGCACTGGCAACCCCTGGAACAAATTAGCAGCTTATCATAGGTCCTTTGAGGCATCATACCAGCTAAAAATGATGAATATGGTTGTCATTGATGACACACCATTAATGACAAAGGTGTATATGCATGATGACAAGCAAACAAGGTGATGGGCATTGGCACACCTAATAAGCCAAATGACCCATACTGTGGTCATTTGGGATTGGCCCTAATACCCTAGATAGCGAGATGGACAAAGAACACATGGCAAACAAGTGAGCAATGGTGACATGGACAGCATGAATGGACAAGACATATGCCAAGCAAGCGTAAGCTTGCGGGCATGTAAATGGCAAGTAGATGGAAGCTCTTGCGAGCATGAAAATAAAGAACAGTGCGGGCATCACTAAATGACTGAGTAGGCACATTTAGTGAAGTCGTGGAGGCATGGCAAAGACCCTCCCGGGCATAAGGTATTGACCCATTGCGGGCATACTTGAAGTGGGGTGTGTGTATATGAAGACCACGTGAATGTGGTAAGAAAGACCAAGTTTAAATATACATGTTTTATGATGATTTTATAGAAGTGTTAAATGGTTAAATGACAATATTCACAAATTGGCCTCCATATGTTGTGGACAAGCAAAAGGAAATGGTGGTGTGTGGGTAGACCACTATGATGTCGCATTAAAACAAAAAACAATTAAATATATATTTGTTGAAGAAAACGTGGAGGCAAACACAATAAAAATCATTTGATTAAATGAATTTAAATCTGGACAAGTCGGCCTCCACATTAATTAAATAAAAAATATAAAACAAAATATAAATAAGCAATTTTTAAGACAAGTCGACTCCATAATATTTTAATGGAAAACCAATATAAATACTCTATTATATGCTCATTTTGTTATGAGGAATTTCGTGGAGCACGGGACAGATTTCGGGTGAGACAGGTGGAGCAGTATAGTAGAATTCAGATGGTTCAGTTGGAGTAATCTCGTGGGACAGTCAAGAAATTTGGAGGCAGCAATAAACCCTAAATCCTAACAGCAGAACACAGATCCGAAGTAATTCATTGACAATTATGGAAGGCTGATGTGTGATATTTTAAAGGAGAAATTAGTGCAGCTCGTGGAGGACAGACAGGAGCTCTGTGGAAATTCGGGGGTCAGTGCAGAACTCGTGGAACAGTGGAGATTCCGTGGAGCTCTGAGGAAATTCGCTACAGTAGACAGAGGCACTGATTTCGCGGGACAGAGGACAGTTCGGTGAGGAGGATATCAGCAGTAGTTAAACTCATTTTTATCTCTTATTTTTGGGTTGGGTAAGTGCTGAAGACATGATGTTTGGGTGATTGATAAAGATGGAGTCTGTGAACAGAATGATAATGTGTGAAGCTGGCAGCTGCTAAATGAAGACATGGTGACTATGTTTGGTACAGAATAATGACAATGATGTGTTCAAGTTGTTCATAATAAAATGAATTATGACCAGAATGATGAAGATATGGAGATACGCTGAGACAGGGTTTGATAATGGTCTTAAATAAAAACATACTGGAATGATGATGACAGCATATTTGGTTGACAGAATTGAATATTGATATACTCAGGACAGAACAATGTACAAGTAACCAGAATGATGACATGAGGACAATATGATGATAGCCAGAATGCTAAAAGAATAATGCCCTTGAACAGAGTTATCTTGATGAAAACAGAAGGTATTTGCTGGTGACCAGAACTAGGATATAATCACCTGCACAGTAGATACTGAGACAAACAGTAATGGAATTAATATGCAGTAAGACAGTGACAGGCAGATGATGATGACTTCCAGATGATTGAATTGGTGACAGTAATCTAATTTGTACTTATAAATACAAGCTGGGTCTTGTATCTCTTTCTTGGCTGGGTCTGAGAAAAACTAGGCTGGGTCCTAGATGATGAGTTGGTGCTCATTGTTTCAATCGTAGCTGAATTACCTCACGGTTGTAGCCGTTGAACCAAATACTAAAGATTACAAAATCATATCGTGTCTCTTGTGCAATGTGTTGTTGATTATGTGTCTTATTTTGATGAATGACTAATGATGTAGATTATTGATGAATATGATAAAAGTAAATGTCTAAATGAAGGAATAAGATTTGATTGAAGTTGTAAATTGGAGTAGGAGTAGGCTCACTGATTCACCCCCCCTCTCAGTGAGCAGTGTGTCTAACAGAAAATACATCCACAACAACCATCAATATAGTAAATACATTATCTCTCACCAAAAGGTAAACCCATCGAAACCTCTCATAGGTACAAGTGATCATAACAAGCACAAACCAAGAATAAATGAAGTAGACAAACCCCTTCAAGGGTCCAAGTAACCTAGGGTTTGAAACCCAACAACCTCAAACAAGGCCAATAGCTCTCCCAAGTAATCTTCAGCCGACATACATGCTCCCTCTTACTCTAGAGTGATCTCAGCCAAAACAAGCTCTAATACCATGTTGAAATTTTCCACCAAATGGCTTTTAATGCAAAACAGAAATTTCACCTCTGACCTTAGAGGTTTCACGGATCTTAACCCTATGAATTTTCCACCCCAAGGATGTCGTGAAATAGTGTATAAAACAGCAGTGGAAAGAGTAAAATATTTCACTTTCAAACAGTCCAAACTTCAAGGCAATCCAAGGAGAAAAGATACCAAACAGCTTGGATAACTCTAAGCTCTCTAGGGAAATTATCCCACATAACCAGATCTAAAATTTATCTTTTACAGCAGTACAGTAGCAGCAAAACAGCCCTTTAGATTCCTCAATGAAAGATGTTAAATCATTTAACAAGTGTCAATTTACTTATGTTAAATCATCAAGACATATATAGTTGTAAACAACAAGTACTTACTTACCTTAGCCTTCTCTCAAGGCTAGTACAAGTCCGCTAGCTCCCCAAAAACCCTAGCTAGGGAAAATATAAAAAACCCGGCTGAAGCAAGGAGCTCCAATATGAAATAACCTCTCCAACACATCCTCCAAGGCCAGATGTCCTCTTCTCTTCTTCTCCACAAATCCAACCTAGGGTTTATAACTAAACCCTAATCTTCTTGCCTTCTTAGGATAGAAACCCTAACCCTAGAAATCTCCAAGAAAGCCTAGTGGTCCAAAACAAGAGAGACTAAGTACATAAGAATATTTAAGACGGAGAAAAAATGATCATCACCAACATCTTCTTCACAAGAGCAAAAACTAGTTGCAAGAATCAAGCTCCAACAAAGACCTCCTCTAGACTTCATAACTCCTCCTAACATTCATGAGGAAACCCTAGCAACTTCCTCCAAGAAGCTAAGTACAATGAAGATTAGAAAGACTCTATCCTTCCTCTATTTATATGAGAAGAAAAGGAGGCCAACAATACAATGTGGGCCCAAGCTCTTGCAAGCAATCTACAATAAGCTCGTGTAGGCCAACACATGTGAAACGCTACACCCCAAAGTACGTGTGCCATGTTCCTAGCTGATGCTGTACACAATAAGAGTTCCAAGATGATGTAGCTACACAAGGTAAGTCCACATGCCTCCCTCACAAGCCTCCACATACTCCATCCATCCTCCTAATCAATGTACCCCACTAGGTCAGCTACCCCCTGCAAGAACATTTTAATGACCTAGGTGTCTTTGAGCCAACTCCAAGCCTCCAAACAAAAATCCAAGCAAACCCTTGCCATCTAGGGCCTGATACCCTTCTCTGAGATGCACAATCCTCCTTCTGCCAAGTAGGGCATTCTCCAACAATGAACTCTCCATGTCACCATCATGAAGGGCGTCCACCAAACAGTCAAGAGAACTCCAACGCTAAGTGAAGAATACCAAGATAGCAACCATCTAAGGTCAAGCAATCACCAAGCGAGTTATCTCAATTGTGCCAATCCATCATGGACCATCTCCATGCACCAATCCATATTGAACCATCTGCTACATGCCAATCCATCTCTAACCATCTAAGGGCTGAACATACACCACAAACCCCAAGTCTCATGAAGCACCCCAAACATGGTGTAAACACTTTCAGAGTCTATTTTGTTCATTTGTGGACATTAATAGAATTTCGTTTCATTTCATACCTTTAAATGTGATACATACCCTTTGCTTCCCTATCTGCCATCTCTGACTGCACACGTAAACAAAATACCATGTCTAAAATTCCTAACACAATTCAAACCAAGAACTGCACAAGCCTAAATAATTAATGAAATAACTGGACAATATATTATTTCTTGTTTCAAAATAGTTCATTTTCAATGCACAAATTACAACAGATCTTGTTAAATAAAAAGTTAAAAAGGAAAAAAGAAAAAACTGTCTAGCAAAAATAGAACTAAGACCATCCTAAAATTAGGTTACTCCTATGAGTTTCTTCCTGGTCCTTTCAAATACTTTTAAAAGCTTTTACAAAAGATATTGAAACTTTAACAGCACAAAAAGCATTTTAAAGGGCAACAGTAGTGGATTTAGCTGACATTGTTTTACCATGGGCGGATGTCACTTCCATTGACTCTAAGAATGTTCTCACGTAAAACCAAACTTGTGTAGAAAAACAATAACCAAGCCTGCAGAAAATAAAAATGTCTTAATTTCAATTTTCTTCTAATCTGATAACTAGAAATGTGACATTTTTCAGAAGTCCTCTTCAGTTTCCCTAGGATTGAATTGAATTATGGCGATTTTAGGGCACTGCATATACCTGGTATAACTGAACTGGAAATGCTGGGATGCAGCCATCCCAAATACAGTTCTTCAGTACAAGTAGGATACAAGGAAACAACAGAAAGAGTACGGCTGTTCTATCCTGGCAAATAAACAATGGAAGTTGTCAGACAAGACATGAAGATTACTTTGTTTCATGGCAAGATGCATCAAAGAGATTGTTTTAGTTAAAGAAAAATAAACTTTTTGAAAACAAACTATTTATTTGATAACTCAGTAGACAGTCTATTGAAGCCAAGATATTCAGAACAAAGTATTTAACTTGACAATGATGGAAAAGCATATCTAGAAACAGAGACAGATGTAACATAGACTCACTGAATAACCCATATAATGAGAGGATAATCTGCCTTCCTCTCATTAAATATCCCTGAATATATATTAATATAAGATATCACAAGGAAATAGAATCTAAAAATTGAGATTACTAACATAACCGATCATTAGATGGCCAAATAAAATCTTTAGTGCAACATTTACTGTGGAAACCAGGTGTTCGGTTTGTAAGTCTCAGTCAACAAACCATGTGAAAGACAATCAGCTAGTTGTAGACTATCCCAACTCAAATGTCTAAATTTATTTAGATTTATATAAAAAAAGTCTCATGCAATTCCAGTTGCAGCATTCACATTGAACAAACCAACTACTGATAGCAAGCCCAAACCTATTTGTCATGTTTACATTTTACAAGGAATATCCCCTCCACAATCCAGTTTTGTTCAGTGCACAGAAAATCAACTAGGACTTCAGCAGCTACAGAATCTAGACATGTGCTTTAGTCATTTACAAACTTAAGTTTGTTAGATCAGATAAGAAATCATTCTGATTGAGTTCACTTACAGAAAGACCAGTTCTCTACTTTAAACATCAATCTTAGGTTCAATACACAAAATATTGTGAGATGGTCATGCTTGAATAGAAACCTTTTCAACCAACAAAATTTATTGGCTATTACAATGATGAGGAAACATTCTTTAAATATAAAAACTCCTCCTAATATTATTTTGGGAGGGAAAAAATAAGTTTATGAAAAGATTCCAGCACCTCCATTTTCGATGGTAAGAGCCAACTATCCAATCAGCCAACTGTGTAGGATGTGAAATATGAATGTATAATGTTTTATGAATGAAAGAAAATTGAAGCATCTTGTTTTGTTTGAATCAATGAATATTGAAACATCTTATTGTTATAAATGGATGAATGTCAAAGATTTTTATCTCCCATTTCCAGATATATATTCAATTTATTTCCATGTATGTCATGAATGGAATGTATATCATCTAGCATCCCCTATGAGGTAATACCCTAAGCATCAAGGAGTTAATCTTGTGCAACTGAAGAAGTCTACCCATTGTCATCTCAATAGCTTTTCCTCTCACTTTTGGTTGGCTCTCCTCCAACTCAAGGTGAGTACACTTAAGTAAGATTGTTAAGGCTATGGAGTGGAGGCTCTAGGTGATATAGGAAGGGTAAGCCTTAACAAAATGTATGGTTATAATAATAGTGAAAAATGATGAATGGATTAAGAAACAAAGGTGATGGAAAACCCAACGACCAATGCGTACCAAATCATGGGCTAATTGGAGTCAATGGAGCATAGATCTAAGAGGCTGAATGCATGAATGTCTAAGGCAAAGAAGCACTGTTATACATGCCAAAAATCAGCCTCAACTTTCCTGGAAATTACTGCAGAAAATTACCTTGCAGAGATAGAGGTGCTTCTCTAAAACAAGGTTATGAAAATTCCAGCAACAATTAGTTTATTAGATGCAAGGTTAACATAACAGCAACAGTACAAGAACAATTATTCTCACATTTTATTATCCAACAAGACCTTCACAAAGAGTCACAAGGTATTTCTACAATAATAAACAACAATATGAAAAAAAATTTAACATAAAAGTCTCACATGAAATAGAAGCAATCCCTCCAATCTTCCATTAAGCTTCCAAATGTGATATACAATGTAGCCCAAGGGGAGAACTCCTTCAATCCCCAATCTCCCAACCATCATACCAAAACATGGAGAGAAAACTCCTTTATATAGGGGGAGTTAAATCTGTCTTACAATAAATATATTATTTTCCTAACGAATTCCATGACAAGTCCAACAATAATAAAAAGTTGGTGTTAGTTAGATCTAATCCCTCATGGTTGACAAGTCAAATGGAAGGTGGACTCTCACCTCTCCAAGAGAGGTCACTCCATCTAGAAATATGATGAAATGTGCAAGGTAGGTCCATAAAAGGGGGGCATCACTAGAATAGGCATAGTTGACGAGTCAACATGATAAAATATCCATAACAAGTGTGCCCTTCAAGATGCTTCCATGCTAATATAATAAAATACTATTTGACATAGGAGAGTGTGCTCAACATCCACCTAGAAAGCTCCTCTATGGTGCAGTCTCCAACATCCATGAGTGAAGAAAAAATAAATTATTCTCCCCTAGGAGAGTGCTCCATAACAAACTCATCAAAATAGCAAGTGCAACCACCTCACACATCTGCAAGATGAGGGCACTGCAACAAACTCAATTGATAAGTGTGCAAGATGCCAACTAGATAGAGCATTCCACAAGAAAGAGCTTGGTCAACTTTTCAAAATAGCAAGTTACTTTCTCCGTTGTGCAACTACCTCAATAAATTAATAAATAAACTCGAAGGTAGTTACAACTCCTTAATAAAATATTCCATTCTTAACCAACTACACAAGTGTGCCCTGGGGAGGTATGCCATCCTCCTCATAGGTGTGAAGTGTGAACAAGCTAGGGTGCTCCAAGAGACAAAAACAATGCCAAGTGTAGCTTTGACCATGCATCATGAAGCAAAGACCACCTAGGAGTGTAACCAGCTCAAACCACCAACAAATAATAAAATATTAATGCATGTGCCAAAACCATGTGTTGTTTTACAAACCCATCAATTGGTTTTCCCAAAACCAAGTGCACGAGAGGGAAGCAACCTAGAATGTGTGCAAAGGTAGTTACACTTCTCATCAATGAATAATAAAATACTCCTCCATATACCATGTCATCATGATGTCCAACCAACCCAAGATGGTGTGACCTAGAGAAGTGTGCCATCCTCTCTAAAAATAATAAAATAACCCATGCATGCCTTGAAATTTGTGTCAACGAGGTGAGTGCTCAATCAAAAACCCCTAAATCACCTCCCAACTAACTCCTCCATGTGTGAAAAGATGCCAAACGAAGTAGCGCACTCAAGTATTAGCCTTCACAATTACTAAATTAACCATTAAATGAGTAAATCAACCTCAACATGTGTGCAAAGAGGCTAATAAAACCATAGTCCAACCTCTCAATTAGTTACCAACTGATTAAATCAAAATGAACATGTGTGCCAACGAGGGGGGGTGTGCTCCAATAAGTGGTGTACATGCAAATAATTTGTTCTCCCTAGCAAAACCCTTGTTTTAAAAATCAGTTAAATCGGTTTCATTTTGGCCGATTCACCGGTTTGATGGATAACCGAGTCAAATCGGTTTGTAGATCGGTTCAGTCGACCGGTTCAGTACCGAACCGGTCAGATCAACCGATCTATGTCAAAAATCGGCCGAGTTTCACACTAATATAAGGTATCAGCTCTATCACTATTTTAGATCTGATATGATACCCAAATGACATCATTCTGAAACTCCCCCTAAATATGATATTCAATTAGCATCTTCATACCCATATGATATCCTTATGATATTCAATTAGCATTTGAAATTCTCTTTTTGCTGCCCTTAGTTCACTGTTTAAGAGGCAAAACTGATCATTAATATAACAATCATTTATTCATCATCATTTGAAGGTCTTCACATTTCATATCCCATCTAAGTAGGCTATAACTATACTAAGAACTATTTGGTGATGGTAAACTTGTTTTAGATTTAGTTGAAGATCCTTAATAGAGTTACTTGCTTAAATTATCATAAGGATCTAGTGAAACTTAATGAACTAGTGATTGAGTTTTAACTGGATGGTATATTGCTTAAAGTTGTTGAGATCCTTGAATAACGACTTTGAATGACATATAATGAATAGAGCCTAATGAATGGTTTGCCAAGTGTAAGAATTTAAAATTGGATGTTGAGATCTTATTGCTCAAACTAAGCTTGAACTTACTTACATCTGCTCACTTAACTTATTGGCTTATGCTTTAGAATCTAGATGGAATGCTAAGAGAACTTTGTTTTTATTTCTACCTCAACTTCAAGTGAATGTGGATTGATTAGTCTGAAATACTTGTCACCAGAAGATTTGGTACTAGGGACATTGGTTACTTTTTGCTCATATCAGAAGAATCCTGAAATTGTTGTTTTTCTTTAAAATTTAAATATTTTATATATTTTTTAGTAAAACCGAGTCATTAAATTCAAATCGACCGACTCATTACTGATTCTGATTCCAAGTTGACCCTTGACCGATTCCGAGTCCGATTCCAATCTTTAAAACTATGGGCCAAAACCCCACCATGATAACAACATAATGACAAAATAGAAGCTCCACCTAGGTTTGAACCTAGGGCACACCACCAAAGGACTATTACATGATTAATACCTCATCAAACCTTAGAAAAAGGCTTAATTACAAAAGATGTATGTAGTACCCCACAGCACCCCCCACCCCCTTTCTGACTTAAATTTAGGATATACACCACACAAGGGTACCAACATGATCAATACACATTCCCCCTAGGTCATATCTAGCAAATGTTACAATATTAAGCTAGAGCACTTAAGGAAATCCTAGAAAACTGCACTACCACAACACATCAACACCATATGAAAAGGAGACATGAGAAAAGTGCTAAATCCATCCAACATCAACTATGACCCCCGCCACAAATTCAACCAAAAGGGTTCATGTACAATATCCTCTCCTAGTGACATCAATAATATAACATCATCATGCAAACTATCACTAGGAATCCATATGTCAGGAGAATGAAGCAAACTCCTCCTCAAAGGGGACTTTCTTAAGAAAATTTGTCTACACTCTTCAAACAAAATTCATTAATAATATACCAAGTGATGCAGAGCCCCTTTAACTGTGCCTACTTAAGCCAATGTTCTAGCCTTAAACTATGTTTCAGTCATGTGAACAGGCTGCATCCTTGCTGGCCAATTCCCAACTGAGCTGACAGTATCCATGATTATTATAAAATCTGGAAAGTGTCCTTTGAATATGCTTCAAACTAATCCCTATCCTCCTTAGAGCATTTCTTCCTCTACAGGCCTGGAGTAAGCTTCAAAATCTGCTGTATATTTACTTTGTCAAACAGTATAAGCCAAATCTGAGTGCATCAAAGGAGACCAGGAAAGTATACAAAACACCTTCTTACCTATTGAATGATGGCAGTATTCTTTAACAGTGTCCATCTCTTAGCTGTGTGAGGTATTGAAACAAGTTCAAGGCAGTCCACCTCCAAGCATCCACCAAGAACTCTGTAAGACCAAACTCTCATACGTATGCTTGCAGCCCTTTATCAATGAGTGTACTGCCTCAAGAACAAGCTCAATGCTGCTCAGAGCGAGCTGCTGCAAACATCTAATGGAGAAGGGTCTGAAGAAACTCAAATAAGGTCTCTTATTTCTGCCAAATTTCCCAGAAATATCTGCATTCATGATGAAAACCATTGTCACATAAACTGACCTCTGCCACAAGATGGTTCCACTGACATGTGTCCTTCAACTATTCAGACAATCTGCTAGAAATGCATTTCCAGATTTATATAAAGGTGAAACCCAACAAATTTAATGAGCTGGATACAAAGTCTGAAAAAGGACATTGCTGCAACAGTCCTCAGATCTGCCACATACATAGTTCTCTAATAAAGGTGAGATAGATCCATAAGAGGTTTTGCTGTCATGACGTTGGCCCTCCTAGCAGAGCAATGATGGAAGTGTTCGACTGTTATTTGATTTCTGTTCATATGTTAGTCTTCAAATCAGCAGCAAACAATTAACCACAGTAGCATATCTCAATAGAAATAGCCATGATAGAGTCATGACTGGTCCAGAATGAAGATAAGCTCAAAGACACATGATCATGACATGACTGTGACTTTTGCATGGAGGCAGAAATTAAGACGGAGGACTCTATCCCAACTATGATTGAATCTTTAAATTGTCATGTTTTATGGTGAAACATATTTTGATGTGTATATGACATGTTGCATATATGTGTGACTAATGTTATGCTCTTGATAGCATCTAGATAGTTGCCTAGTGATCCGGTATATGGATGGATGCTAAGACTATGTCATTATGTGAAATTGATATTGCATTAAAATATGTTTTGGTAATTGATGACTATCGGACTGAATTTGACTTGTAGCCTTGTAGGAAAGACCCACAAGAGGAGGATGATATGACTTGCTCTGAAAGACAAGTGATGAAGTCTACAGATCCTGTTAATGCACAGTTCCAGAGGGAGCTGAGTGCTCAGATACAGAGGGAGCAGGAGGCTCCGCAGGATGCAGGATCAGTTATTTTAGATGTTCATCCTCCTAAGTGTCAGCATGATAGAGTCAGCCAAGTCAAGGATATGCTTACAGAAGAGAACCCGCCAGGTGTATATTCAGCAACCTCTGGGTTTCGAGATCCATGGGAGAAAATCCCATATGTGCAAGCAAAAGAAAGCCTTGTATGGGCTTAAACGGTCTCCAAGAGCCTGATATGCAAGAATTAACAGTTACCTTCATAGCTTGGATTTCTCCAAGAATGCTACTGACCCCAACCCGTATTTCAAGGTTGTTCAAAACCACCCTTTTATCTTGGTCTTATATGTTGATGACTTGTTCCTTACTGGAGAGGAACAACTGATAAGCTCAGTGTAAGAGGGAGCTCACTTCAGTACAGAGAGCAACAGATTAGTTCGATGCCGGATTCCCATTTGCAAAGGGAGTCAAGAGGCAGAGGGAGCTTGGTGCTCCAGCACAGAGACAGTAGCTACTACACTGTTATGGAGAAGGTAGGAGTACCTTCTTATTGATCTCAGAATTCAAAACAGAGGATCGTGGTTTGATGAGAAGTGTGGCATAGTTCAGGCAAGATCTTTCTCAGAGGGAGGAAGCGCACAATTGAGATCCTAAGAGATGCAGGATGATGTACTGCAGGCCCTGAACACACCTATGGTATCAAACCTAAAGAAGCTACATGAGACAGCTTCTTGTTCATAGCCACTGGATCCTACTTTATACCATCAGCTTATTGGATCATTGATGTACTTAGTACAAACTAGACCGGACATATGTTATGCAGTAAGTGCACTAAGTCAATCTGAGCCCAAGCACATACATTGGATAGATGCTAAACATGTGCTTAGATACCTACGGGGCACTATTGCTTACGGGCTCAGATACACTTCCAGCAGTGGAGTGATGTTAGCTGGCTATGCTGACTCTGATTGGGCTGGCAGTGCAATGGACCGGAAGAGCACATCCAGGTATTGCTTCAGTATGGGATCAACCATGATCTCCTGATCCAGCAGGAAGCAGGGCTCTACAGCCCAAAGCATAGTAGAAACTGAATATATAGCATCCAGTGATGCCTATCGAGAAGCAGTGCGGCTTAGGAAGCTACTTGTTGATTTGTTTGGTGAAAAGCTGCCAACCATTATCCATTGTGATAACCAAAGTTGCATGAAGCTTTCAGAGAATCCAGTGTTTCGTGACAGATCGAAACACATTGAGATGAAGTATCACTTCATCGGAGATATGGTCCAGAGAGGTGCCATGAGACTTCAGTACATTCATACAGATGAGCAGATTGCAGATGTGTTGACCAAGCCTCTATCCTTGACAAAGTTTGTGTACTTCCGAGACAAGCTTGGTATTGCAAAAAATGACTCTCTCGCTGAGAGGGAGTGTTGATTTTTTTTAGCAGCATCGAGAGCCATTCTCTGGGAGAATGGAGGCATCTAGTCAGTTACCAGGAACATCATTTAGTCTGGGACTGAGGCACTTGGTTTGTTACCAAGATGTTGACTAGTGGTCAACTTGATTCAGCCTGGGGCTGAGGCACCTGGTCAGTTACCAGGCCATCACTAGAAGCCCTAGACTGGGTCTAGGCAAGTGATGTGTGATGTACTCCTCTCCTTGGTCACTGGGTTATGGGACCTCCTCAAGGGACTGGCCACCCCTTGTTGGAATAACTAACCTAGGACCTTGATGTTAGTGGGGAGAACAAGACACCCAAAGAATAACCTTCCTTATATATGATGATGTACTTGAGTTGGCACGTGTGGACCATGGAGATCAAGAAAAGGGGCTAAGAATTTTCCAAAAGATGACTTGCTTAAGAAGACTTGGGTATATGGCCCTAATGAAGTGATAAAAGCCCAACATGAAGTCATACGAACCCTAACTAAGTATTTTATATTATTTGTTGACTCCTTGACTTATGGAATTTACCCCTTGATTTACTCAATGATGAAATATAAATATAGAAGCTATCTCACATGATATTATCATCATTCAATCATTATCTTCATCACAGTCCAAGAATTCGTGGGGCTCCAAGCTATTCTTTTTTTTATCTCAAGGATTGAATCAGGCTGATTGCACACTCTAGGAGGCTGATTACAAGCCTAAGAGACTGACCATGGGCATTAGAGGTTAGCCACAGGTCTGACAGGATCAGACAAGGGCAATTGGAGGCCTAGCAACCTAACGCGGGAGCAGATCAGGCCTAGACAGGGGTACCGCAACCCTAGACAGGGGTACCGTCGGGAAGAACAGCCCCTAGAGACTGACGGCAGGCAGAGGTAAGCCCTCAGGGGCTGTTACAGAGTTAACGCAGACTCTGGTGGCTGTCAGCAGGCAAGGAAAAGAAGAGATAGGGCTGACGTCAACATCCAGAAGGTCTTACATCAGCAGGCAACTCTTTTCCTATCTTTCTTTGCATTCCATCCTCAGGTTCACTTGGTATGTGTGCCCTAGAGGCAAGTTTAATTTTGATGTAAAAGTCTGCTCTACTGCTCATGTAAACTCAGTCATCTCATATTAAAAAAGATTATTCTTGCTGGGGTTTTATTCCTTAAAAGGTTTCCCCAGGGTAAAATTTGTGTGCTTATTGTGATGCCTTGATCTATGGTTGATGCTTTGATCTTTGTTTTGATCTCAAGTAAATCTGCTAAAAGTGTTAAAATCAGTACTATTGTTCTGCAACAATAATCATATCAGATCTACAACTAAAATTTAACAAAAAGAAACATTTCAGGTGTCATGTGAGGCTACTTCACACCAAAAGGGAAATCAAACAATCATTTATTTGCCAAAAGCAGAAAATTTCCATGCCCAATATCCATTCACAATTCAGAGCCCTGTACTTATACCACAGTCTTTAAACGTTTAAAGACCTCTCTTTAAACAACTGGAGGCTTGTCAAATTTATCATCATTCCCAACCTTACATATATCTTAAATACTTGACAATTTGACAAACATGGAAGACAAGAAATATGAGTATATTGTGATCAATTAACAGTACCTAAATAGTAAATTCCATTGATCTGGATTCTGGGAAGATAACGAAATCATTTTTCCCCATGTTAGCATCCAAGGAAGTTAGTATGAATTAAATGATCGGGAACTAAGTTGTAATGAATATGAACTGCATCTATAAAGCCTGTTTCAAACATAGCTATGCTCAGCACAATGAAATTCCTGTGGTGCAAAATCAAATCTCAACAGATTCTTGGATGAACAACAAATCATCATATAATAGCCACTTGCATGATTATTTTTAACATCAACGGAATAACTCAAGAAACATTAGAGAGAAGAAATCAGTTTATTCACAGTAGAATTCATGTCTAGGAAATGCAAATTTATTAAAGTGACAATCGAATTCAGATAACCTGTGCCAAAATTCAGGAAACCAGGGTACATTCAACCAACCTCATTTCTCAATGAGAAAAAGGGTATTGAGAATAAATCCATAAACCATGTTGTAGACATACCTTGTAGTTGTTGTATTCCTCCTTAACTTTCAGACGGACATCATTCCTCAGAGCGCGTACATTGATAGGGCCAAGGAACATTTTAAGAAATGACCCTGAATCACCATTCATGACAGATACATTGTCATCATAAAAATTTACTTGACTGCAGACAGAACTTTTTCCTACTTCAAATGGATGTACAGATCGATTAGAGCTTCCAAGTACACATAAACGAAGGCACCAAATAAAGTCTGGGGAGCTAATAATACCCTGAGTTTTGCTTGGAAGTAAAGCCGAGACATCGTCGTCACTCATCATACACCGTGCCCTAAAGAGTTCATCTTCCAACTGTAACAGAAAACAAACGAAAGGAAAACATCTTTTTTAAATGAAATTAACAGATTCACCATGAATCCTGCGCCTGAGCTTATCGAGATTGCTCTTGAGCAACATCAGTTTCTTAGAAGATATGAATGGATCCTCCATAGCATGCAAATGATGCAATTGCATGGCAGGCAGTAGGAAGCACCACTAGTGAGCAAAATTGTACTCAGCAAACCTACTGCACAGTAATCACTTCATCTGCAATTAATCTATATCATAACCATGGCCTAAGGTACTTCAGAAAGAAATTGCATAGCATGCTTCCCATGCAAATAACTGTTAGGGCTCTGTGTGGCAATTGTCCATAGTCATGGAAATCAAAATAAGCACCCCTGGCTCACAAAAAGCCATACGGAATCACCAAAGACAACCCAACTTGACTTTTATATAGAATTAAGATGTACCCATATTGCAAGATTGGCATAAAAACACTGAAGAGAAAAAAAATAAGAACAAACCAACCATGTTTAAATTTTTTACACAAAAATTCTCTCTTTTGTTTTGGGTTTGGCAATGTTGGTGATGCGTAGAAAATTGATATTCATACCTTCTCAACCTCCCGGTGATCAATAGCATCCTTCTCCAGACTAGATGCAAGAGAGGAACGAAGTCTCTTAATGTCGGATTCCACAGCAAGTGCCCTTTGCCTTATTGCCTCTTCTTCCAATCTCACTTTGGAGGTTAACGCAGCAGCAGAGTCCTGTAATGCCTTGGCCTGTTCCACAAGCCTGCCAATCTGTTCAGCTAGATCCTTGCTCTCATTTTCTCTGCCTTCGGCCTTGTTCTGCATGCTTTCCGTATTGTTTGCCATCGTGGTTCGAGCACTAAATGGTCACCTGTGATTCATTCGAGACCTGAGAGGCGAAGAAGGAAACTTGCAGTATCAAAATACTGGAGAATCTTGCACAGTGCCCATTCGGGTGAGAGGGAAAGCCAATCTATATGGATGACTTTAGAAGATTTTATGGCAAAACATGTTAGAAGCTGGATAAACTCAAGATATCTCGAGTGAATGTGCAGACGCTTGTACCGTTTCAGATTATTTTGTTTTCCTTTCTAGATATGTCTCCTACAAGGCCTGTAAAGCTCCTTCGCCTTTGGTGGTGCCTTGTTTGTTTCGTCCGTTCATCCAAAACACGACAGTGTTTTATTCTCCCTAATATGCCCTTTTCTGTCCCTTTTTAGTCTTTATTTTTATTATTTTATTTTCGTGTAGATCTCTCTCTCGGACTTCTTATAAATATTTACAGCATAGGTGTCACTTTATTATATCTCTTTGTATGACACTGATTGGAACCTCAGGTTGTCATCCCTTGTTAAGGTTCAAATTCCCCGAAGTACATGTTGTCATCCCCTCTTAGGTGAAGGTTCAAATTCCCTGAAGTACATGTTCACTAATAGGTTGGCGCAACCATTTAACAAGTTGACAAGTTGATAATGTCATTAGTTTAGCGGGTGAGTCCATCCAACAAAAGCTTAATCATTCAAAGCATGAGTATTAGGAGGCTAGGGATAAAGTTCCATTGGGTTGTTAGATGTTAATGTGGTTGATTGTTATTA
The DNA here is from genome assembly GCA_027924585.1 of Larix kaempferi. Classification (NCBI taxonomy): domain Eukaryota; kingdom Viridiplantae; phylum Streptophyta; class Pinopsida; order Pinales; family Pinaceae; genus Larix; species Larix kaempferi. Next base: position 18,333,847 of record BSBM01000893.1, read on the forward strand.
TTGTTATTATTGTTTTTTATAGGAGTAAGTTAAATGATAGATGATTTGTATTTTTTCGATGATTTTTTATGGAATCCAATAATGTGATTTTTGTTGAAATTGCGATTTTCATTATTCAAATTGCAATTTTGATTACATAAATGGATTTAGCACCCTCAATTACCCATGGGGCACCCTAAGTATGCAATTCCAACAGCCTAAAATTGTGATTACATCAATTTTCGCTAGATTTTGGCTGAAAAAATCGTCGAAAAACAGGTGCAAATGATCGATCGTTTAGCTTGCACAATTACAAGAACATTCGAAGAAGAGGGGTAATTCAACAAAGTTATTCTTCGGAGAAAAGCTAATTGATGCAATTGGTTAAGTGCAAGCCTTGGGTGATTTTGGTAAAATAGATACTCCCATAAGGTCAAGGCCCCCAAGGTACAAGTCCATTGCTAATAGGTCAATGAAACCATGCAAGCAGGTTATTTAATGCAAGCAAAATTGGGTGCAAATCATGGGAAACTTTGGTGAAACATATACCCCAATAATAGTTGCTTAGCCAAGGATGATTTTCATAGGATGTGAGGCATATCTACTTCATCGTTATATCCCATTTTGAGTTGCATTGCTTATTTGTGTTGATCGAAAGTATTCAAACAAAAAAGGTGTCTTGCTTTCATTTTTTACGAGTAGTTGGGATGCTAAGGGTTCACACACAACTCAATGTTTGCTTTTTATTTTACACACACCACCTAATTTGACTAAAACTTTGGAGATGTGTTGCTCCAAGGATTCTTAAATAGAGACCACAGAGCGATGTGCTAGGAATTGAAACTTTAGTTGTGAGAAATTCCCACCAATCAACTATTAGACCACAACCCACTTATTTAATGGAAAGACTTGAAAAATGGGGCAGGCTTCGAGCTCTAATATGTGCATGCAAGTGGTGTTATGCATGCCATAAATTCAACCTATTATTGCACAAACTATCATGTGAAATCAAATCCCAAAAGAACAACGCTATCCCATGATCAACAAAGAGGGGCTACCCACTATCACCTTAGTAACTCGATCTCTCACTTTAGGTTGATTCTCCTACAACTCAAGGAAGGTATCCCTAGAAAATAGGATTATTTAAGATAAACAATGAGGCATAAGGTGATATGAGAGGATGGCTTTAGTAAAATGTTTTTTGTCCTTTGCAGTTTAAGAAAGTGATGGGAGGATCCAGAGACTAGTGCCAATCCAAACAAGGGAAAATGGAGTCAAGAGGCCAATCCAAGAGGGCAAGTTCATGAACAGTTGAAGCAACAAGCACCACTAAAGCATGCCACAATGAAGCCCTAACATGCTGAGAAACAAATGTAAAAAATAGACTAGGAGGGTTGAAAAGGTGTCACATCAAAACATTGCTAATTAGGGTGTGACTTATACATTGAAGTATTGCAAAAAACAACTTAAGAAGATGGTAGGATCAAGCTAATACATTCATGCATAAGACATCAAAGGGAACTATAGGGAGAAACTCCTCATATAAACCCTTCCAACATGGTAGATATATCCTTTTCATATGGCCCAAAAAGAACAAGTTCTAGCAATTCTACACATCAATGTCAACATTTAGAAAGAGAAACATAAACCACACATTGATATGAGAAGACCCTTACACTTCACATATGCACCAAGAAAAATATATCCATTGAGCCCCAATGAGAAAAAAATCCAAAAATCCAACCACATCAAATGAGGGAGAGGGAAAACCCTTATATAGATTTTAGCTCATCTCTCCTCAACAATAAACTATGTATAAATTCCTAGATATAGGCTAGGATGAAGTAAACAAATACAAAAAATACTCCAACAACGGAAAAATACAATATAATATGCTGGTCAACCATGAGTATATAATTGCTAACCAAGAAAAGGCCCACAAAGTAGGACACCTCCATCAAATATGGAACAACTACCATGTAGACACCCAACATCTAGCCTTTGTTGGAATACTGAGAAGGGAGGGGTGAATTAGTATTCACGCGATTGACCACTTTTAAACATAATAAAAGTTAACCTTATTAGTTATCAATCAACAATGATTGCATTCAATCAATAATGCATCACAACAACAATAGACACACTGTACACCAAAATTTGCATCGAAACCCAAATGGGAGAAAACCACAAAACTTGTTAAATCATGCAGAGATTACATCCATGGGAAGCACCGACTTCCTGTGTTTTCCACCACCAACTGGATGGAGGCACCTACCTCCTGTGAGCATCGACTCACAAATTTCTCAGACACCAATCTGAAGGAAGTACCAACCCGCTGCATTTTCCATCACCAATTGGTTGGAGGCACCAACCTCCTGTGAGCACCAACTCACACTCCTTGCCCCTCCTTGCCACATTGTTGAATCCTATTGATTTTGTTACACTAATGTCTGATGCTTTTAGTCATTCTGTTTCATTAAGCACTGCGACTTTGCACATTGATTTGCTCCAACTTTTATCTTCCTCTTAAATTGTGCTTTCTTCTAACTTTGTACTAGAGTTTGCTTTAGTCTTTGTCTTGTCTTGCAGCTACGACTTGCGCCTCTTTCATTTATATCTCTCAATATTGCGACTATGCACCCCTTTGTCTTCAAAACTATTACTTATACTGACTGCAACTTCACGCTTCCTTAGTTCACAGTACAGCGACCATGCACCCCATTGTCTTCGCAATTGCGACTTATACTAACTGCAACCTCACACTTCCTTTGTTCATAGTACCACAACCATGTGCCCCTTTGTCTTTGCAAATGCGACTTATACTAACTGTTACTTCGGGATTCCTTTGTTCACGGTACTGCGACCATGCACCCCTATGTCTTCGCAACTGTGACTTATACTAATTGCAACTTCACACTTCCTTTGTTCACAGTACCGTGACCATGCGCCCCTTCGTATTCGCAAATGCGACTTTCCAAGACTTTGCTTCAGATCAACCGGTTATTGATATTCTTAAATCCCCATATATTCGTCGTTCCTTTTCAAACCCTCATGCTTCCACACACACCAAAATGACAAGGGCGTTTTACTTACTTATACAATATTACAGCAGGGCCAACTTTACGGTCCTTTAGGCCGACTTAGCTTGTTATTTGTACTACTTTAAATTACATTGTTATATAGACCATAGAGCCACCATTTCCACTTCATATCCTTCATCTGCGCGTACAAATTCCCATGACTTGGTGGGATTTGCACACGTATTCTCTTTGACAACCTTGTTCTATATGCTTCTCCAGATGGGCTTTGAAGCATAGTCCTTCAAATCTAATATGGTATGTTGATCTGGTATGTTAGGTAACACTTCACCCAATTTAAAATCAATGACAACGCTTTATATCTAACAATATCCCCCTTTGGCATTGATGTCAACACCAAGTAAAAAAAGCTCCCCCGAAGGGTGAGCTCTTCCTTTGATATGATCAGATTTGAATTTTGAATCCTCATTCTTTGTTTCCTAACATCTAGTGATGTTGATCAGAATTGAATTTTGAATCCTCATTCTTTGTTTCCTAACATCTAGCTTGCCTTGATTTTCATAGTTATGATCCCCTTCACTTTGACTTCCTTGTTTTATTGTCAATCTCTCCCTTTGACATCAATGGCAAGGGTTTTCTCATTTTGATTATGCTACTCCCCTTGATCCTACGCCTTCTCCTTTGTTGTTCAATACTAAGACGGCAAAGGTGTCACTCCTAGTTTTTGTCTAAGACTTTCAAAGACCTCTCTAGGAAGCGGTTTAGTAAAAATATCTACAACTTGTTCTTTTGTGGGTACATATTCTAGTTTTACAATTTGATCTTCAACATGTTCCCTTAGGAAGTGATATCTGATAGGAATGTGTTTTTCCTTTGAGTGCATAACATGATTCTTAGGTATACTGATTGTACTGGTATTGTCGCAGAATATTGATATTGGTTGGTCAAACATTACTCGAACTTCCTATAGAATCTGCTTCATCCATAAAATATGTGTATAGAATGCAACTATTGCAATATATTTAGCTTCAACGGTGGATAAGGAGATAGAGTCTTGATTCTTGCTTACCCACGACACCAAACACTTTCCCAAAAAGAACGCACATCCACTAGTACTCTTTCTGCCATCGACACATCCTACCCAATCTGGATCAGAGTATGTTGTTAAAGTAAAAACCTTACTTCTGGGATACCACATGCCAAATTTCAAGGTTCCTTTAGGTATCGAAGTATTCTCTTTACTGCCTAAATATGTGTTTCTTTTGGCTCAGATTGGAATATGGCCAATACATGACCAACTGTCTGCATGATATCAGGCCTGGTCGCAATTACATATAATAAACTGCCTATCATAGATATGTACATTTATTTATTTATTTTTGCATATTCATCATCCTTACTCAGTTTGGATCTATGACCATTGGAGTGCTTACTAGCTTAGAGTTCTCCATCTGAAACTTTTGAGCATATATTGAACATACTTGGATTGAGATATAAATATGCCTTTGTTTGACTGTATAATCTGCAATCCCAAGAAGAAAGACAATTCTCCCAGCATTGACATTTCGAACTCATTTTGCATGCTTTCACTGAATCTTTCGCTCATGTCATCAATGTTGCTTCCAAAGACAATGTCATCAACGTATATTATTGTGATGATCATTTCATTTTCTTCCACTTTAATGTAGATGTTGTTGTTCGCAGTTCCTCTCATGAATCATTGTTGTCATAGATATCGATCCAGTCTTGCATACCAGGCCCTTGGTGCCTGCTTCAACCCATATAATGCCTTTTTAAGTTTACATACATAATCCTTATTTTCTGAAAGATGGAATCCTTCTAGTTGCTAAATATAGAATTCCTCTTCTAATGTTCCATTCAAGAATGTTGACTTGACATCCATTTGATAAACTTTGAAGTTTATGTGACTTGCTAAGGCTAGAAACATTCTTATAACCTCCACTCTTGCTACAGGTCCAAATGTTTCTTCAAAATCAATTCCCTCTATCTGCACATAGCCCTTGCATACAAGTCTTGCCTTGTTTCTCACCACCTGTCCAAATTCATTTTGTTTATTTCTAAAATCCCATTTGGTTCATATCACATTTTTGTCCTTGGTTCTAGGAAAAAGCTCCCAGGTTTCATTCTTTTCAATTCGATTCAATTCCTCATTCACAGCTTTAACCCAATATTGGTCATTACTTGCTTCTTCAAAACAACTAGGTGTTATATGTGACAAAAGAGAAAAATTTACCTCTTCAGATACTTTTATCATTTTTATGCTTCTTGTTTCTACTCCTGCATACTTATCACCTATAATCAAATCATCGAGATGATTTCACTTTACATTTCTAGACGGTGTTTTGTGTCCCATCTGATTTCTGGTTCTCTCTCATTTTGTTCGTTTTCTAGTTCTTCTTTTTCTTTTGACATAGCTTCTTCTATTTCCACCATTGATTCTTATATGTTTTTTTTCTTTTGTGGATTTGTTGAACGTTCCTTCATCGAATTTTACATTTTTACTTTTGATTATTTTATCGGTTCTTAAATTGTAGTAGATATAGGCCTTGCATCGAGAAGCGTAGCCCAAAAAGATGCCTTCATCTACTTTGGAATCAAATTTTCCCAAGTCATCATTGACCCTTTTAATATAACATTTTCTTATAAATAATCTAAAGTATTTAACCAAGGCTGGTTTCCTTCCTAAAGATCATAAGGGGTTTTATCACTGTATACTCTGAGTTGAGCCCTATTGAATATGTGAACAACAGTGTAAATAACGTGACTGAGAAAGCATCATATAGATTTGACCCATTGAGCATTGTTCTGGCCATTTCCTCTAAGGTCCTGTTTTTTCTTTTAGTTACACCATTTTGCTAAGGAGTTCTAGCAGTTGTATATTGTCTTATGATTCCATTTTCTTCACAGAAGTTTTCAAAATCATCTAAGACATATTCTCCACCATTATCTGAATGAAGACTCTTGATCTTAAAGTCTGTTTCTTTTTCAACCATCTTCTTGAATATCCTAAAGTTCTCAAAATCTCCATACTTCTTCTTAAGAAGGCATACCCAAGTCATTCCAGTGTAGTCAACAATGAACAACATAAAATAATACTCTCCATTGAAAGTCTTTGTTCTTGTTGGCCCACAAAGGTCGGTGTGTATCAATTCCAGGGGTTTTGTTGTTGAGTATTCTTTTGTTTTGAAGCTTGTTCGTGTCAGCTTTCCATGTTGGAAAGGTTTGCATATAGTGCTATCAGGTTTTATGATTTTAGGAATATCTCTCACAAATCTCTTTTTCAAATATTTACTAGATTGTTGAAGTTAATATGTCCCATTCTTCTGTGCCAAAACCAACTTTCATCAACTTGTCTCATACAACATTCTTCCCTTTGTGTGGTATCCAACATACACACATTGTTGGAGGTCCTGTGTGCTCTAGCTACCAATCTTCCTGATTTTTCTCTTCTTATTTGACATTCTTTTGAATTAAAAACGAGAGTATGTCCTTGATCACACATCTGGCTTACACTTAATAGGTTGTGTTTCATGTTTTCAATCAATAATACATTTTTTGCTTTAGCATCCTTGTTTCCAAGAGTGATTGTGCCTCTTCCAAGTATTTTTGTTGTGCCATCTCCACCAAAGGTAATGCTTCTTATTTTTCCTTTCTCAAAGTTTATGAATTTGTGTTTGTCTCCAATCATGTGCTTGGAGCATCCATTGTCAATGTACCAATTGTTTTCTCTACTTTGGGCATGTAAATCCGAGTTGCACTTTTCAGTGGTTGAATTTTCTGACTTTTGTCTCCAATTTATGTTGCCATAATTCTCAAGTTTTGGAAAGCTTCCCTCTGATGTTAATTGTTGGAGGGAATTCATTTTGAGTTTATAGTTGAGGGTTGTATGACCAAATTGTTGCATTTATAGCACTCAATGTCGAAGTTTAGAGGTACGAAGGAATTATCATATATGATTTTGAAGCTTTTTGACTGATTGATTTTATTCTCGTGATAATTCTTGGAATTTTCACTGGTGACTCTATTTCTTTCATATGCCCTGCAGTGAGTTGATTTATGACTGAAATTTTTAAACAAAAAACAATAGCTAGGAAAAAAAAATTGGTACCTTTTTACAAATGATCTTCTTGATGTCTCTGCTTCGTTGTTTTCCTCTTTCTTATAAGTTGTTTGGGTTTCCAACTTGTCATTGTCATTCTTGAGTTCACTATCTTAAGTTTTCAGTAATTTTTTTGTTGCATCTGCATAGGTTTCAAATTCTGACATATTTTCTATTTTCATCTTCCTTGACTCCTCATCAGAATTATACCCTAGTCCCAACTTATCGTTATATGGTTTTTGACTGTTCAGAATCCCCTTCAGTGTTTTGGAACTGTTGTCATATTTCGACTAGCAACTTAGCTGAGAGTTTATCTTTTGCACTTCCCTTTTTAGAAGAGTAATTTCTATTTCCATATCCCCTTTTATTCTCTCTATTTCCTTCTGATGGTTTTCATTGTTATGACTTTGACTCGGCTTTCCCTCTAGTTGTATTTGACTGCTAATCAACTGATCTGATACTTTAGATATGTCCTCATTTTTCTATTGATAGCCTGATTCCGATTCGTGTAATTATTTTCTTATCATATCACTTTCAACTTCTAGTTTTTCACTAACTATTCTTCTCTCTTCCAACTGATTCGTCAATATTTCTTCGATTCTTCTTACTTCTTAAAGCTGCGTTGTCAAATTAATGATAATATTTTCAACTTCTTTTGCTTTCAATATTTATTCCTTAAGTTTGAGCATTTGTTCTTTCAACTGCTTGTTATTCTTCCTTGCCATTATTAGATCATCCAGTGCACTGATAAGTTCACCATGAAGGTCTACTTTTGCTTCCTTGTTATCATTTTCTTCATCCTTGTCTTCATGTTTTTCTTCATGATTTCTATCAGTGATTTCTAGATCTTCACTTGTGTCATTATTGCCATGGAGAGCATTTTGTTTGAATCATTGTCACTTTCATATTCTTCATTAGATGAGATGTTATCTTCTTTGGAATAGAAACTTATCTTTTGTCTATCGAAATGCTTGTTCCTGATGTTCCCTTTTTTGTATCTCATTTCCTTCCTTTTGTGATGAGGAATATCTTCATCATCACTATTTTCAATTTTGCCATATAGACATTTTGAAACATAATGTCCAATTTTTCCATAGTTAAAACATTTAAAGGGTAACTTACCTATGAATTTTCCTGATCCTCTTTTGAGTTTTCTGACAAAGTTCACTTCTTCAGTGTCTAATTCATTTTTTGAATAGTTGCATGGTGTCCACCCTTTGGTTGTTGTCTTCTTGGTTTCTTTGAATGTTGTCTCATGTCTTGAATTTCCTTTGCCGTTGTCTACCCTCATTTCATATTCTATGAAGTCCTTGTAGTTCTTCCATGGTTAATAGTTCTAGGTCTTGTGCCTCTTCAATGGCCGATACCTTTAAATCAAATTTCATTGGAAGAGTTCTAAGTACCTTTTATGCAACATTTTTTTGTTTTAGTTCCTCTCCTAATCCTGTGATGGTGCTTACTATCTCATCGACACGAAGAAAGTATGTTGTGATGTTTTCTTCTTCATTCATTTGAAGTTTTTAAAACTATCCCCTATGTGTTTTCACTTTTGCTTTCTTGAATCCATTGTGTCCTTGATATATGTTTTTGAGCTTATCCCACGTTTCCTTTGCTCAGGTGATATGAATAAGCCTCACAAGTTCTGTTTATGACAAACCACTGAAAATTGCATTTACAACTTTTGCATTAATATGATAAATTTCTTCCCATCTACGTTAGTGGGGGGATCCTCTGGAATTTTGTACCCATTGACAATAGCGAGCCAAACCTCAATCCCTAGAGACATCAAATATTCATGCATACTTACACTCCATAACACATAGTTATTTCCATCAAAAGGTGGTATTCTTCTTGAAGAATTTTCCTTCCTTTTAATGGTTAGACTGTAATATGAAGGAACCTTGCTTTGATACCAATTGTTGGAATACTAAGAGGGGAGTGGTGAATTATTATTCGCACGATTAACCTCTTTTAAACACAATAAAAGTTAACCTTATTATTTGTCAATCAACAATTATTTCATTCAATCAATAATGCATCATAGCAACAGTAGATACACAGTACACCAAAATTTACATGGAAACCCAAATGGGAGAAAACCACAAAACTTGTTAAATCATGCAGAGATTACATCCATGGGAAGCACCGAATTCCTGTGTTTTCCAACACCAAGTGGATGGAGGCGCCTACCTCCTGTGAGCATTGACTCACAAATTTATCAGACACCAATCTAAAGGAAGTACCAACTCCCCGCGTTTTCTAGCACCAACCTCCTGTGAGCACCAACTCACACTCATTGCCCCTTCCTGCCACCCTATTGAATCTTATTGTTTTTGTTACACTGATGTCTGATGGTTTTAGTCAGTATTTTTCATTAAGCACTGGGACTTTGCACATTTATTTGCTCCAACTTTTATCTTCCTCTTAAATTGTGCTTTCTTTTGACTTTGTACTAGAGTATGCTTTAGTCTTTGTCTTGTATCACAACTGCGACTTGCGCCTATTTTGTTTATATCTCTCAATACTACGACTATGCACCCCTTTGTCTTTACAACTGTGACTTATACTTACTACAACTTCACGCTTCCTTCGTTCATAGTACAATGACCATGCACCCCATTGTATTCACAACTGCGACTTATACTAACTATAACTTCACACTTCCTTTGTTCATGGTACCACGACTATGCACCCCTTTGTCTTCACAACTGTGATTTATACCAATTGCAACTTCGGGCTTCCTTTGTTCACAGTACCGCGACCATGCGCCCCTTTGTCTTCGCAACTATGAATTATACTAACTACAACTTCGAGCTTCCTTTGTTCACAATACCGTGACCATGCACCCCTTTGTCTTCGCAACTACGACTTCACAATACTCTACTCCATATCAAGTGGTTATTGATATTCTTAAATCCCCATATGTTTGTTGCTCCTTTTCATACCCTCATGCTTCCACACACACCCTAATGAGAAGGGCGTTTTACTTATTTATACAATATTATGGCATGACCAAATTTACAATCCTTTTAGGCCGACTTGGTTTGTTATTTGTACTACTTTAAATTACATTGTTATATAGACCATAGAGCCACCATTTCCATTTCATATCCTTCATCTGCGCGGACAAGTTCCCATGACTTGGTGGGACTTGTGCATGTATTCTCCTTGAAAACCTTGTTCTATATGCTTCTTTAGATGGGCTGCGAACCACAATCCTTCAAATATGATATGGTATGATAGGTAACACTACACCTCATTTGACATCAATGAAAACCCTTTATATCTAACAACCTCAAAAGGTTCTCTAGAGTACTCAAAAAGAAAAGTTCTCTGAAGCAATAAATGAATCTAGGATCAAAGGTTTGAACCCCTAGACCTCCTCCAATACCAAACACCCTTTATCAAGCCATCAAAAAGTGTGCAACAATTCCTACAAGAAAGAACACTACATAAAAAATGGCATAGAATGATATGTGGGAATCTCTAAGGTGAAATCCTTCATCAATAAGCTCCCAAAGGTGTACCACTCCACAAATGAAGCACAAAAGGAAGTGAAAACCAAGTCAAGAGATGCTCCAACATCCACATGTGTGGCTCTCCAAGTATTGGATGCTCCAATCATAAAATATGAATAAATGTGTAAGCAACTTGAAAGGAGTGAACACTCCTCTAAATATGGCGTGAAACCTAATGTGGAATGCTCCCAAGGTGGCCATGATCCATATGCGCCCTGCGCCCAGGTGCACGACGGAGACAACAGTTCGATTGAATGAATCGGTACTATTATGGCAGAAGCACAATAATAAGCAAAGCAGGAAATACACTACACACATAAACATACACACAGACAATATGCAGGAATGCAAACTAATCTCTTCTTCTCTATTACTTGTTGTATATTACAATATTTTACATGCTTAAATAGAGTGCTAAGACGCTTGGGTTGTCTTCCCATTACGTTCAGTTACAAGAGAAGTTAGAACGGTTTCAGAAGTTCAATTATTACGGTCGACTGGAAGACAGAGATACAATTTGTCGTAGTTCGTTAGTCGGAAATGTCGACGATGCATGTCGAAGTCGGTGCTTGTCGAAGTAGTTGAACTTGTCGAAGTCAAAGTTGTTGAACTTGTCGAAGTTGAAGTTGGCATCCGACAATAACGCCAACTACTGGGTGGATCATACCTCCTTCCTTAAGAAATAATGGTCCCCATTGTTTGCTAGTGTAGATGATGAAACTTATCGGTTAGTTCAGTAGAAAAGTACCATTTTCCTTGTGTTGGGATCTGTCCAGCTTTGGCCACCTGTAACAAGGGAATTGTGTTCGTCCTTGTATGGCATACTCATTTTCCCACAATGGTGTCACAAGGAAGAGGCTCCTGAACATCTGGATGGATGTCTTCAGGTTCTGTTGTCTGCAAGTCGTTCTGTTCCAACAATGGTGCATGGTATGGTCGAAGTAGATCCACATTAAATACTGGATGGAGACCTAGGCATGAAGCAATGTTGAGCTGGAAAGCGTTTTCTCCAATCTGATCAAGAATACTGTATGGACCATATCGTAAAGGTTTCAACTTCTTATATGGACCAGTGAAGCATTCCTTCTTGAGATGTAACCAGACCTGATCCTCGATTTGAAATGAATGAGGGATACGATGCTTATCGTGTCGGGCCTTAGCTTTCACATCAGCTCGTTGCAACATTTCCTGTGCTTGTTTCTGGATGTCGTAAATTTGATCTCTAAACTTCAATGCTTTGTCAACTTCTTGTCGGTTATAGTCGATATCGTTTGACTATGTCGAGGAACTAATCAAGTCAATAGGCGCTGAGGGTTGAAATCCATAACAGATCTCAAATGGAATCTTTCCTGTAGAGCTGTGCTAAGCATGATTGTAGCTGTGTTGTATATATGGAAGACTTTCATCCCATGTTTGTCGATGCTTGTGGTTGTACATGCAAAGTAGTTGTACTACCAAGCGATTCACAACTCCCATCTGTCCGTCTGTCTGAGGATGGAAAGTTGTCGATAAGGAGAGTCTTGTATCGAGCTATTGCTAGAGGGTCTTCCAAAAGATGCTGACAAATCTGGCATCTCTATCAGAAATAATGGTTGTCGGTAAACCATAATGTTTCTAGACATGTTCAAAGAAGAGCTAAGCAGTCTGCTGAGTTGTCGTAGTCTTCTTGCATGGAATGAGAATGGCCATCTTTGAAAATCTGTCGACTACTACTAAGATTGCATCATGCTGATGTTTGGTAGTAGGATATCCCGTCAAGTAGTCCATAGAAATAGATTCCAATGGTCGACTAGGAACTGGAAAAGATGTGTACAATCCTTGTCGTCGATTAGGCAGTTTAGCAATGGCACAAACCACGCATGATCGAATGTACTTGTTGACGTCAGTTTTAAGTGAAGTCCAAAAGAAATACTTATGGAGAATAGCAAGGGTATTTTCTACTCCAAATTGTCCTACAGTCTTGTTGTAGTGCGCGTCCCAAATGAGTTGTTGTCGATGCTCACCTGTCGGTACACAAAGTTGTCTAAGCTTGTATAGCAAGGTGTCTTTCAGGAAATAGTCAGAGATTGACAATTTGTCAGTCTGAAGTAGTTGATAGACTGATGAAAATTCGTTGTCTTCCTGATACAATTGAGGCCAAGTGGTGGTGTCATAACCCTGCATACTCATCACTGTAAGAAGGAGAGTAATGGGTGTTCGACTTAAACAGTCGGTGGCAACATTGGTTTTACCTTTCCAATACTTAATTACCAACTGAAATTGTTGCAGGTAATTAATCCACTTGAGTTGTCGAGTTTTTTGTAACTTTAACTGGGACAGGGCGAACTGTAAAGGCTTGTGGTCAGTGAGAATTACCGTCTACTTGCCAAGGATATAATGTCTCCATTGCTTAAGAACTTGAACAATGGCGTACAGTTCTTTTCCACACATCGAATATCTTCTAACAGTGTCGTTAAAAGTTTCAGAATGAAAAGCGACTGGGTGACCCGACTAAGTGATCATTGCGCCCAAGGCATAGTCCGATGCGTCCATCTCAATCTCAAAGGGCTGATGCAAATCAGGTAACACAAGTACTGGTGCAATACAAAGCTTGTGTTTGAGCTACTCGAAAGTTGCTTGTTGTGTCAATGTCCATTTGAAGACAGTTTTCCCATTTCCCTTGGTCAACTTATTCAAAGGCCAGGCTATGTGATTGAAGCTGAGTATGAATCGTCGATAAAAATTCTCCAAACCAAGAAAAAATCTTAGTTCATGAATGCTTTGAGGAATGGGCCAATATTTGAGAATTTGCACTTTGTCTGGATCAATGTGAATGCCTACAGATTCAATTACATACCCCGTTGTTCATTGTAAAGGAACATTTGTCCATGTTCAAATAGAGTCGATGTTGTCGGAGAGTGTCGAGGACTTGTCGAAGTTGTCCCCGACATGTTCTTCCCATGATCGACTGAAAATCAATATATCGTCGAGGTAGACTATGACCCATTTGCCGATGAAAGGTCGAAGGATGTTATCCATATACCGCATGAAGGTCGCAGGTGCATTGGTTAAGACGAAAGGCATGACTAACCATTCAAACAATCTGTCCTTGGTTTTGAAAGCAATTTTCCATACATCTGCGAGCTCGATTGGAATCTGATGATATCCCGACGTGAGTTCAAGCTTAGTAAGAATTTAGCACCTTTCAGACAGTCGATGAGCTTGTCTATCCGCGACAGAGGGTATCTATTCTTTACCAAAATTTTGTTGAGGGCACGATAGTCGATGCACATGCGCCAAGTGTCGTCTTTCTTTGGAACGAGAATGACTGGACTTCCACAAGGAGAGGAGTTGGGTCGGATATGACCTTTGTTGATCAAATCTTGAATTTTTCTGTGAATCTCTTCATTTTTTATAATGGATCTTCTGTAAACAGATGCGTTAGGTAATGAAGAACCAGGAGCAAGTTCAATAGAGTGTTTTACCTGGCACTGTAGAGGTGCTTCGTCTGGATCTTGGAATAGGTTTTGGTACTCATCAAGAATATTGTTGATCTACTGCTTCTGTCGGGAGTTGCACTGGTCGGTGAGTTGACTGGTTGCTGCAGCTTAATCATGATCAATGTGAATTTCTGAGCATGGTTGATGAGCTTCTTCGTTTGCTTAACATATATCATTGCAACTGTTGGTGTAGGTCGTCGCTCTAGTATGTTATACCATTGGTTCTGAATTCTGACAATCACCTTCTGAGGTCGTGACTGCTAACTTCCATGTCGATCCCATAAGTAAGGTTTCCCAAACAAGGCATCGGCTACAGAGAGTGGTTCCACGTCGTAGAGTACTTCATCTTCAAAAGGCTTAATGAAGTAGGTGATTTTGCTTGTTGGGTGATCCTTAGTTCTTGTCCATCCTTCATCCAATCGATGTTATAAGGCTAAGGATGTGGAGTGGTAACAAGACCTAGTTTCTTCATGATATCTTTAGAAACAAAGTTCTTATGGCTACCATTATCCACAATCATATGTAATGGATTTTTTTGAACCCATATTTGTGTATGGAACAGGCGCTCTTGTTCCTCCTTGTCGACGATAGTCAAGGCTGTTGGAGTGGTCGATGTCGATGTCAAAAGGGTCGTTGCTTCTAGGTCAGTTTATATAGAGTTTTGTCGAATAAGTCAGATGTCGACACTATTGCCAAAAATGTCTTCCAAGCTTTGCATTCAGATGTATCATGCCATGATGAATTGTGGTAATCACACCATTTCCCAGTAGGAGGTGGTTTGCTACGTTCCCTTTTGTCTTTCTGAGAATGCTTTTTTCCATGATCTTGCTTTAGCGGAGTTGGCTCAGAAGGTCTTGACTTGTCGAAGTTGGTTGGAGCCTTCTTGTTGGGTGGTTGTCCTGTCGGTTTAGTCGCGAAGCGTGCTTTCCCTTTTTGTTTGGCTTCAAGTTTACTCGCATAGTGGAATGCATCCGCGAGCGTATTGACAATCAGCAACTCCATCTCCTGCTGAATGTATGGGGACAATCCACTGACGTACTTCAAAACAAGCAATTTCTCTTCTGCTTGAACGCCAAGTCTAGCCATTAGTCGATAGAACTCGTCAGTGTAACTCTGTACGGATTGGTCTTTCCATTGCCTTAGCTGCTTCCACTTCTTATACTATTGTTCGACGTACTTGGGCGGGTAGAACTCCTTTCGGACATATTGGACAAATTTCTCCCATGTCTCTATGGGGTCTCCACTTTTCTCCATCTTTGTCTATAGGTTATCCCACCAACAATGCACAAATGTTGACATCTTTAAGGATGCAATGGTGATCTTTTCAGCTTCTGAGAGTTGATTCACAGAGTAATAGGATTCCAATTGTTGTACCCAATTGTCGATGGATTCCTCGTCAATATTGCCTTCTAGATTTAGTATGTCCAAATTCATTTGCACCTTGATTGGATTGGTTTTGTCGGAGTTAGATCTTGTTGGAAATCCTCCTGATGTCGAAGCAAATTGCGTGAGAATCTCATTGAACTGGGCGAACATTTAAGTTCGTTGTCGAGCCAGCGCTTGCTCTATGAGTTTTTTCTTTCTCATCAATTGCATGTCTACTGTCTGTTTCTTCTGTCATATTTGAAGGTAGTTTCTGCTTGGATTACTGAGTTTGCGAGTGTGTTTGAACATGCATAAGTCAGGTAACGTCGATGGAAGTGTCTACGCACAACTCAATCACGAACAAAGATCTGAATAAATCAAGCTCTAAAGCTCTGATACCAATGATCCGTATGCGCCCAGGTGCATGACGAGGACAACAATTCGATTGAATGAATCGGTATTGTTATGGCGGAAGCACAATAATATGCAAAGCGGGAAATACACTACACACATAAACATACACACAAACAATATACAGGAATGCGAACTAATCTCTTCTTCTCTATTAATTGTTGTATATTACAATATTTTACATGCTTAAATAGAGTGCTGAGACGCTTGGGTTGTCTTCCTGTTACCTTCAGTTACAAGATAAGTTAGAATTGTTTCAGAAGTTCAACCGTTACGGTCGACTGGAAGACAAAGAGACAATATGTCGTAGTTCATCAATCGGAAGTGTCGACGATGCATGTCGAAGTCGAAGTTGTTGAAGTTGTTGAAGTTGAAGTAGTTGAAATTGTCGAAGTCGAAGTTGTTGAACTTGTCGAAGTTGAAGTTGGCATCTGACAATAACGCCAATTGTTGGGTGGATCAGGCCACTTCAGTGAACATGCTCCAAAAAGGAAAAACACTCCATGAATAATAATGAATGAGTGTAATGAAGCTCCATAAGTGGGATACCATCCAATATGTGCAAGGTATATCGAAGTAAGCTAAACATTAGATGATTTGCACCCACTTTTTGATGATTTTTCTAGCCAAAATCTGGTTGAAATTGTTGGAATTGCATTTTTAGGTTATTGGAATTGCATAATCAAGGTGCCTAGGGTAATAGAGGGAATTGAATCCATTTATGCAATCAAAATTGAAATTTGAACAATGAAAAACACGATTTCAACAAAAATTGCATCGCCAAAAAAGTGTAAATTATCTAATGTTTATCTTACTCCAAGTATATCCAATAGAGTTGAATGCTCCACCTAGAAGGCATAACAAATATTGCAAGCAACCTCTCAAAGGTGGGTGCTTTTGACTTCATTAATGTGCAATGAATGTCCTCCACTAAATGATGTCCACATATCAACCAAAAACCAATCTCTGATGTTATCTCATCGATCCATATGCAATGCGAGATCCATAGAACAAGGAGATCATATATCAAGGCATAAAACATCAAATTCAAGAAGAATCTGCCCACAATAGTCAACAATTCCATTAGAAGGGAATGCCCCCTTTTCCAAGCAAAGAACATGCCTTGATGTGTGGCAAGAGAGAGAAACAAGTGGAGCGTTCCATTGATTATGATAACCAATCATGCCAAGATGTCAACCAAAGGTTTAGTAACAAGGATGCTCTAAGGAAAAGCAATCACAAACCATCCATAAGTGCAAATCACCACTCATGAGCTTGACCACTCCACTAAATATGATAAGCTATATCATTAAGAAGTCAAAATAACCCAAAAATATATTGACACTCCCATGGACAAGCCTCCAAATACCATCTCATCATGTAAACAAGCCAAGCACTCCATAGGAAATGATAATCCATGTGATATAGATTATGAATAAAACCAAAAGCACTAGAGCACTTCATCAACCTCTACCCCCACCAAGTGTGTGATGAAAGTCAAAAGTGAATACTCATGACAAAATGAGGGGTAACACAACCCACATCCATGGGTGCCTCTCTAAGACTACCTTAAAGCGTCAAAACTTCCTATGAAAACTTTGATCAAGGTACCATGTGATATCCTTAAGACTTAAACCATGGTGTGAAACATGTTACAACTCCATGTTGTATATATGTGTTGTTATATATTTATCTTGAGATGTTTGCACCATTTACATGAATAATTAAATCATTATAACATTAATTACAATGTGATTTGATGTAAAGCTAAATATTATGAAATAAAATAAGTTGTGTACTAAGAGAATCAATGTGCTTTATAATTTAAGTGAAGAGGGTTTCGTTACATTTTATGCATTTTATGTTATGTGTATGCATGTAATGAAAAAATAAATAAATAAAATAGGCATTTTAAAAGTTATTTGTATTTTGTAATTACGCCGAAGGTGTTTCACCACAGAGAAGCGTGACCTTCCACCTCGGAAAGATTCCTCGTCTATGGATCCAATGGAATCTTGCCGCGTGTTTTGCTGCTTTTGCGCATACCGACCAGATCATGTCGACCGTGTCGTTAATTTGCCCCTTTCAGGCAAATCCCCATTCGTGTCGCAACGATTTGCAGACTTCACAGTTAACAGCCCAACAATTTTAACAGGCTCGACCAACTAAGCTAAGCCGACCATTTTGACTTCTGACCCGTGTCCATCAATTGCACCACACAGTTAAATGTCGACCAGTTTTTAAACGGTCCACCAATTTTAACAGGCCCGACCAACTAAGGTAAGTCGACCATTTTCACTTCCGACCATATTCTTTTTTAACTAAAATCAAGCGACAATTTTCACTCCCGACCATATCTTACAAATATTATTGAAATCAAAATTACACAGTTAACACCCCAACAATTTTAACAGGACCGACCAACTAAGGTAGGTCGACCATTTTGACTTCCGACATAGTTAAAAGTCGACCAATTGCACGACACAGTTAATAGTCGACCAATTCTTAAAGGTCCAACCAACATGACTATCGACCATATTTTTTAAGAAACTAAAGTTACCCGATATAGTTAAGATTCAACCAATTTTTAAAGGCTCGACCAACTCGACTATCGACCATATTTTTTTATAACAAAAGAGACGCCAAAATTAAACAGTTAACAACCCAACAATTTTAACAGGCTAAACCAACTAAGCTAAGCCGACCATTTTGACTTCTGACCCATGTCCATCAATTGCACCACACAATTAAAAGTCGACAAGTTTTTAAACAGTCCACCAATTTTAACAGGCTCAACCAAGTAAGGTAAGTCGATCATTTTGACTTCCGACCATATTCTTTTTTAACTAAAATCAGGCGACAATTTTCACTCCCGACGATATCTTACAAATATTATTGAAAACAAAATTACATAGTTAACAGCCCAACAATTTTAACAGGCCCGACCAACTAAGGTAAGTCGACCATTTTCACTTCCGACCATATTCTTTTTTAACTAAAATCAGGAGACAATTTTCACTCCCAACCATATCTTACAAATATTATTGAAAACGAAATTACACAGTTAACAGCCTAGCAATTTTAACAGGCCCGACCAACTAAGGTAAGTCGACCATTTTGACTTCCGACACAGTTAAAAGTCGACCAATTGCACGACACAGTTAATAGTCGACCAATTCTTAAAGGTCCAACCAACACGATTATCGACCATATTTTTTAAGAAACTAAAGTTACCTGATATAGTTAAGAGTCGACCAATTTTTAAAGGCTCGACCAACTCGATTATCGACCATATTTTTTTATAACAAAAGAGATGCCATCATTTTGACTTCCGACCACGCCAACATTTGGGCTGATACAGTCTAAACAGGCGGTCCAGCTCTGCATGGAAAAATCTTGCGAGATCTATACTTTTGATCAGAAATTTGAGCATTCAATGACGGATTGGACATTGAACTACCTTGTATAAGGTTACCCACATGAACATTGATTTCTCTGCGTTTAATTCATCACGAACTTATGAACTTTGCTTCAGTAGTATAGATCTCTGGCTATGGACGTATATTTCGATTTGACTGATTGGACCTGCTGGATTTTCGATATTGTGGAGATACATGAACAGATTTCAATGCAACAACGGTTAAATGTGGCCAAACACCAATGCACCGCCTTTACTCTTGATCGCTTATAAAATTCGATGGTAAAGCCTCTCTCATTCTTTTGTTCTTGGATACTGTTATTGTGACATAAGCTCATTTTTTTTCTCAGCATTCGAATTGCCTCCAAATTGTTGCTCTTTTACAGACCAACAACCTTGTTAAGGATCCAAAGATTCTTGTTTTCTATTCAAAAAACAAGTTCTCCTCTCAAACAAAAACTAATTTCCCCTGGTATAATTATGTTGTTCTAAATCATGTTTCTGCTTAATGTATTCAAATAAGATTCTGCTGTCTTTTTTGATATTTTTATTGAAAACTAGAGTATGTTTATGTCAATTATTTACTGATTTGAGATGAAAGGTCACTTGACTGGTATATATTCATTTTTTTTGTCTCCTAGAAAAATTCCCATTTCAAAAAGTAATACCAGGGTAAATTGACCCATAATTAGTACACTCTGTTTCTGCTGTCTTTTTTTAGTTTTTCTATTCAAAAAACAGGTTCTCCTCTCAAAGCAAACCTCATTTCCCCTGCTATAATTATCCTGTTCTAAATCCCGTTTCTGCTATAATTATTCTATTGTAAATAAGATTCTGTTGTCTTTTTTTATTATTGCCCTTTCAAAAAAGTTATGCCAGAGTAAATTAACCCAAAATTACTACACTCTGTTTCTGCTGCCTTTTTTTACTTTTTCTATTAAAAAAACAGGTTCTCCTCTCAAACCAAAACTCATTTCCCCAGCTATAATTATGCTGCTGTAAATCTTGTTTCTGCTTAATGTATTCAAATAAGATTCTGCTGTCTTTTTTGATCTTTTTTATTGAAAAATTAATGCTTAATTTAGTCATTTGGTATCTTCAAAGTTATCAGAGTAAATTAACTGATTTCATATGAAAGTCATTTGGTATCTTAAATTAATTTCCCCTGGTATAATTATGTTGTTCTAAATCCTGTTTCTGCTTAATGTATTCAAATAAGATTCTGCTGTCTTTTTTTATATTTTTATTGAAAACTAGAGTATGTTTATGTCAATTATTTACTGATTTCAAATGAAAGGTCACTTGACTAGTATATATTCATTTTTTTGTCTCCTAGAAAAATTCCCATTTTAAAAAGTAATACCAGGGTAAATTGACCCATAATTAGTACACTCTGTTTTAGCTGTCTTATTTTAGTTTTTCTATTAAAAAAACAGGTTCTCCTCTCAAAGCAAACCTCATTTCCCCTGCTATAATTATCCTGTTCTAAATCCTGTTTCTGCTATAATTATGCTCTTGTAAATAAGATTCTGCTGTCTTTTTTTATTATTGCCCTTTCAAAAAAATAATACCAAAGTAAATTAACCTAGAATTACTACACTCTTTTTCTGCTGCCTTTTTTTAGTCTTTCTATTAAAAAAACAGGTTCTCCTCTCAAACCAAAACTCATTTCCCCAGCTATAATTATGCTGCTGTAAATCTTGTTTCTGCTTAATGTATTCAAATAAGATTTTGCTGTCTTTTATGATCTTTTTTATTGAAAAATTAATGCTTAATTTAGTCATTTGGTATCTTCAAAGTTATCAGAGTAAATTAACCTAGAATAACTATACTCTGTTTCTACTGTCTTTTTTTAGTTTTTTGTTTCAAATTAGAATTGTTGTCACTGTTCGTATTCCATATTTAAAAACAAGGTTCTCTTAGCAAATTTACCTAATATTATGCTGCCTTTTTTTATTTTTTTTCTTCATAACCAGAGGTCACTTTTCCTTGTCTTTGTCTCCTAGAAAAGTTCCCTACCGGTTTTCTCACTGTTTCTGTTTATACTAGCCAATTTATGTAAAATTATCCCTTTTTTTCTTGTTGTTTTTGTTGGAAACTAGAAGTTGTTTCTGCCAATGGATTGCCATTTATTTACTGGTTTCAAACTTCTTGTATCTTGATACGTAATATCAATATGGCGCATTTTTCTTTAGCTTATTTTTGTAGTCCAACTATTCGCAGTACCACGCTATGGACACTCTATTGACCAAAAACGTTGTCTCACTTTTGATGAATGGTGCCGTTGACCTATGCCCACTTGTACAAGTTGTTGCTCTTGATCAACTAAGCTCTCTTAACTCAACAAATGCCCGCTTTCGAATCTCTATCTCTGATAGAATTCATAAGCACAACACACTGCTTCCAAGTAGGTACAATAGCGCTGTGGAAAACCACCAGCTCCAAAAAGGGTCAATCATCAAAGTTAGAAAGTGTGCATGCAACATTGTACATGATACAACGTACGATTTGCTTTCCATATCTTCCTTTTCACTTATTTTAGTTTTCACTCCTAATAATTATAACATAGTTTTTACTTATACTTACTTATGTTCATTCTTCTTGCCAGGACTATTGTATTGGACACCTTCGAAATTGTCACCTTAGAACAACAATTATTGGTGACCCATCCCCTTTCAACCTCACACCTACCTTTACAGCCCACAGCAGTTCATCTATTTTAGAAAACGACACGCTTAACTTCGAAAACCCTTCAGCTGCAATACCTTCTCCAACACCAAACCTTGTTGCACCTACTCTTCAATTCACATTGCTCAACCCTTCCAATAGAACATGGACCGTTCAAGGACGAGTTACTGCAAAGACAAGTATCAACACCTACACCAACCAAAAAGGTCCTGGTCAACTTTTTGGGTTTGACCTTGTTAGTGCTACTAGGGGTGAGATTCATATCTCTACATTCAATCAACTAGCTACCTCATTATATGACCAAATACAAGTTGGCATAGTCTACATAGTCTCAAATGGCACAATCAAACCAATTAATCCAAAATACAACCATTTGGAAAGTGCTTTTGATATTTTTCTTAACTCCTCTTCAACAATTGAACGATGCTTGGAAGAGTGCCCACTTATTCCTTTTCATTGCTTCAACTTTAAATCTATCCATGACATTAAAGCTATACCGATCAATTCCATGGTTGACCTTGTCGGAATTGTCATTTATGTTTCCCCTGCATCAACTATCCGCAAAAGGGATGGCTCTGAAGTCATTCGCCGAACAATTGGATTGAGGGACATGTCTGGATATAGCATAGATATTACACTTTGGGGCGAGCATTGCACAATTGAGGGTGCCCACCTTTGAAACCTTCGAGGTTTAGCTACACCCTCTATCCTTGCAATAAAAGGTGGGCGTGTTACATAATTTAATGGAAAAACCATTAGAACCATCTCAAACACCAACCTCATTATAAACCCAGATATTGAGGAAGCTAAAGCCCTCCAAGCATGGTTTGCTAATAATGGATTCCGTTCCGCCTCCCCATCTTTGAGCAGAAAATCCAACTCATCTTCTTCTACCTCTTGTAAACGCATTTCCATCTCTGTGCTACAATCTCTGCAACCCTCTGAGAAGGAAACTTGGTATTCAATTATTGCTACAATCACCCATATTAACATCAATGACTTTCATTTCCTTGCATGCCCCCTATTTGTCGATGGAATACAATGCATGAAAAAAATTTCCCACAAAGTTGGCAATGTTTGGCATTGTACAAAATGTGATGGGGAGTTTACAGAGTGTGGTTACCGATACATACTCAAACTTGACATCATGGATGCTACTGGATAACTATATGGTATCACAACTTTTGATGATGCTGCGCAACAACTAATGGGGGTCTCTGCAAAAGATTTTTGTCTCATATCAAATGATCCAACGTCTCTCTTGGAAATTGTTCAACATGTTTGTGCTCGCCGGTACCTTTTAACATTATCAGTAAAGACAGAGACTTTTAATTCACATGCTCAGTTGAAGGTGCTTCTTGTTATGTCAGAAGAGGTTTCTCCATCATTGGTCCCTGTTGATACTCCTATTGAAAGTGAACACATTCTACTTACTAAACGTCCAATTGCTCGCAAGCTTTGAACTCCTACTCTTCATTTCTACCTTTTGTACTTACTAGCTTGTACTTAGCAAATACACATTTCTGTGTACACAATTTTGCATAGTTGGTACTTGAAACCATCAATGAACAATCTTGAATATTATATTATTTAGTTTTGTTGTACCATTGTGTTCAATCACATATTCTTTTTCAACCTATGTTGCAATTTCCATATCTGTACTTATAATTTAGATTGCTTTGTCAAATATATACTTTTTTTCTTTATAAACATTGTTCAATAGTGTCTTCACAATGCATATTTTTTACAATATACGTTTTTTTGTCTATGAATTATTACATCTATATTTTTTATCTCTTCCACTAAAGGCACTCTAAAAGCAACAAGGAATAACCATTTATCTTATACAAGATAACTTTGTTTACTCTTGCAATTATTACATGTATAGTATTTTTCTGTTACACCAAATGCACCAAAAAGTCCACAACCACTAAACACTTTTTTTGTAGGAATGTCAACCAATGATAACAATGATCAACATAATGCACGCAGAAGACATATATATGCTCAAAAGAAAAATGAAAACAACAAGCGGCAACACCTTCTATATAGAACTGCTCGTCAACTTGTTCATATCCCTTCTCCGTTCCATGTTGCTCAACCTCCGCTTACACTCTCCACACCATCCACATCCACAACAACACACCCAACAAACATGGATCTACATGTTACACAGTAGCAATTTCGTACAAGGCTGGACAAATTATCTCCCATGAAAATCTGCTCTATATGCAAGGAGTCATATGCTGGAATTAAAATAAAACACTCTTCTGGTGCATATGCATGTTCTTGTTGCAATGCGGAACAAAATGGCCACCGCTATTCAATTGCAAACAATATGGATCCTAGGATACAACCATCAGTGTTAGCAAGGCTTACTCAAGTTGAAGAAATGCTCATTTCTCGAGTTAACCCAATTTTACAAGTCACTCATGCTCGTGGGGGACAATATACATATTCTGGCCACACTATAAGCTTCCCTCAAAACATTACAAGCATTGCCACTTTCCTCCCTCATTTACTCTTAGACATTGATATCCTTGTTGTTCGTAAATGCAGTTCTACAGATAATCCTTATGACTTCTTTGCTAGTCGGACACGTTTTCTTGCTGCTCTTGAATACAAGATTTGACATGATCCAGACTACAAAGATGTCCAACTTAACTCAACTACATTATCTTATTTGCCTCTTGACCCAACTGTCATTTCAACCCACCTTTGCCATGTCACACCCGCTTACTCCCCATCTGCTGAACATACCTCAACTTCTACTACTCAAACATCCAGCATCCTCGAACCCGATGAACAACAATCATCCTCCTTTATATCTACACAAACAAATTGTAGAACTGAGGTTGATGAAATCAAACGCTTCTTAGCAGCAAGCCCTCCGGGCACTTTACCTTGGATTGACTGGCCCCTAATAGACATTTTCCCTATTAATGAGTATAACACAATAGGCCTCCTCTCAATGGCCTTCCCAACCTTATTTCCCTCAGGAGTTGTAATGCTTAAACAACCGCACATTCAAGAGGTTGGTATGGACAATTATGCATTGCACCTTCTCAAGTACCATGCCAATAGGTTTGGGAAACATCCTCGTTTTCGTTAATACATTTATAACCTGATGATGCGTCATCGTAGCCAATCTATTGCTTCTGAATTTGTAAAACGTAACATTCATGATACATTGCCCCCAACTACATCAGAACTTGTACAACAATTACAAGACTTACCCGATGCTAAAATTGTTGAGCAAGTCATGCGCTTCGGATCCACACTTCGTGGGACACGCTCCTATTGGAACAAAAGCAGGGGTGAGCTAATTGACATGATCACTCAACATGGAACACCTACATTCTTCTTCACACTCAGCGCAACTGACACAAAGTAGCCAGATTTGCATTCCTTGATGCCTGGACAAGCTCCTTCCACTTCAAAGCAACAACACCAATGGAGAATTCGCAACCTTATATCAAATCCACACGTTGCATCTGAATACATGAACAATAGATTCAAAATATTTCTAGAAGAGGTTCTTAAAAAAGGTCTTTTTACAAAAGACTATTGGTGTAGGTTAGTCACAACTGATATACGCATGAAAATTCAATGTATTTCAAACTTGAAATATTTTTTCCTAATCTTTATATTTTACATGTAGGTATGAATGGCAACATAGGTGATATGCACATATACATGGATTCTTATGGCTAGAAAATGCACCGAATATGGACACGTTAGACTGGGCAAATGCTACACAAGTTGAAGAAGCCAAATTATACTTTGACAAGTTTGTTACAGCATGGAATCCTTGTGTCAACCATTTACAAACTCCAACATTACAAGCCTCTATTATAAATGATCCATGCACCATTGGATCAGATTCCATACTTGCAACTAATCATTTGGATGACTATGAAGAACTTGTCAATTGTGTCCAAAGGCACACAAAATGTTCAGAATCTTCTTGCCTACGTAAAAAGGGATCATCTCTTCAATGTATTTACGGGTTCCCCTTTGATCTACAGCCTACCTCTTCCTTATTCATTGATGCAAAAGGCCGAAAAACATACAACCCTACAAGGAATGATGCCCTTCTGAATATTCACAACCCTATGATGTTATCCATTTGGCGAGCTAATGTTGACTACCAGCCTGTTCTCTGTAGACATGTTGTCCTCAAATATATTTCAAAGTATGCATCAAAGGCAGAGCCTAAATCAGGAAGCTACCATACACTTCTTTCTCGACTTGCACATGCAACTCCAAATGATGCCCCCATCCTTCTGCCAATAAGACGCTTCCTATCTGAAACTGTTGCAAAAAGAGACATTGGTGCACAAGAGACTTTCCACATGCTCCAAAAACTCCCTCTTTGTCTTTGCAATCATTCCTTCATGTCCTTAAATGTTAGCCAAAGTGTTTTTTGCCGTATTTCCAATGACTCTCTTGACATCCCAACAACACCCACCTTCATTTTTGCATACATGCAACGCCCACTTGCACTTGAACAATTTACCCTTCTTGAAGTTGCACGCTCTTGGTCATATTCACCTCGTAGAAAGAAATCAAAATGGAAACACAACCACCCTCCCAAAATTGTTCGTGTCTTCCCTCGATTCACCACCATTCCACCCATTACTGCAGACATCCATGCAATAGCTATACCATTCGTTGACATCATTCGAATGTCTACACATGTAGAACCTAACACCTTGTCATCTTCATGTTCTCCTACCTCCTTGTTTCCCACACACCGCATGGCCTTTGCCCTTATCATCGCACACTCCACAAATGCTACAACCCTTCCTCCACTCAAGATGGTCATTCAAGGCACTGCAGGAACAAGAAAGTCTTTCTTGATTTCTTGCCTTAGATCTACATTTCAACATGCCTCTAGCAATAACCCTTCACCCTTGCTCCTCCTTGCTCCCACTGGTGTTGCTGCTTTTAACATACATGTGTTAACAATACATTCTGCCCTTCACATACCCATTACAGAGATGCATCCTCTTGAAGGACAATCCCTTTCAAGCTTCCAACAACAATTCCGCCATATCCAATATATAATCATTGATGAAATGAGTTTCGTTGGCCCAAAATTATTAACCCGCATGGATGACCGCTTACGACAAGCACTCCCCTCCCAATGTACAACTCCATTTGGTGGTTGTTCCATCATCTTCCTTACTGATTTTGGACAACTACCACCTGTAAAAGACATCCCCATGTATGTTGGTGCATCACGAGGGAATGCTCTCTGGCGTACTTTTGACACTTTTGTTACACTTTCAACCATCTTTCAACAACAAGGGGACACCCCTTCTCAAGTTTCCTTTCGACAACTCCTACTCAATCTTCGAAATGCAAATCCAACTATTGAAGATTGGACCCTCCTCATGTCAAGAACAAACTCGTTCCTTTCAGATGAAGACAATAACACATTTGACCAATGCACTCACTTGTACGCAACTAATAGCTCTGTTGCACTGCACAACAAACAAATGCTAAAACTCCTCAACATGCCAATTGCACATTGCTTTGTAGAGCAAAATAAGCAACATGTAAAAAGCTCAATAGATGATGAAGAACTTCCATTCAAGGTTCTACTAGCAATTGGTCAACAAGTCATGTTGACAGCCAACTTGTGTGTCTAAGCAGGACTTGTGAATGGCTCACTTGGGAAAGTTATTGCAATTGTCTACAATTCCAATGATCAACCACCTACATTGCCATCTTATGTTGTAATCAATTTTATCCACTACAATGGCCCCCCATGGGATTCTTCCAATCCAAATTATGTCCCCATTCCTCCTATAACAAGGGGTTCACGAAGACAAGTACCACTTCACATGGCATGGGGTTGAACAATCCATAAAGCACAAGGGATGACGTTGCAAAATGCAACAATCGATATTGGAAACACTGACAAACAAGGACTTACATTCATTGCAATATCAAGAGTAAAATATCTATTAGGCCTTCACATATCTCCACCTTTTTCCTTTTGTAGGTATTCTCGAATGGAAGATAGTCCCTATGTGCAGTGCAGAATACAAGAAGAGAACTTACTTGCTTCAAAATATTTGCAGCCACATGCTCCATA
This sequence comes from Larix kaempferi, assembly GCA_027924585.1. Taxonomy (NCBI): domain Eukaryota; kingdom Viridiplantae; phylum Streptophyta; class Pinopsida; order Pinales; family Pinaceae; genus Larix; species Larix kaempferi. The sequence continues at coordinate 18,361,969 of BSBM01000893.1, forward strand.
AAGTTATATTCCTGCTACTTTGCAGCTCCATTTTTTTCACATCTTGTATTCCTGTTGCTACCAGCATTGATATTTTTCTTTGACAGACAAGGAAATACTACTCTATAAAGAAGACAAGAAATTTAATCTTCTTATCAGCACTTTTCTTGTACTACTCTATCTTATTTACTTCAATGTGTTGTCATTACTTTTTTTAAAGCAAGCACATCAACACATTTCATCCCGTCTTAGTCTTTTTTCCACTAAATATAAAATGTCAAGGGTTTGTCCAAAAAATGTGTCCACTAACACTCTCGATAATTATTTTCTATCTTCACAAAACTGTTAAAAACACATGGTTATTGTATCCAAGTCGACAGCCGACTAATTGTCTTCTTTTCGACTAACGACAGTTTCAATACAGTCGTATTGAGTTAATCGTCGACTTCTTTTACCGGTCGCTCTTTTTTTCTCAAACGAACCACTCTTACTGGACTCTAATATTGATCAAATTTCATAGTTGACATGAGGAACGATATCATATTGGTCGACGATCAATGATCCTGGTAGCCACTCAAACAACAATATGTCGAACATCTTTACACAATGACATAGTTAAGAATCAACCAATATTTAAAGGCTCGACCAACTCCGACCATTTTGACTTCCGAACATTTCGACTTCCGACCATATCATAGAAAATATGTCGAAAAACAAATTCAATATTCATATTAACAATTCCATATGTTGTTGATGTTTACACAATAACAACTTCAAGCCGACCAAAACAAACTGCCTATCAATTGAACCACATACTTAAGAGTCGACCAATTTTTAAAGGCTCCAACAAATCCAACCATTTTCAGTTCCGACCATTTTGACTTCCGAGTATTTTGACTTCCAACCATATCTTAGAAAAAAAGTCGAACAAAATATACAAAGTGACATATTCAAGAGTCGACCAATATTTAAACGCTCCACCAACTGCGACCATTTTCTCAATCGACCATTTTCACTTCCGACTATTTTGACTTCCGACCATATCTTAGAAAAAATGTCGAAAAAAAAATCAATATTCATATCAACAATTCCATATGTTGTTCATGTTTACACAATAACAACTTCAGCCCGACCAAAACAAACAGTCTATCAATTGATCCACATACTTAAGAGTCGACCAATTTTTAAAGGCATCGACTAGCTCGGTCAATGCTTAGCATTCACAGACAAATACACAGTGACATAATCAAGAGTCGACCAATATTTAAAGGCTCGACCAACTCCGACCATTTTGACTTCCGACCATATCATTGAAAAAAGGTCGAAAAACAAATTTAAAATTCATATCAACAATTCGATATGTCGTTCATGTTTACACAATAACAACTTCATGCCGACCAAAAAACCGACAAATACACAATGACATAGTTAAGAGTCGACCAATATTTAAAGGCTCGACCAACTTTGACCATTTTGACTTCCGACCATATCTTAGAAAAAATGTCGAAAAACATATTCAATATTCATATGAACAATTCCATATGTTGTTAATGTTTACCAAGCTCCATTGAAGCTTTTGCTTTTGATTGTATTCTTTCCATTTATAGTTGTATAACTTATATTGATTCCACATTTCATTAGTATTGTTTAAGCACAAAATGTACTATATCCTCTGCTTACAACAGCAACAAAAGTTTACAACTTATCTATGTCTAACTTCAATACTAGGTACATTGTAAACATTTACATCAAGATTCCTCATTATTAACACTGTATGTTTCCAAATCAGGTATCTTGCAAAAACTCGACAAAAGAAAGGCTGAACAAATGGACCTTGAAAAAGAAACGACTAAAAAGACACAATTGAAAATACTATTTAAAGACATTGAACCCACCATAGGTTGCAGCGATGAGTTCAAATGGGGCGAGTTGTACATAGCTATTAGAGATAGAAATATACCTAATTCAACCTTGGAGGAAACCATAATTTACGAAAAACATCAAGAGGTCCAACCTTCACAAGGCAACTACACGACCAGAATTGTTTGACTGCTCAGAGGTTATTGCATGGATCTTGCCCCATGTACATACTACGACAAGGATAATTTCAAATGCAAATGGGGAACAACTCACATCCTTCAAACCAGTGCACCTTGCAGCCGCATACAAGTTGCCTCCCTCCAATGTATTTTTAACTAATGCTTGGGTAAGATGTGCCAATATAGATAATGTTGAATGTGGAAGGGAAATGCTGCTACCAGGCAAACAACTTACACCCAAACATACGAGGAAATATGCCACCAAAGACTTAAGGACCCCCTATAGAATCATTGTCCTATTGTTGAGCAGACTCTTTGGTCTACCAAACGCCAAGAACTATAAACTCAGTTGGGTTCCATTGATATACCATGTTGCCACACATGGTACAATCTTCAATTGGGCAACTATTATTTCAGAAAGTATTGCGTCAACCATTTCTACAGCTCAAATGGGCCTCTCACAAGGGAAATCATAATTCTTCATGTCTATCTACCTTATCGATTGCATATTAGTCAGCCACCCTTTCCCTAATTTGGGATGTACTTGGAATCAGAATAAAACTCCCATCCATGTAGCATATCAGCTAACTTGGACTCACCGATATGCAAGGTACTACAAATTATTATGTGAAGAACTAATCATGCCCCTTTATTTACTTTTGTTCAATAAAGAAGCAAATTGTATGTCAGATAATGACTTGGATGTAATAGGTGAATATGGAGACTGTTACTTCTCCTCAGAAGGGACATACATTAGAATGTATGGGGGCACAAAACCTCCTTCTCTATTGCCCAAATATGCTACAAATTACATTGTGCATAAAGAAGCCATCAGACAAGTGTTCATCAATGGAATTGGTAACTATCTCGATCACAACAACATAGTTTCTTACCCACCTGTACCATTCATCATCAATGGATACAAATTTCATAAGATTAAGGCAGTGGAAGCCTTTATTGCAGACTTGGAAACTTTTCACTTTGGAAAAAAAATATTTGTCAAAAATGACAACGAAGGAAAACTGGCTAAACATTGTGCTTCTTATAAAATCACTTTTCAGTACTCAAATCACTTTCTGAAAGAAGAACAAATATATAAAAGGGTACAGAATATGACACAGCTACACAACAAATTATATCCGAAGATTGCATCTACTCCTACCAAAACTACAACCAAAGAAAAGCAACCAGAAATACATAGACAAAGAGAAGAGCCGGTAGCAGTTGGTCGAATTCATCAATCGCCTATGACTACTCACAATCGACAATTTCTACAAGCAACAAGTAGTCGGGATCACCGACCAATAGATGGGAAAAACCCACATTCACGCGACAATGAACAGATAGACTGTCAGTCGAAATTAAATAGGTTGTCAAATCATTATTTAATGCAATCAACTACTTTTAATTCACATGCGCCAAATGCTTCCTCCATAAATGCTGACCTAGAAGATTGTTGGATACTCTTTTGCCAAGAACTGCAGAACCACAATTCAAGGACAACATAAGCCTTTTGCAAACCTGAGAGTTCTACAGAGACCATGGCGCCCAAGAAATCTCAGACTACAACCCGTTCAGCCACAGCTAAAGTCCGTGAATTGGAAATGGCACAAACACCACTGGAAGCCCGTTTAGAGTTGGTTCGAAACACTAAGGTACATGAACCACACTGGCAAAAAATTTGGAAAGGTATTCTTGAGTGGGGAAAGGAATCAAATAGCCATTGGAGGGAGCCAACCCAAAAACTGCGGACTGCTACCATTCTGCAATACATGAACGCACCTCTGCTGGAACATTTTGCTGGACTGAAAGACATTATTGCTCGATTCATAGTAAGCAGATATCATAATGGAAAATTCTATTTTGATGTTCCAGTTGAAATAAATGCTGAGCTCATCCACAAGATTACAGGGATATCAAAGGGAGGTCCAGATGTATCTACTCAACACAGACTAGAATTGATCAAGGAGTTTATAGACCACCCAACTGGAAAGAATTCTCGAGGATTATTGGTGACCCAGATAAAATATGAAAGTTATAAAATAGTTGCGCGAATTGTGTCCACAGCTTTGTCAACCTCTGGTCGAGGGTCCGACTTAAAAATTGAACTGCTAGAGGCTATCCTGAGCATGGCAAACAACAAAAAAGTATACAACTGGGCTAAGTACCTTGCCGAAATTATCAAGAACATATGTATGAAGTGCCAAGAGAATGGAGCGCCCATTTGCTATCCATCTCTAATCATCTGGATAACAATGATGGCTATAAGACCAAAAGGAAATAAATACTTTACTAAACCAGGACCTATGTTAATGAACAACTTCTGTTGCTTTACGAAAGGAGGCAGCAGACTTGGGCCGTCAACAGTCAACATTTGGCTAGAAGCCTGGTTTGAAGACCTAAAATTTAGGTCAACCAGATGGAGAGTAGCTTAGAATGTTCGACGAAGTCTGCCTCCGACCGCTCACATTGAACTTGCACTGGACCATACATCAGTTTGGTACTTAGAAGGAGCAACGGGACCCGCACATGATCTCGACTATTACCCTTCGGTCGAGGAAATATTCAATGAGCTTCAAAGGCAATCCAACACAAAATTGATAATCCCTCCTTTGGCACATGAAATCGACATTCCCATAGTCGAACCTTTAACGGATCAAGAGAAAGAAGAAGCATATGAAAGCCGCTTATATATGGACAATTTTACTTTTCAATCTCAGCTCAAGGCCGGATCAGAACCTTTAGCACTTACGCTCATTCGACACCAAGATTCAGCGGATGCAGCTCAACAATCGGATGTAGAGACCCTGTCAGACAATCCTGAGTACGCATTGACAACCGACAACATCCACGATATAGCCGACCAATTATCCATAGGTCGACATTCAAGACTTGTACAAATACAGGGCAAGGGCAAAATAAAAATGACGATTGACGAGCCGACAGTGGAAGATGAAACTGAATTATACGACAGCGCAACTCAAATATTGGAAGATGTAGCGAAGTACAAAATACCTGTCGACGACCAGCTAAATTTTTTTTTGGAAGCCGAACACCCTCGACCCAAAAATAAAGTCAGGCTTATCATCGACGATGCTGTCGACCTGTCAGATAACTCACCTCCACCATCACCGGCCGTTGTCACGTAGGAGAATTTTATTTCCACACCTATGGTAAGTACCCCACTTGCACTCCAACCTCCATCTCAAGTTTCGAATATTATACAAACTCTTCCTTCCTTGCTTCGAGAAACATTCCAAAATGATAGCGACATTGCCCAATTCATAACCCAACTCCCGGCCATGTTCCTAGATTGGCAAAAAATCATAACTAAGAAACCTGTATTTGCAGACACTGCTTCACCGATAGATTCTGCTACTCTTGGTGTCATCCCAACCCAACTTTTCAATCCATCAGATACCTTAACACTGCAACCAATTGGCATGCACCATACCCATCTACACGACAAGTAGACCAAGGACCGAGAAGAACAAACCACAGTAACAACATCATTGATGTCACAACAGTTTGAAGCATTCAACTCAGCACACAGTCAGCTCATACAGTCTAATGACGAAGCAGAGACAACAAACAATGTTCTCCGCAATTGGTACAAACATTATGGCAACGTGTTTACGGAAATGCGGGAGACAAGACAAACAATTGACAATCTTCAAAAAGAACACCGAGTGGCTGATGAAACCATGGCCAAAATTATTGAGAAACAACTGATAATGGAAAATAGAAAACTCAAGAAATTGGAAAAAAGTGAAGCACAGTGGTTGAGCCAGGCTTGTCATAACCTTGACAAAGTAGAGCAACTCCGACCACGTCTTCAAACACTGCTTTCAGCTTCAGATGAGAAAATACAGCTCTTCGGTTCCGACCTAATTCATATACAGGGAAAAACTACTAAAGAACAAATAGCCCACTTATCGGCCCTTACAACACTTACTATTGACATCCAGAACACACTGCATCATTGGGAGAGCTTCCAGCACCAAATGTCAGTTTCAGCTGAAGCAATTGTCGAGGTCTGTCTGCAACAACCAACAACGCCCAATTCCACTCCAGACAACTCATAACAACTACATTTATCACTTAAAGCACAGTTATAAACAATTTTGTTTAGTAATTTTGAATTTTGTATAATTGAATATGTCGGTCAGATGGACGAACAATACAGTTGTATAATTGAATGTAAACATCTAAGATCTGTTCATGTATATTTTTACCCTTGATGTACAGCTCAACATCTTATATCATAAAAATTTTGCAGCATTGTTGGGTTTAGATTCTCTTATCCTGCAAATTTCCTAGTATAAATTTATTGTTTTTATTAGTTAAAATATTTTTTATCTGGAATTTTTTGTATTATAGTCTGCCTATCTTATCATGTTTTCATCAAAATCAGTCGGCCACCGACAATAGTCTGCCGACCAAAGCAAATTTTTGTTAACAGTGTTGCTACCAAGGTTGAAAAATCTCCTAGACTTAGAACTGTGTTGCAAAATTTTACATAGCGAATCGCAATAAGACTCATCCATAATTATCGGATTTCTATATTTAAAAATAATTTTAATACTGTAATGATCTAAATGCATTTTAATACCGTAAATAGAACTCGTCGACCTCTCCGACCTCCGTGGACCTTCGACCTGGTCGACCTTGTTCGGCTTCTCCGTTGTCGTCCGACCTAAGAGGTCAAATCTGTCGGAGGTCGAAAACAGGTCGAACCTGTCCAACAGGTTGAAAAATATCACAGAAGGTCATTTAATATTTATACAATTCATTTTTTAATTGAATATATAATTACCAAAGGAAAATACATATGTTTTTAATAGTTAAACCTACTTAAATTACAATTTCCTTATCATTAAATATATAATGTCTTTCTGTTTATTGATTCGTTGTCAAATATTCTCTAACATTGTTACAAAATTCACTCTTTTACTAACAACGTTCAATTTTGCGCCTCTTGGGGCAAATGCTAGTTAATATACTTTACAAGTTGTAAAGAGGTTTTTGTTAGGCTGTATATGTATGTAATGTAGAAGAAAACAATTTGACATTTTATTTATTTATTGTTTTTCACGGAATTTTTTTTTGCATTTTTTTATTAAGAAAATACATTTTGCATAACCCATGAATAGGCTTCTTCAAAAGTAGTGACTTGTGATTCTTCTATTTTATTCTTTTATGCTTCCTTTAGTTATTATTATGTTATATCTTTTTTATTAAAACTAGGCAACAATCATAATTTTTACAATGATAAAGAGTTGATTGTGCCTCATCAAAAAGGAAATGGACCAGGATTGTCCTCTGTAATAGTATCATCATTGCATTCTCACTGTCGTACCTCACTCAAATTGCAGCTCAATTTTAGATAGCATATCAATCGTGTTGTTCCTTTCCCTATGCATGTGCTAGAATGCAATATGATGAAAAAGGTGCATAATGCACTCTACCTCCTAAAAAATGGCCCAAAGGTTGATATTTCGCGGACTCCATAGATGGTTGAGCCAGTTGATGATAAGGAGAGAGTCTTCAAAGACTTGGAGCCTGCGAATACCCATAGAGAAAGCCTGAAGAAGAGTGTATTTGACTGCCAAGAGACCGGTCCTGTTGTTTGTGCCCAACCCTACCAAGGCCGCGAACTTTATCCAATTTTGATTGGAGTGATTTATTGTTCCACCAATACCACCCGCTGGAGGATCACCGTTGGCAGCACCGTAAAAAAAGCACCAAGGAATACCTTCAATCCCATTCTTTGACGATATCCTTCATGGAAACTTATCTAGTTTCTAGTAGGATTGATTCAAAAGAGAGAGACTTTTAAGTGCATATACCTGTAGTAGAATCAACTTATCCACAAAGGTGACCATATTATGTGCCTTCCAGGTAGACCATATGGTGATGTATGGTAGGGTCGGAAACGACGATGCTATCGGATCTATATGCCAAGCATGCAACACGTATGATAAATCATCACCGAACCAGTCAAAATGAAGTCCCTTGATCAGAGTTATCGATCTCTAGACCTTTGTGATGTATGAACAATGAATGAAAAGATGTTCAATCGTTTCATTGTGTGATTTGTAGAGAACACACCAACATGGGCCTATGCAAAATTTATTTTGAAGAGAATGCCATACATGTATCCTTTTACTAAGAGCTAACAACGAAAAATGCATATTTTTAGGGGACATGTCAGCTTCCATATAATCTTGGTCCACCAATGTAGCGTCGGCCGATCCCTTTCTACACATAAAACTTCCTATCCGATTTTTAGAGAGTAAACTCCTCGGTCCAGATTCCACTTCCAACAATTCTCATCAACTATTTGTTAGATGATTAGCTCACAACCCATCCTTTCAATGGAAAGCCTTGGGGTGGGTTTGGAGCTTTAATACATGCATTAAGTGGTGTTATTTTTGTTATAAATCCAATTCCTACATATAGATGTTTTTAAGATTATCTTAAAATGCCAAAACATTAGGATTCTTTAATCTTGTTGTAAATTTTCTTTTAATGATTAGAATATAACAATACACAAAGTTGGAATTCTCATCTATTCTATCAAAAATCTAATTAAATTTTTGATGCTTTATATCAATTCACAATTGCACATATCTTTTAAAGGTATTCTTACACTATGCACAAATCTTAAATCATAATGAAACTTTATTCATTCATAAAATTTGTATTGAATTTTTATCATATTTATGGCCAGAAAAAAAATCCATTTATTACATAATTAAATAATATTTTCTTTTTATATAAAATTGAACTCCAATAATAATACCGTATCTTTTAAATTAAATTTTTATCATATTTAGAACTAGAAAAAAAATCCATTTATTATATAATTAAATAATATTTTCTTTTTATATAAAATTGAAATCCAATAATAATACCATATCTTTTAAAGATATTCTTATACCATGCACAAATCTTAAATGATAATGAAACTTTATTCATTCTTATAATTTGCATTGAATTTTTATCATGTTTATGTCTAAGAAAAAAATGTCCATTTATTACATAATTAAATCATAAAAACTTCATATAAAATTGAAATCCGATCTTAATACCACCTGAAGTCCATGAACTTATGAAATGTAAACCTTAAACAAAGAGATGTGAAATATGTAACTACACATCATATTCTGTATTTATTATATTATATCCAGTCTTATTTTAGGAGGTTTGCACCAACCACGTAACTTTTGCACGTCTATTTAAATCATTATAGCATTAGTCACTTTATGGTTTATTGTAACTTTTGCACAACTTTAAATCATTATAGCATTAGTCACTTTATGTTTTAATGTGGAGAGGCTTTCGTTACATTTTGTGTATGCATGTACTGCAAAAGAAGAAAGAGACGTCTTATTTATTTTAATTATTATATTTCAATAAAAATTATAATTTAATTAATATAAATTAATTTTAAATTAAATGTGAGAGGTTAATTTAATTAATTATTGTAAATGCGGATGGGTATTGAATTAACTTTGTAATAGTATAGAATTTTATGAGATTAGATGTATTTATTCATGTTAATAATTTTATTAGGAATGTTATTTATGAAAGTGGAAAAATATTTGCTGAATTTTTTTATAACCAACATAGATCCATCTTAAATCCGTATCTATTAGCATTGAGAGGGATCCAATTTCTTGAGGTATATTTCATTTTTAAAATTTAAACTCAAGAAATTTGATCTCTCTTGATTGATAGATCCGGGTTTAAGTTTTAAGTTTATAAATGAACATCTATTTTTTAATTACTTTTCATAATATTTTATTTTATGAACCAATATGGATTTTTTTTAAATACTTTCCATAATTTTTATTTTATGAGTCGATATGAATTTTTTTAATTATTTTGTTACATCACAAACATTACAACATCTCCCCCATACTGGGCTATAAAGCACCTCGTTTCACTTAGTGCAATAATTTTTTTAAAATTTATATTGATTTTAAATTTAGATAGAATTTTTTTCATAATAATTTTTTAAAAATTTATATTGATTTTAAATTTAGATATATTATGTGTTGGAAGACCATTTTTTTAGAAAATTGAGATGCAAATTTTAATATTTTTCACTTTTAATAAGTTTATTGAAGTTTTCTCTAGAAAAAATAAACTATATTAATCAAATAAATTATATTAATCTTAAATATACATGTATATTTTTTACATGAAATACATATCCCGAGGAAATGTTAAGTTTTATCAAATAATTTCTTAGGAAATAGGACCCTAGTTATGAGAAGCATGTGGTAAATATTTTTTCTCATTCCAAAGATGGTACTTAGGGTAAATTGAAGCAATTATTCTTCTCAACCACTTAAGCTAAACCCAATTGACATAAACTGAAATATATTAGGTGATTGAAGTTTTTTTTAGAAAATTAATATGCAAACTTTAATACTTTTCACCTTTAAATACTATTTAATAAGCATCAAGTTTTTTAGATCTCACTTTATACTTAAGATGATAGTGGCCGCTAAATGTCACTAACAATTTTTCCAAGAAAATCCTCATGGGAAAATCCCCAATCACTTCCTTGTGTTTTCTCAATGGCACTCAGTATAAACCTATCAACGTTAATTACAATGCCTAACTTAATAGGTACATCAAGTGGAATATATAATAGAGACAACTAATCAATGAAATTAGTATCGAAATCTTGTGCATAAAATTCAAAGTACTAAACCACTCAAACTAGCTTACCAAATTATATACCACTTAATAATTATAAAATTAATCAAATTAATAATAAAATACAAACAATTAAAACATCATAAATAATAATGAAATATAAATAGTAAAACAACTCCACCCAACATCTAAAACATCATAATTAAGGAAGAGAGTCACTTAATAGTATAGAAGGTAGGGCATCTTAACACTCTACAACTAAACTAAATTTATGTAATTGATGGAGGCTCCAAAGACATAATAATGCATAGGTATTTGAAATGATCCAACTCAAAATAAGTCATCATTAATAAGCTTCCAAAAGCATTGTTGTGCCTTCATTGAGTATTATGTTTGCACCAACTCCTAAATAGATGTTGAAGGTTCCCATATTGTCCCACAAAAAAATATTGACATTAATGTGTTTCTTTGGACATCTTAGGACTTTGTTAGTCACTTATGACTTCACACATAAAAAAAATATTGACATTAATGTGTTTCTTTGGACATCTTAGGACTTTGTTAGTCACTTATGACTTCAAACATAAGACGTTAATGGCTTGATCTCTTTGTTATTTAATTCATTCAATTTTACTACCTCAAGCCCAATTTTTATTTTATTTTTCACTAGGGAATCGACAACTTGGATGGGGTTGATACTCACGTGACACGGGGTCTAGGGGTCCAATCCCGTCCGCTACCATTATACCCCTAGGTGCACCCACACAGCTCGCAAGCATGGGGCACGAGTAAGCTAGGGTGATTTGAACTCGTGACCTCCATTTACAACATGTCCTTCATATCAAGCGAATCGTTGGTTGAGCTACACCCCTGCAGGCCCATTTTTTAATTATTATAATATAAAAAGATTTTATTTTTTTATTGGTGTATGGGACAATGGACTTCATTGTTTGTGGGATAAGGGACCCCCTTCACGCAACAATTTGATTGCTAAAATTTATGGAGGTGTACATACCTACCCCTTCAGATTTGAACCTATAACCTCCTAAGAGGAAACAAATGTTCTTAATTTTTAGGCCCACTTATAAAATAACATATATTCATTTTAAATTTAAATGCCTCTATCTATACATTTTAATAGTTTTTAGTTAAATCTTTTTAGCACAATTGGTTTTGATGGGCCTTGTTTTGCATGGTGACCCAAGTTCGAACACCGTAAGGTAGCTGAAAGGAGACACTTAAAATCCATCCATGTTAAGGGTTGATGTGGCCCACATGAGATGCATCCAAGGAAAATTTTAGGTGTGAAATTTAGCCCGGGCTGATTTTAGACCTTTTGTTTTTGAAAAAAGGATTTGCCAATTTCCATTTTTTCTAGATTGATTTGCTCAAATTCCATGGGATAACAAAATGTTATTGTAAAAATCACCAAAATTGTCCAGAAACTATATAAAATCCCTAAAATTTTGAATCTTTTAAGAAAAATATCACCCAACATTTATGTTTGGAAATTTAAGAATTAACAAGATTCATCAAGGTTTTCCTAATCTTCGAATGAATTTTATAGCTTAAATACCCTTAGATTGCGGTTCCTTAACCCACATGCTAATCTCACAAATCATAAACAACTATCAAACAAAAATTCAATGTTTTTGAAAAATATTAAATTTTATATTTTTAATTTTTTAACAATTAAGAATTAAGGTATATCTATATCATCTAATAACAAATAAAATAATATTTAAATAAAATTAATTATTAACACTTAAACCACTTAAATCAATTGCAATGCATTATAACATTAAACAAATTCATAACAAAGTATAAATGGTGAAGCTACTCCACCCAACATTTAAAACATCATAATTGGTGAAGAGTTAATTAATATCATGGCAAATATGAAAGATGCATGGAGAGTTACTTGGAAACTAACCTCAATTCTAACATACTAAATGTATGTAATTGATGGAGCATCTAGTAAGGAGCAATTTAAAGATACATGAAATGGTTTAAGTTTGAATAAGTATCTAGAGGTGTTGTCTCAATTTTATTGAAAATTTTGTTTACACCGATTCTTATTGGTGTTGAAACTTTTATGAGTGTTAGAAGTTTATCAGCATAGATCCATCTTAACTCTGGTTCTATCAAGCGCTGATAGAGACCAAATCCCTTATGGTACAATCATTAATAGTTTATAAATACCCGTGAGTGTAAGCAATGCATATATATTTCCTTTACCCCTTTACCTAGTCGTTCATAGTAATTTACCCAATTATTTATTAATTTGCAATTATTACGAAACTAATATCTAACTCTTTGTTCTATTATTAACTTAAAAGTACATAATCTAATATATTTTTCGCTATAATAATCCAGGCACCAACTATTCCAATTTGGAATCATGTTGTAAATGTCTTAAATGCTAACACATAAATCTTCCAAATAGACAAAAATTGCATTAATTAATTAATTATGAAGTAAACAATTATTTACCCAAATTAATCGTGGAAGTGCCAACTATTTCATGTTGTAAAGTATAACACATAAATCCTACAAATAGGCAAAATTTGCATTAATTAATTAATTGTGAAGTAAAATACTTGCAATTTACCCAATTATTATTAATTTGAAATTATCACAACAATTGCATTCATTCATTGATTATGAAGTAAAATAGTTATGCATAATCAGTATGTAGTGATTATGTTAAGAACATATGCCTATCTTGTAAATCAAATCAAGGCAAGACTAACTAATACGAAAAATTTAGTTGTCTTGTAACTAATTATGAAAAGATTGATCTATAATGTGAGAATGCATGAATGGAAATTGAAATTGAAATTCGATGTATATTTATATAAATGTATTTTGCATAGCCAATTTAAATTTGGATCCGACATATGTTTGGTTTTATAATTATTTTATATATTAAGTTTTTGGAGCTGACATGTGCCATGTCAACGTGACAGACGTGACACATCTCATCCACTTTGCGCTATAGAAAGCGCCTCTTGACACAAAGAATACAATATAAGAGTGTTATAAAAAAATATGTTATAATTTAATTTTTTAACATCTCAAGAGTTCATTATCAATTTATGATGGTGTGAATTCGTTAGATCTTACTTGATCGATTTTTGCTAAGTAATTCATTGAGCTTGCTAACTCAAATAGATCCTTAAGCTCAAACCAACATAGGTCATCAAAGAGAAGAGGTGTTTCCTCGCTTATATGATTTACAAGTTCAATGGCCTATAAACTCCTATTAAAAATCTCCATGCAAGGATTTAATCAACTCGAGGAGCTTTTATGGAGGAATCACTCCATTTGTCCACATGTACAATGCTTTTTTTTGGGGGGGGGGATTTTGAATCCTAGTTAAGCAACGCTCAAGTTTCCAACAAAAGGGTCTAGATTGTGGGTAGTGATGTATTATTTATAAAACTGTGGAAGCTTGTCTTTGAGCAATATAAAGAATTTCTAACAACATTCTCAATATGGATAAGATTCCTTAATCTCTCGTTGGAATATTGGAATTCTCCAACTTTAATAATAATTGGTAATTCTTTGGATACTTTGATATTCTTTAACTTAGAAGTTAATCCTATTGCATTTATTACTCATGTTAAGATATGTAATTATGAAAACCTAAGAAAAACTCTTTATGGTCACATTGACTTAGATAGTGATGACCAAGTTTGGACCCAACTCTAGAATTATGATCACCTTATCTTTAATTGCAAGCTTTGCTTTGTTCGTGGTCATGTTGCATTGTATGGCTTAAAGGCAGAGTCTTCTTTAACTCCAAAAATAAAATCATACAGTCCTTCTTAAAGGAAAGACATGAAGATGAAAGGCTATTAGATACATCCAATTAAGACTCTTTGGAACTCAATCCATACTCCTGTAATTGCAATGACTCTAGTGCCTAATAACACTAAAATACATTCAATTAAGACTCTTTGAAACTCAATAAATACTCCTGTAATTGCAATGACTCTAATGCCTAATAACACTAAAGAAGTTATATGACTACTCTATTTCATGTAATAACTTTATTCTTATTAATTGTCACTCATTAAAGTCCCTCTAGAGCAAGAAAGAATGAACCTAAATTAAATTGTTGTTTAGATTCAAAAGATAATTTATATTCATTATATTAAAAAAACAATTAATAATAGAATTATTCTAACTACCAACACTTTGAAGGAGAATTAAATACACAATATAAAAATATAATTTTCAAATCACAATTGTAATTAACTCTTATAAACACATACAATTTTCGTAATTAACTCTTACAAACACACAGTTAAAAGTTTAAAAATATAATCATATATCCAATGAAGCAGGACAACATTCAAACCCAAAAGGGTGATTAAATGTATCTCTAAAATATATAAAATTGGTAATGAAATTATATAAATCTAAATATTTAATATATATAAAAATGATAATAAAATTATATAAATTAAATTTAAAAAAATTTAACTAACAAAGCTTAAAATTAACCATGCAAAGGGTATTACGAGTATTGATTATAAATCTAAATGATTTTTTTTAGAATGCTTAAAGATTATGTGTCGTAAGTTGAAGAAGTAATTGAATGTGACTCAATCCACATTTTCTCATGTCTCTTGAGTGGATCACTATGAAGAAGTAATTGAATGTGACTGAATCGACGTAAGTCAAATAGATATAGAGACCTAAATAAAAACTATTTTGTCGTTATAATTCCTTTGTTGTAATCATGTAGCCCACTCTCTTACGTTTCCTATTAGAGTGTAATCATGTCAACCTTATTGTTGTATTTTATTAAATTTGTTATATATAAATTATTGTGAAAGAAAGTATCGATAAAATGATGATGGGTGATGTAATTAGATTTTTTTTAGTGGTGTTAAGAATTCATACTTCTTTCATAGTTGGCTTACTTTTGGGTTTTTTTAAAGAAAAGATCGGAGCTTCTACTTAAGAGAATCTGCTCTCCACTCATATTTGATGATTAGTAGTCAGTCGGATTTTTTGATGGTGCATCACAATTTGGTGGGATAATTTCCAAAGTTGGAATTATCCAGAAATTGGTGAGTTCACACTACTTTAAATTTTGAATGAGATGCGGCGAAGGAACCAACATTAGAAGCAAACTCCTTGCTTTTGGCGCTCTGTTACATTTTGCACACTACTGTAAGCATATTTGTCTTTTGAGGATTGTTGGGGAATCCAAGATCATTATGGAGTGGACTTAACATAGGAGCAATATTTAGGCAATTTTGTTGGTGTGGTGGCTGACAAGGATTAGACATCTACAAACACTTTTCCACTGGTTGGAGTATTTCCATGTTTATCGAGAATTCAACTCAGACGTGGATATACTCTCCAAAAAGAACTTACATCTTTCAAGGGTATTATGTTCTTCGAAGAATGGAGGGACTCGATTGTCCATTCAAATGGTTCTTTGGTGTTTTATTGACAACTACTATTAACTTTTTCAATTTGGAAAATGTTTTTTACCAGTTTAGTTGTTTTTTTTTTTTGTTTTTTTTTTTGTTTTTTTGTTTTTTTGTTTTGTTTTGTTTTGTTTTGTTTTTTTGTTTTGTTTTGTTTTGTTTTGTTTTTTTGTTTTGTTTGTTTGTTTTTTTTTTTTTTTTTTTTTTTTCAGAATACTCTGTAGAGGAACTAGTATTTTCCTCTGTTTATTTTTTGGTGGGCAGAACACTGTATAGTTTTTGGTAAACGAGTATTTTTGGGAACTCTTTCGGGTCTATATCTTTGGCCAATCTATTATGTGGACAATCAATTTTCAGGATTGTTGTCTCTGCTATAATAATGTTTAAATAAAATTGTATAATTTGATTCCCAAGGAATAACAAGTATAATATTTTTTAGTGTGAAAAAAGAAAAAGAAAAAGGTTAACAACACAAAGTCTATAAACATATTGCAAGAGTGGAAGTCTATTATTGGTAAATTATTTCAAGTAACATAGTTTTTCTTAAATAATAGTGACAAATTAACACATATTCACATATAGCAGCTAGTAATAACTATTCTCACTACCAATTTAATAATTAACTTATGATTAATTTTATCACATTTAATTACAAATCCCTCATTGCATATTTTCTAAAAATAAAGCCCTATTCATCCGGTTTTTAATATTGAATCCCTTGTGATCTTCTACGAAGGTGTTAAGGATATTCTAGTTTGTACATGTTGAATAGATATTACAAGTTATATGCCCATGTTACGCCAAAGGTGTAGCGCTCCGTTTTTTCAACAGAGCCCTAAGTCATCTTTCCATGTTACTTTTCTATGTATCAAACTTATCCAGATATATGTGAGTGAATTTCTAATGAAGATTCTATGCTTTTAATTGTCATTTAGTATACTGTTTTGTCTTTAATAATCATACATTCGTATTTAAAAATAAACTAACATATCAATATTTTCCTTCAACAATTTGTTTTCAGCATAAGAATATGTTTCACCGTAATAAATCAGTAAATAGCAAGGTATATGCAGGTTTAAGAGTAAGTTTCAGCATAATAATCAAATAAAATAAATAACAAGGAAATTACCTGATGCTGATGCTTAGTAGACCGTAGGTTGTAGCAGGTTATGTTTTTATTCTTTTAGTCAGCCAAGATGATGTGTCCACCCTACCGACCAACTATTATCTTGTTGGCCCTTGGAAATCAAAGGATTTCCAAGCCCCCGAGCTCACAAACTGATAATCCCAAGAGCAGTATTTACTTAGGTTCTCAAAACCTTTCTCTGTTCTCAAACCTTTCTCTCCACTTAAAGCTATCTCCCCCCTTACCTTCAACTTTCTCCCCCTCTATATACATTTCCTTCCTCGAGAAGACCTTGGGCTTACTCCACCTCCCCAAACTCCCCCTCTCGAGCCCCTTAAACATTTACTCCTTTCACTTAGTTCATTCATACACATTACATTATAAAAATGTATTTTTCACACTCAATGTACCGAATAATCAATTACACTCACGGTAAATTTATTTGATTTTGATTGATGGTCGTAAGTATTTATTACGGTGGGAATCATCACCCAAAGGTTATCCATTCAGGACAAGGTTTATTAATTACAAGTCTATTCACTACCTTTGTATTTAATGTTATTAGTGTAATTAATAAAATATTATATAAATAGTTGACCTTTTCAACTTGGACAAGGTGTGTCCTAATGGTTTACCTCATCCGTCAAGATAACTTACCTTGAAATTTAATTTCTAAGATTCGTATTGAATAAATAAATAGTTTTAACCATTTTCCAACACATCACATCCATTCAAGAATTGTTATCCTATTATGTTTAACTTAGTAATGGAAATAATCACACTCTAATAATTTATTAATCGATATTTACATTTTACCTATATTTCAATTGTTATGACATGGATAGTAATATTATTAAGATAACATTTAATTAAGTAATAATATTAATTAAGTCACCACAAAGTAATAATAAATGGTGAATTTAATAAAAATGTTTTAATTTTTTTTAAATCATTTGTTTATCACATGAGTACCCTAACATCAACATAGTATCCTAGTTCTTCTAAACAAAGCACCCCTAAGGGCTTAAACAATCTTACTAATTAATTAGACAGTACCATTACCTTATTTACAATAATTTTCAGATGACAATGTGAACTGACGACACTTGTCTCAATTGTTTATCACAATGTTTACTAACAAGTAATACATAGCTTAATCGACTTGTTTTACACATCTTAAATAACTTTATATTCATTATCTGAATTCGATCAATGCATGATTAACATAATTACTTATGACAACTTATACATTTATTCAATATGTTAAGTGTTTGTATATCGATACTAGTGTACATGTGCAAGGTGTGCATGTGTGGCCAGCGTATGCACAGATCATAAATGTACTATAGATAAACCCCATCCCGCCTATCCATACCTGCTAACTAATAGTAGTATTTACCCCCATGTAGAAGAACAAGCATAATATATATAGTACAATTACTTTAACATCCTCAGTTATTTAACAGTTAATTCTTTACGATTTCACATCATTATCTTTATCTTTACATTAGTTTAATCAATCATGTACAAGGAAGGGTACCTACTACCACTAACTCGGAATCAAGGAATACTCAACCCTCAACAGTACTAACTAACACATCCTCCCATCATAACCTACGTCCTGCATCCTCCCTATCCTTCCTCTGCTAGTACAAAAGTGGATGTCGGACTCACCGACTTAACCACATAGAACCTGAGAGCGATAATGTCGGCTGAACATCGGACCTATCCTCCCCTAGCAGGCATCCGACCATCGTCATCACAACAACATGGGGAGCGTGTCTCAGCACGGCCCTCCCACGACCTCGGGTCTCATGGAAACATAGGGTGGGAAACACATCCATCCCTCTCAACATACTGGGCCTACGCCCTTATTGATTCATACTTTGCTGCTATTGGGATTATCAGTTTGTGTTATCGTATCATCATTTTTGGCTGCAAAGGTTTACTGTACGAACATGTTTTTTTTTCAATATATCAGATCAAGTAACTGGCTATCCCGTAGCCCTTGTGTCCTGTAGGTTAGTATTTCGCAAAATACAAATTTATAGAAAGCATTTCCCATTGATCGCTAATTGATCCATGTTATCAAAAAACATTTTATTTCATGTAACCTTTTTAGTTCATCATAGATGCGTATGACATATAACACTTCAATAATTCATATAAGAAGATGGTATCCACGTACCGAATCATATATTTCACATCTTATTAATGAAAACATATAAACATATACTGTAATCGTAAAATAAAGAAATCATATGATAATCATGACATCGTAACTGCATAACATAGTAACATCATAATCATAGTGAAATTATAAAACAAAGTAACATCATATAATGAGGTCCATCATATCGTAATATAGTTTACTCAGTCGAGCTGAGTTCAATATAATATATAAGAAAATAAAGTATGGTGTGTCTAACTGATAAATATGCCTAATCAAAATATGGGCGTTACAAAAGGCCAAAGCCCCATTAATTAATTATTTGTTACTTTTGGTTATGTACTTTTTTCTAAGTTGAGACATATGATCATGTAAGTCATGCAGGTAAAAATTAGAATAATAATAAAGGAGATAAAGGAGGAGGGGACATGAGTTGATAATGGCGCAGTATAAGTGCTAACCAAAACGCCTCCAATACGCTGGAATTTGGTAGAGTCATTCTTGTTCAAATCGCAATTTTGATGATTTGGGTAGTTTTAAAATCTGGCATTTAGCCTAGAAGAGACAATTATGATTGTTGAAATTGCAAAATTGCAGAAATAGCAATTTCTAGGAACAATTTTGACTAGTTTTTCTCAAAATTTCGTTGGAAAAGCAGGGCGTTTTAATTGTGTTTTATCCTACGAGGTTGGTAATGGGCAAAGGAAACAACAAGGGAGAGAAAATATGGATCTATTTAGTAACACCTTCCATTATGTGTTGGTAGGTGGCTTAACTTTATGTTACTTTTAAAGAAGTTGACACTTACATTTTTATGCACACTTATTAGTCCCCACTAGGACATAGGCTATATATTTTTTTTCCCTGGAAAAAAACTCATAACTTTTATTTATATAAAAAACAAAGGTTACATTCTGTAAATTCTCATATCTCTTGTATGTAAAAAAGTATCGATGAAGATCATATGTCATAAAACTGTAGAAAATAACTGTGTCTTTTGTACGCAAAACTTTTGTCACTTCTCAAAAAAAGGTAGATTCTAGAAAAACATGAAAGACCAGCTAGTCTTCACATAACAAAAAAACAAAAAAGGAGGGGACTCAGGATCCTAGATTTTCAGTTATGCCATGTAGAGATGAGATTTAATGTGGATCCCAAAGGTGGTACTGATAATGCCCAGTGATGGAACCTTCAAACTCTTTTTGTACCTTCCATTTTCCATTGATGAGATCCAATCCCGGTTTAGATTGAGTATCTGCTTCTGTATTTCTTTCCCTATAGATGTGATGAAAAGAGACCTCTTCCATATCTATTTTTAAAACCTTTATCTCCTCTAAAATTGGAATTAGATCAAGGTTATGACAAATCTTTTTTTCATTTGACCAATCTATGATCAGTTGGAGTCTCCAAAAACTTGGAGAAACTTAATCTCTTCCTTTTTTGCCAGCTTAAGAAGTAAATTTAAAGCACAGAGTTCAACGTAATTGTCTGTACCAGCTCCTAATCCTGCCTGGAATTTGTAAGAAGTCTTCTTATCTAAGACGAGTAACCCTCCTGCACCAGATCTGTTGGGATTGTTACTAGAGGCCTCGTCAAAGTAGGACCAAGGAATCTTGCTGTTTATAGTTTCTACCTCCAGTTTGTTGAAGCCTCTAACTTTATCCTCCCGTGGATAATTGTTTAAGGTAGCTGCTGCTATTTTGGCAAAGTACAAGGGACCTGAGTTTAAGGGCTTTGAAAATGGATAAGTTTCTTGTTGTCCATACCTGCCAGAAAGTTATAAGGGGCAGGATTTTAAAACTGTTGTTTTGAGAGTCAGTTAACCAAATTTTTAGGCTGTCCCGTGCAGAAATACCTGTCCATACGAGCCTGTGTTTTAAGAGGAACTCTAACTCTTTCCATACTTGCCTAAGAAAGGAGAAGAAAATTGTTAAATGGAGGTTCGTTTCTTTTGCACATCTGCAAAGAGTGCATCTTCCTGGGCCTTCCCATCCTCGTCTCTGTAAGTGATCCCATGTGAGAGCTTTCTCGCTTAAGAGGAAACAACAAATCAACTTTGATTTTGGGGGCATTTCAGATTCCATAAAGGGCGCCACCACCATTTTGTGTCTGCCTTCCCCATTTCCAGCAAACTTTCATAACCTCTTTTGGGGCTGTATTTTATGTGAGGATCGAAACTCCAAGTCAGCTAATTAGGACCAAAGTTTAGATGGATATGATTAAATTTTAATTGATTAACGTAGCCTAACCATAATTCTGCCTCATCCCCTCTGAATCGTAAAGACTCTGCCGTGTACCAGACTTGTTCAAGGGGTAGTCAACATGCTATTTGCAACCTGGTGTAAAGAGAAAAGACCTTTAATTCTTAGCTGCAGGATCATAGGCTATTCCGCCTTTTCTTATTAGCTGAACGTTAATGTAATCAAAAACATTATATCTACAAATGTAAACCAGAATAATATGATTTTTCAAAATTTTATTAATTTTTATTGATAATAATCATCGATTGAGCGTTTTTTTATCATTGCACTGATTGTTTTAAACTTAAAAAAAATACAGTACATTGTATTGCCTACCAATTCCATGTAAATATTTAATTGATTTGACAGTACATTGTATTGCCTATCACACTCCTTCAATGTTTCTGGAACCTTCTTCGCTTGATTTTCACTCAAATTCAATTTCAACATTACATAGTTTTCTCCGAGGTTTTTTTAATTTCATTTTGTTTCTCTGATTTCATCTCCTTCGCTTGATTTTCACTCAAATTCAATCTCAACATTACATAGTTTTCTCTTAACCTTTTTTAATTTCATTTTGTTTCTCTGATTTCATTTTGATGTTGTGTATTTTATTTTTCTATTATTATTCTGTGAATGTTTTTGATAGATCCGCATGACTTTTGAATTTCTTAAATATTTGCAATTCTTTTGAATTCCTTACATATTTGCAATTCTGTTGTATCTGATTGAAGATCAGCAATGTGAAATGGAGTTTGAACCATTTCAAAGAAGACCAAATAAATAAATCGTTACTATGTCAAGTTAATGGTTTCGTTTAATACTGGCACATTTGAGTGTTTTGTTAGATGGTAAATTGCAAAATATCTATGTTGTTTGTTTGGTTTTTCGACGGTTAATATTTTGAAAGATGGAATTTCTCCAGACTTCATATCTGAGGTTCTGGTTCTTGAAATATTTCGGGGAGGTCAACAATCTATCCAACTATCTTGTACAAAATGCTCCAGCAGGATGCTTTGTGGTTATTGCTATAAATGGTTGTACCATACAAAGAAAATTTATTGAAAGGGTCGAATGAGGCAGATACACAACAGACTTCTTTTGAAGGTAGTCATTTTTTTTCTTCTAATCTCAAGTGTAGCCAAAGCACACATTAAACCCTCATTTTATATTAATCTCAAGTGTAGCTAGAGCACACAATAAACCCTCATTTTATATTTTATATGGAGGTTATATATCTTGGGGCTTCCTTGATTTCATTTTATATTTTATATGGAGGTTATATATCTTGGGGCTTCCTTGATTTTCTTTGTATTTATTTGGTCATGCTTTGATTCTCTTAGTTTACTCTTACTCTCTTATTAAACCTTATTCGCTTTCTTCAATATTTTGCTTCGAAGTAAAAATCACTTAAAATTGGAATGATCGATAATTCTTATCTCTAATTTTCAACTGTTTGTGGGTTGTATCTCCCTTTTTTTTCAAGATTTCACATGGCTTGATCATACTCTCCATCATTGTCATTTCCTGTCATGATTGCACCGAAGAGGCGCATTCTACAACGCAGTAGGGGGAGATGTGTAACTCCTTTTGTGCTCATCCTATAACTAACACGTGTCCTTATAAAAAAAAAATATTAAAAAAAAATATGTTGACTCAAATTAGATTTAAAATATTTAGAATGGCATATATATAAAATTACTCAAATTAGATAAATTAAAGCCATAAACATTGCTTTACAAACTTCTTCAACATTTCTAATCTAAGATGAGGTTTGCGTCTTGCAAGATTTGATTCCTCTTAGGGCTTGGTAGATCCCTTTTGAGATGGAGCTATGTTGATATATAGATAAAAAAGCTTAACACATAGAAATACTAGAATAACGATAACCTTTGTCTTTAACATCAACAATAGCTCATCCATAGAACATTTTCATTTTGTATATCTTGGAGAGAAGATGGCTATATGGACAAAGGTGGTTTCAATAACTCCTTTTATTTGACAATTTAAGTTGTCTCCCCCCTGCATTTCTGGTTGGTCCTCTAGAAATACTCGGAATCCATGTTGATGAAGGCGATGGTAAAGATGATTGACAAATGTTTTCTCGACATCCGAACCATAGTAGCATAATTCGGCCGTATTGATAGTTCGTGTACGAAAATTCAGAACAAATTCGAATTCGTCGAATATTCAGTGTAAGTGTAATACAAATACGAATTTTTACTAGTGAACAATTAAAATTTTAAAACCAATTTAAAAAACAAAACTTTAATGATTTAAACACTATAAAACAAAAACACTATTCAATTTAATACTATCTTTATTAAAATAATTTTTAATAACTACTTGTCGTCTCTCACACTAGCCATATTTCCAAGTTATTGAGATTATATATTTTTAAATAAATGATTGATTTTATTATATAAATGTCTATATACATTTATGGTGTATTTGTGAATATTTGATTAAAAATGTTATATATAATCTACTTCCGTATTTTATTTGTAATAGATTTTTCATTATGTATTTTTTTCGTATCAAATCGTATTCATACTCATATTCGTACTCAAATTATGCTACTATAATCTGAACCGCGATGGTTTATAAACAAATCATATTTATTGTTGAAATTGATGTAGGCAGATGCAAAAGTAGAGGTAGTATCGAGTTTGAAAAAAAAAGATGAAGCGAATGGATGAAATGTGTTTATAAAATGAGCCATTATATTTGTGGAAAGAAATATGCAAAGACAGATCTTATATGGGGAAGGTATTTCTCTTTCTGGTCATTCAACGAGTGTCAAAGTGCAAACTCCCAGGTTAAACGAATGTCTCTGGTCCTTGTGTCTCTCTCATTTATAAACACTCATCACTTGCTTTTCAGTCAAATTCAATCTCAACATTACATGGTTTTATCGAACGCTTTTTGAATTTCAATTTGTTTCCTTTTGATGCTATGTATTTTGTTTTTTTTCAATATTATATTGTTAATGTTTTGAAAGATCCTCATGATGTTTGAATTCCTTGAATATTTGTGATTCCGCTGTAGCTGATTGAAAACAATGGGAAATGGAATTTGAATTATTTCATAGAAGACCAAGTAAGTAAATTGTTACTATGTCATGTTAAAGGTTCTGTTTATTATTGGCACATTTGAGCGTTTTGTCACATGGTAAATTGCATAATATTTTTGCTCTCTATTTGGTTTATAGGCAGTTACTATTTTGAAAACATTTTGACAAATCTGCTTAGTTGTCTTTGCAATTGAGCAATGCTTCATTTGCATGGACATGATAAAGTTAAGATGGATTTTATTTCACCTGTTTTTATTATGAGATAGTAAAGTAATAAATGTAAAGACAATGAGAAAAATGAAAAATAGATTGGCATCCCATTTAGGCTTAGTTTTATCTTTCAATTATTCAATAGTTTGGAAAACAATCTTAACAAGATTGTTTTAATAATTAATATTTTTCTATAACATTAATGTATTTATTAGTATGATTTATGATATTTTTTTAAAATTTTTTTGACAATGAAAACAAAATGCTAATGATGATTTTTTATTTTATTTTTAAGGTAAAAATTGAAGAACTATACCAATACAATTAGGAAGATCAAATTATTAATTTTGTTAATTCAATAAAATTAATTTTTTATTTTTAAAAATAGATAACTATCAATTAATATTTAATATTGTTTTTTGTTTTTATACTCTAAGACAGAAACTAAACTACACACAGAGACTAAATTACATAAACTTTGATTATGTGTTAATGTACCTACAACTTCCATCATTCAAATTCGTCCATTCATTCTTATTTTTCCATCATTCTTTTTCCGTATTCAAGAATATCCTTGTGTGGGATGAAGTTACATGAAAGAGCTTGGGTTAGCTTGATTAAGAGAGGGTTGCAAGTGCATTTTGTTGTTTGGTGTGTTATTTAGAATTGAATAATCTTCAAACTTGAAGTATTTTTGTTAAATTATGATAACATGTAGTAAAAGGGAAAATATAAAACCGATACGTAATATTGCATATAGAACATATAAAATTTACAAATATGTAAAATTGTACATAGGAATTATTTATTGTATTTTTTATTTTCTTGTTTAAATATATATTCTTACAAACACTTTATAGATCTTTTTATAGATTCGTATCTCTTAATTGTGTGTATTAGCCTCCAACTGTTAGCATCATATTTCGAAATAACATGTAGTTTAACTAAATGCACTATTAGATAGGAAATCAGATTCCCTTTATCATGTGGTATATGCTTACATGCATCCTAACTTAACTAATTAACTAATTGGTCTAACTTACAAATAACATTGATTTATAAAAAGATGTCTATAAAATTCATAACCAACTCTTGAAGGCCATTGAGGTTGGTTTAGATAGATGTCTAGGTTATCTATTTAACTTAACATGATAGCATTGTCCTATTGATAGTGTCCCAAAAGGGTAGGATTTTGGTAAATTTTTCATTTAGTCATTTTTGTCGGTTTTGATATTATAGATAGCATAGTAATATAATTCAACTATATTGGTATTTTCTTTACAGAAATTTGAAACAAATTCGAATTTATTGAATATTCGGTGTAGGTGTAATGCGATTCTTATTAGTAAACAATTAAATTTTGAAAACCAAACTTGAATTATTTAAACACTATAAAACATAAATACCATTCAATTCCATACTTTCTTATTAAAATAATTATTAGTAACTAGTTGCCATCTCTCACACTAGCCATATCTCAAGTTGTTGAGATTTTATATTTTTGTTTTTTAAATATATGCTTGATTTTATTATATAAATGTCTATGTACATTTATGGTATATTGGTGAATATTTGATCAAAAGTATTATATATAAGGAGTGTACTTGATCTGAATAGATTAGAGGTGAGGTTCCTTGAGCGTCACCTCTCATCTAACTCACTAACAATTTAACTCATAATAGAACGAATAACATAAACAAGTTTAGTAGGCTAAGAATAAGGCGAATACTAACTTGCATTTAGAATAAGGCTTGCTAGGCCTTTATATAGCATTACATCAAAGAGAGCTCAATAACGAGGCTCCATTATTTAATAATAGATCTAGCTAACTCTAACTAACTTATCTAACTAACTTGTGGGTTCAAGTGTGAACAAGACCCCATATAATAAGTGGGATGACTACATTAAAGAGAGCTCAATAACGAGGCTCCATTATTTAATAATAGATCTAGCTAACTCTAACTAACTTGTGGGTTCAAGTGTGAACAAGACCCCATATAATAAATGGGATGACTAACCCCTTAGTCATCCCAATCCTCCAATTTGAAGTAGAAAGTGTCAATACCCGAGAATTTCCGAAAAAATTTAAAATTTTTGTGATAGCAATAAATGTCGTTTTAAAAGTAGTCCTTCAACTGTCTGTTTTAACTTTCTTGATAGTGAGTGCGTATGAAGAATCTTTATTGTACTTAAGTGTTATTAAGAGTTATCTTAATTGTTTGCTAATTGTTTTTCTGCTTTCAATCGAAAGGGGGAAGTTGTCATTGTTGACCGGGCTTACTTAGCTCCCGAGCTAATGCATCCAATGTCTTTCATTTACAGGTATGCAGGTAAAGTATGGTAATCATTTAATTCTATTTGTTGTACCAAAAAGCTCAGTAAGACTTAAACATACGAGGCAGGTGGTCAAATAAGCAAGGTAGAAGTTTTATCCCTGTACACTTCAGACATTCTTACTGCTAGAACGTTGATGATTTTGCAGGAGCATATGATAAATATTTGTACTTTAACAGGCTGTCTTAAACTCCTCCATGAAGTACTGTTTGTTGGTATTCTTATTGTGTTGTATTAACACTTTTTTATCTATCGCTATATAATAACATGGAAATAAGGAATCAAACTACTTGTCTAACTGTTTGTTACTGTGTGAATATGAATAAACTTACAAGGATCTAGAAATTGGCAATGTGTAGATTTCTTATTACTTACACCGTGTAATAGTATATCGAATTCATATCTTCTTTGGTACTCCTTTATGGTTCGTTTAATTCAACCACTACCCCTTCTCTAGTATAATAAAAATCCAGGCATTCAGCTATTTAAAGTGACAATGATATAATAAAATTGTAGATTGTAATATTTATTTTTCATCTTAAGATTTTATAAGTCCATGGATTTTCGATGAGCTCCTTGCTACTCCTTATAAGACTAGGCTTTAAGCAAAATTATTGTTACCCTATTCTAAGCCATTTCCAAACTTACATTATCTATCTACCCATACTAATATATATATTAGGTTGATCCTTCCCTTTATGTTTTTGAATAACTCCCTTTGGATGATCCTCATGCCATTATTACATTGATCATGTTGAAAAAAATCTCATTGTCAATCCCTGACATACGTATATATGAAATTATGGTGATAGGCTATATGGATTTTATAGTATTGTTATCACTATGCAAATGTATTGTTATCATTATACAAATGTATTGTTATCATTATGCAAATGATAACGATCCCGAATGTGGCATCACGACTTAAAAGAAGAACACTACTCATACTATGGTTTTAAAATTCCTCCCTGCGATTTTAATTGAAACATAGATCATGAATTTGAACACAAGCGACTATACACTTTCCACCCACAGCATGCAAAGATTAAAAATCTACGTGTATCATTCTCTGCCAAGTATCGAAGGTATTTAAACGCTGTCTCAACCCTAACTTCGGTATTTTCCCACAGCCATCGGGCTTGTCCTCTGTGGAAACCCTCCTGTCCGAACCCTAAGTCTTCAGGGATGTTAAGAGCTCGGCTCTTCTGCAGCTTGAACTTATTCGTGCTTACTTGACTCTTTACAAGAGGATAGAATGTGTTGTTGTTAATGGCAGATGTAGTCGGGAAAGATTCGTAGGGTTTTTATTCTTTTTCTGTCAGCGTTTGCCCCTGTCGTAGCATTTCCATTTCTCCTAGCTGGGTCTGATTGAAGTTTCAATGTATCAGCTGTTTGTTATTCTGCCAGTTAGAGGCATTTGTTTAACTTAGTTTTTAAGGTGTTTACAAAGTTTATTAACTTGTGTACAGTTGCAATCCTTTCGTAATGGTTCATGGCCGACTCTGAGAGTCGTTGTTGTTGTTATTTGGCACCTTAATAGGTCATTAAGACCTTAGGGTTTAATACCACCTGCTACCCTGGCTCGGTCTCCACTGTCTACAGTGTTCTTAAGATGGGCTTGTTAAGTTTCTCGGAATATGATAGCCTGTAGTTTCTGAGAACCAGTACCCTGGTGCAGACATTTTGGGATTCCCTTCTTCAGTTCGCGGCTGTCAACCCAGCTTCTGTAGGTGGAAGAATTTTGGTAAGTTTCAGGCCTTTCTCTCTTATTCAATACGCAGATTTGTTTATATAAATATTTCAACAATATTCAAGAAATAACTAATACATTCAAATGCTTGCAGGTCTTAGCTCCATCCGAGAGAAGCATGACTCCCGTTTCGACTGTTAGTTGCTTAACCGGTAAGCCTGGTCTTTTACCATGGCCTTCCTCCTTGTTGGTTATTGTGTGGTTTTGAACGAGGAACCATCTTTGTGACTAGCGCTGTGCTGTTGGCCCTGAGACTGACTACGGTCATTTTGTAATTAAATTTTGTTGCTAAAGGTGTTTAGGGTTTTAGTATTGTAATTAATGGCTATAAGCCGGCTTGAAGAACTGGGTTACGGCCTCGTGGTTGTTTGATACTATACTTGTAATTTGTTTTGGGTTTATCACCTGTGTATTCAGAATTTATTTTAATATAACTTGTGTTTCGATATAAGCCTGTTGTATGTCTGCATCGTTCTTTGATATTCGATGTTCTATATGGTAATGATTTAATCATTGTTGTAAAAATGGGTTTAAGACCTCTGCTGTAAGTTGGATTCTATGATATTAATAATTTTACTCCTGTGCTTTCCTTGTATCATTCGTAACTTATAAAGAGAATGACTTATTACAGTCATTCTGTAGATTAGAGTAGATGTTTGGTGGGTGTGTGTTCGAAGATTTATGTTGAAAGTTTTTGTATTTATAAAGACTGTGGCTGTGGATAAAATGTATGCATGAACTTAGTTTTTAGGATACTATGTTTAAAGTCTCCTGTAGGTTCAAATCTGATATACAAGGCATTTCGGCTTTCTATTTCCAAACTGTCCAAACATTGTAGTCTGGCT
Organism: Larix kaempferi; assembly: GCA_027924585.1. NCBI lineage: Eukaryota > Viridiplantae > Streptophyta > Pinopsida > Pinales > Pinaceae > Larix > Larix kaempferi. The sequence goes on from BSBM01000893.1 coordinate 18,391,858, forward strand.
ACGGCCGTGATAGATTTGTTGTCCAAACTCTCAAAGTGAAATACTTATAACAAATTTATTCTGGTTACTATAAATAGAATACTAGGGTTTGTGTTTGATAAGGCAATCATAGTTTTGTTCAGTAGCTATCTATATAGATATGGTTTTCTATATTTGAAAGTTAGCTTATTGTTATGACAGGTCTCTGTCAATACTGTGCATTCATATGAAGATTTCTTTGAACTCGATGATGAACTAAAAACTGCAGTATTAATAAAAGATTAAGACTGAAAACTAAACATACTATTTGGTTTGAGCTTAGCCTCGAGTTAGTTTTCATTCTGTCTTTATTTGACTCTGTTTAAAGTGTTAATAACCAGTCAAATTTCACCGAAGGTTTCTGGTTATAGAACAATAGGAAATAGATTCTAAACAAAGTCCCAAGGTCGCAATTCTTGTATTAATTAACTACTCAGTTCGTTTTAGTCAGAATCTAAAAAAAATATTTTTAAACAAGTACAAAACCTTACTGTACAGTTATTTTCTAATTCTAAGTGAAATTAAAATAGAAGTTGAGCTAAAGTAATTGATTCATCCATTACTATGATAGCTCATAACCTGAACACTGCTTTAGCTAAGGTTTGTACCTATCAGATCATCTACGAGAATTAAATCTTCTGTAGTTATAAAAGTCCTGCAAATATAACTCTACAGCCAACAATAATTATCATAACAAACTAAGTTAAAATTTACAAAATTTCTAGGACTTACAGTAATACTACTGTATGGCACGCATTGCAATCACTATCTCTGCAGGATAATAAAGATTTGATAAAATACTGAAACATAGTAATTACAACTATCACTAAAAATCAGGGATCTGCAATTTATAATGAGTTAAATACTACTCAGACATAATAAGTTAACATAACATCCAATCATTTAAATTTAATAAACAACAGGAATAGGTAACAGAACCTGTTCAAACTCAGGTCAACAACAGCAATGGGAGACTGTTCCTCCCTACCAACTCCTGGAGAGTGCCCAAACAGCACTTCTCAGGACCCTCGAGCTTGCTCTGGTCTAACTGGCTGGAACTAGGTACAGCCAACAATTCCCTCAGCCAAAGCAGCTACACTGGAACCAAGTTACTGCAGCATCCCAAATCAACACACTCCCTTACTGTATTATCCCTCTTCCTCAATGGGACTCCTGAATAACATTCACCTGAATGTATTCTCCCTCTAGAACAAAGCTGAACCCCCAGCTCAGTTCATTGAGTACTATTTAAAAGATTGCCTAGGTCTTAGTTGGGTTAACTGTCATTAATGAGCCACCTGCTCAGATTCCACTTTCTTGGGGAATCATGACCCCAAAATATAGGGAAGTTGCCACTTGCAACTTAGGAAATGTTTGAGGATGCTGCCACTTGTCTGTTGCCCTTCCACCTAGTTCCACCCACCAGCTAGACCAGTAACCTCTTTTAACAACTCTCCCATGCTGTTGTCTCCATAATTAATTTATTAATAATAAAATATTCAGAATTTACATTCCATTTCTGGTGACTCTGCTGAGTCATCATTTCCTACTTAGCATTAATTTTAACATAATGTCAGGAATATTAATAAAATAATTACATTATTTTTGCAAAATTGGGGTATGTGACATACACACCCCCTTAAAATGTAACATCGTCCTCGATGTTACTCATTCTTCATCTTCAGCCACCTGCTGGAATAGATGTGGGTATGCTTCCCGCATCTTACTTTCCAGTTCCCAGGTAGCTTCTTCAGGACTAAGGTGCTTCCATTGCACCTTCAGCTGTCCAATTGTGCGGTTCCGCAGAGTAATTTCTCTCCTCCCGAGGATACAATCCGGTTCCACCAGAACTTCCCCTTCTGGTTCTACCTGTACAATGTTCCAGTCGATAACATGAGTAGCATCATGAACATACTTTTTTAGAACAGAAATATGAAAAACATTGTGTACTTTTAAATTTGGCGGTAATGCCAGCTGATAAGCAACTTGACCAATTCTAGATAAAATTTCAAATGGACCACAGTAACGTGGCGCTAATTTTGCACAGCTTCCTAGTCTTAGGGAGCTCTTCTTTGGCCTTACCTTGATGAACACATGTTCACCTACCTGGAACTCTTTAAGAGTTCTTTTCAAATCTGCTTGACTTTTTTGCCGATCCTGGGCAATCTTCAAATTTACCTGCACTTGTTTCACAATCTGTTCCATCTCTTTTAATAAATCAGGTCCCAACACTAACCTGTCTACGGGATTACTCCAAGAGATAGGAGTGTTACATTTACATCCATACAAAATTTCAAAAGGACTAAACTTAGCTGATGATTGATAACTGTTATTGTATGCAAATTCTGCTAAATGTAAATAATCCTCCCACTTACCTGGTTGATCTTTAACATACATCCTTAACAGATCTTCTAATACCTGATTAACTCTTTCAGTTTGTCCGTCCGTCTGAGGATGGAAAGAAGTGCTGAAATTCAGAGTTGTGTTTAATCCTTTAAACAAAGATCTCCAAAAATTCCCTGTGAATTTAGGATCCCTGTCTGATATAATAACTTTTGGAATACCGTGTAACCGAAAAATCTGTTTTAGAAAGATATCTGCTATGTTTGCAGCCTTGTATGTGGTTTTAACAGGAATAAAGTGTGCTGATTTACTTAATTTATCTACCACTACCATGATTGAATCATTTAGATGCTGAGTTTTGGGTAATCCCGTGATGAAATCTAGGCCGATTATTTCCCACTTCCAGCTAGGAATAGGTAAAGGTTGCAGCAATCCAGCTGGATGTTGGTGTTCGGTTTTCACTTGTTGGCAGTCCAAACATCTAGCTATATACTCAGCTGTTTCAGATTTCATATTAGGCCAAAAATATTCTTTTCTCAACATGGTAACAGTCTTTTGGTAACCTGGATGCCCTGAGTAAGGGGTTTTATGAATTTCATCTAGAATTAACAGTTTAACTTTAGGTGCATTTGGAACATACAGCCTGTCTTTAAACAGTAAAAATCCGTCTTCATTTAAACTATATCCTTTTATCACACTTTCTGTAGGTTGTTCTTTGGCTGCAGCTTGTAAATGTTGATAATTTTCATCTGATTTTATCCCTTCAACCAACTGTTCATTTAAATCAGAGGTGTAAGTGCTGCTAGCTGATACAAAATTTAGTTTTGCATTTCTGCTCAAGGCATCAGCCACCTTATTTTCCTTTCCTTTTATGTGCTGAATTTCAAAATCGTATTCACTTAAGAATGCCAACCACCTGGCTTGTCTTGCATTTAAATTAGGCTGATCTAAAAGGTATTTCAGACCTTTATTATCCGTTAGTAAAGTGAATTTTCTGCCTATTAAGTGGTGTCGCCACATCTTTAAAGCATGGATTACAGCAGCTAATTCTAGGTCATAGGTGGCATAATTCTTTTCATGAATTTTCAGCTTCCTAGATTCGTAAGCAATGACATGTCCCTCTTGAGTCAACACTCCGCCTAAACCATCATTACAAGCGTCGGTGCAAACCACGAAATCTTTATTTGGATCCGCTATTCTGAGAATAGGCGCAGTTGTCAATAAAGTCTTAAGTTTCTTAAAGCTTTCTTCACACTTTGCGTTCCAATCAAACTTCTTGCCTTTCTTTTGCAGAGAAGTGATTGGGTTGGCTATTTTTGAAAAGCCTTCAATAAATCTCCGATAGTAACCGGTAATTCCCATGAAAGATCTAACATCTGTTACATCTTTTGGTACTGGCCATTCTTCAATTGCCCGAATCTTTTCAGGATCAACTGAAATCCCTTCCTTAGTGACTACATGTCCTAAGTACTGGATTTCGTCTTTAAAGAAGTCACACTTACTGAATTTCGCAAAGAGCTGTTGCTCTCTTAGTTCTTGTAAGACTATACGTAAGTGTTCTTTATGCTCCTCCTCATTCTTAGAATACACTAAAATGTCATCGATGAATACGACCACAAATTTATCTAAGTACTTATGCATTATGTTATTCATTAAGCACATAAAGACAGCTGGGGCATTAGTAAGCCCAAATGGCATTACGACAAATTCGTAATGTCCGTACCTTGTTCTAAAAGCTGTTTTGAAAATGTCTTCTTCTTTAATTCTCACCTGATGATAACCCGATCTCAGGTCGATCTTAGAGAACACCGTAGCTCCACGTAGCTGATCAAACAGATCATCTATACAAGGTAACGGATACCTGTTTTTAATCGTCATTTTGTTCAGTTGACGATAATCTATGCAAAGTCGCATAGTTCCGTCCTTCTTTTTAACAAAAATCACTGGTGCCCCCAAGGGGATACACTGGGTCGAATATAATTCTTGTCTATTAACTCCTTTAACTGAGTTTTCAATTTGTTAAGCTCCAAAATATTCATACGATACTGGGCTTTTGAACTGGGAACAACACCTGGTACCAGCTCAATTGTAAAGTCTAGCTCCCTCTTGGGAGGTAATTCTGGGATTTCCTCAGGAAAAACATCAATAAATTCATTGACTAAAGGGATGTTCTCTACTGTTTTCTTGTTGTTTTCAGACTTATCTGTCTCATCTGTAATAGTTACAGCATAGGTCTTGCATCCCTTTCTGACTGCCCTTTTTAGTTGTAAGGCAGAAATCTGTCTAACTACTGTTTTCCTAGGAATACCCCTGACAGTTACAGGCTGTCCATAACTGTTTACACATCTAAAAGTTTTGTCAAAACAGTTTAAAACTACCCTATGCTGTTCCAACCAGTCCATTCCGATAAGTATGTCATAAGAGCCAAGTGGCAAGACGTTTAATTTAACTGTAGTTCTAAAATCATTCATATTTAAGATACATTCTTTTACATAACAGTTTACTTTCCTTTTTGCCCCAGTAGCTAGTTGTACAGACCAAGAATTATCAAATCTTTCAACAGTCAAATTACATTTTTCTACTAACTGGGGTGAAATATAACTAAGACTAGCACCCGGATCTATTAAAATAGTTACAGGGGTTTTGTTAATCATACCTCCTACTTCCACCATGGAAGTTTGATAGTCAGCTTGGCGGTTTTCCAATGCTGCATTGATTCGGGGCATAGTCCCTGCAAAGTCTCCAACTGTCATTTCATCTTGAACAGTATGAATATTGCTGATTTGTTTCTTTCTGTTTGGGCAAACTGAAGCATAATGTGGGCCATTACACTCCCAGCACTTGACAGGTTCCTTTCGCTCAAAATTTTTGGTGTAGTTTCCATGATTGTTAGGAGCCTCCTTGCTGCTTTTGAAATTGTTGGAATGACTGGGAGCTCCATTTTTGTTTCCCTGGAAGCTTTTACCATTACAGTGGTTTCCGTTTTTGCTATTCTTGAAACTTTTATGTGACACAAACTCCTTTTTCTTGTACTCGATCTGATTGTTGTTCTTTTTGGCTTTCCAGCTGGCTATCCCCTCTTTCTTTTTATTCTGTTCATAACAGAAATTAGCTTTTCGCATAGCTTCTTCCAGTGTTTTGGGGTTGTCATATTCAATTCTGTCCTTGATATGATATGGCAGACAACTAAGGAACCGCTGTATTTTTGGTTTCTCTTCGACAAAATACGGCACATACCGTAATAGACTTAAGAACTTACTGTTTAAGTCCTTCATCGTCATAGATCCTAGCTTTAGTTCATAAAATTCCTTGGCCCTCTCCTCATAGTACTGTTCAGACATAAATTTCTTCTTGAAGTATCTTTTAAAAGTACTCCAATTAACTTCTCTCTCTTTAATCCCCTTGACCCTTTTTAGATCTTGCCACCATATGTCCGCCTTTCCAGAAAGGTTGTAGATGGCCATTCGTGCCTTTAGCTGATTGGAGTAGTTATAAATCTGGAAATATTTTCTCATTCCGGATAACCAGGATTCTGCCTCTTCTCCCGTTTCACATTCTCCATTGAAAGTTGGAGGTTTTATCTTTTTAAACTCCCCGAAAATCTCTTCATAAGGCCTGTACCTTTTCCTTCTGCTGTGTAGCTCAGCTTCACTGCTGTCACTACTAGTGCGATAACTTTGTTGTTCCCTTTTTTCTTCAGATGACGAACTGCTGTCAGATTTAGCTGGTTTCGTCCTTTTTGAACCTCTTTGATGACTAACTTCTTCTGATCCAGCTCGTTTGCCCCTTCCTTCTGTCTGAAATTTTTCTAATAATAATTGATTTAGCTGCTCTTGTGTTTTTAGAATCCTTTCATTATCTTTCTTGACTGTTTCTATCTCTGTCTTTAATCCTTTTATGGTCTGCAACAGTTCAGTGGAATGAGCGATCACCTCCTCTTTTTCAGGTTCTCCCGACATCTGTCTTGTCGCAGTGTTTGGAGATTCCTCCTCAGCATATTCTCCCAGTTTTTCCATATCTGCCTGTAAAAATTCAGAAAAAGGAAATTTTCTGTTCTGTTCATGAAACAGAAATATAAGTTAGTACTTTATATATATGTAAATTTTCTTTTATGGTCACTGTTTTGCGGAAGCTAGTGGAGTCACATCCAAGCCTAGTGTCTGAACCTGGCTCTGATACCACATGTCAAAACCCGAGAATTTTCGAAAAAAATTTAAAATTTTTGTGATAGCAATAAATGTCGTTTTAAAAGTAGTCCTTCAACTGTCTGTTTTAACTTTCTTGATAGTGAGTGCGTATGAAGAATCTTTATTGCACTTAAGTGTTATTAAGAGTTATCTTAATTGTTTGCTAATTGTTTTTCTGCTTTCAACCGCAAGGGGGAAGTTGTCATTGTCGACCGGGATTACTTAGCTCCCGAGCTAATGCATCCAATGTCTTTCATTTACAGGTATGCAGGTAAAGTATGGTAATCATTTAATTCTATTTGTTGTACCAAAAAGCTCAGTAAGACTTAAACATACGAGGCAGGTGGTCAAATAAGCAAGGTAGAAGTTTTATCCCTGTACACTTCAGACATTCTTACTGCTAGAACGTTGATGATTTTGCAGGAGCATATGATAAATATTTGTACTTTAACAGGCTGTCTTAAACTCCTCCATGAAGTACTGTTTGTTGGTATTCTTATTGTGTTGTATTAACACTTTTTTATCTATCGCTATATAATAACATGGAAATAAGGAATCAAACTACTTGTCTAACTGTTTGTTACTGTGTGAATATGAATAAACTTACAAGGATCTAGAAATTGGCAATGTGTAGATTTCTTATTACTTACACCGTGTAATAGTATATCGAATTCATATCTTCTTTGGTACTCCTTTATGGTTCGTTTAATTCAACCACTATCCCTTCTCTAGTATAATAAAAATCCAGGCATTCAGCTATTTAAAGTGACAATGATATAATAAAATTGTAGATTGTAATATTTATTTTTCATCTTAAGATTTTATAAGTCCATGGATTTTCGATGAGCTCCTTGCTACTCCTTATAAGACTAGGCTTTAAGCAAAATTATTGTTACCCTATTCTAAGCCATTTCCAAACTTACATTATCTATCTACCCATACTAATATATATATTAGGTTGATCCTTCCCTTTATGTTTTTGAATAACTCCCTTTGGATGATCCTCATGCCATTATTACATTGATCATGTTGAAAAAAATCTCATTGTCAATCCCTGACATACGTATATATGAAATTATGGTGATAGGCTATATGGATTTTATAGTATTGTTATCACTATGCAAATGTATTGTTATCATTATACAAATGTATTGTTATCATTATGCAAATGATAACGATCCCGAATGTGGCATCACGACTTAAAAGAAGAACACTACTCATACTATGGTTTTAAAATTCCTCCCTGCGATTTTAATTGAAACATAGATCATGAATTTGAACACAAGCGACTATACACTTTCCACCCACAACATGCAAAGATTAAAAATCTACGTGTATCATTCTCTGCCAAGTATCGAAGGTATTTAAACGCTGTCTCAACCTTAACTTCGGTATTTTCCCACAGCCTTCGGGCTTGTCCTCTGTGGAAACCCTCCTGTTCGAACCCTAAATCTTCAGGGATGTTAAGAGCTCGGCTCTTCTGCAGCTTGAACTTATTCGTGCTTACTTGACTCTTTACAAGAGGATAGAATGTGTTGTTGTTAATGGCAGATGTATTCGGGAAAGATTCGTAGGGTTTTTATTCTTTTTTTGTCAGCGTTTGCCCCTGTCGTAGCATTTCCATTTCTCCTAGCTGGTTCTGATTGAAGTTTCAATGTATCAGCTGTTTGTTATTCTGCCAGTTAGAGGCATTTGTTTAACTTAGTTTTTAAGGTGTTTACAAAGTTTATTAACTTGTGTACAGTTGCAATCCTTTCGTAATGGTTCATGGCCGACTCTGAGAGCCGTTGTTGTTGTTATTTGGCACCTTAATAGGTCATTAAGACCTTAGGGTTTAATACCACCTGCTACCCTGGCTCGGTCTCCACTGTCTACAGTGTTCTTAAGATGGGCTTGTTAAGTTTCTCGGAATATGATAGCCTGTAGTTTCTGAGAACCAGTACCCTGGTGCAGACATTTTGGGATTCCCTTCTTCAGTTCGCGGCTGTCAACCCAGCTTCTGTAGGTGGAAGAATTTTGGTAAGTTTCAGGCCTTTCTCTCGTATTCAATACGCAGATTTGTTTATATAAATATTTCAACAATATTCAAGAAATAACTAATACATTCAAATGCTTGCAGGTCTTAGCTCCATCCGAGAGAAGCATGACACCCGTTTCGATTGTTAGTTGCTTAACCGGTAAGCCTGGTCTTTTACCATGGCCTTCCTCCTTGTTGGTTATTGTGTGGTTTTGAACGAGGAACCATCTTTGTGACTAGCGCTGTGCTGTTGGCCCTGAGACTGACTACGGTCATTTTGTAATTAAATTTTGTTGCTAAAGGTGTTTAGGGTTTTAGTATTGTAATTAATGGCTATAAGCCGGCTTGAAGAACTGGGTTACGGCCTCGTGGTTGTTTGATACTATACTTGTAATTTATTTTGGGTTTATCACCTGTGTATTCAGAATTTATTTTAATATAACTTGTGTTTCGATATAAGCCTGTTGTATGTCTGCGTCGTTCTTTGATATTCGGTGTTCTATATGGTAATGATTTAATCATTGTTGTAAAAATGGGTTTAAGACCTCTGCTGTAAGTTGGATTCTATGATATTAATAATTTTACTCCTGTGCTTTCCTTGTATCATTCGTAACTTATAAAGAGAATGACTTATTACAGTCATTCTGTAGATTAGAGTAGATGTTTGGTGGGTGTGTGTTCGAAGATTTATGTTGAAAGTTTTTGTATTTATAAAGACTATGGTTGTGGATAAAATGTATGCATGAACTTAGTTTTTAGGATACTATGTTTAAAGTCTCCTGTAGGTTCAAATCTGATATACAAGGCATTTCGGCTTTCTATTTCCAAACTGTCCAAACATTGTAGTCTGGCTACGGCCGTGATAGATTTGTTGTCCAAAATCTCAAAGTGAAATACTTATAACAAATTTATTCTGGTTACTATAAATAGAATACTAGGGTTTGTGTTTGATAAGGCAATCATAGTTTTGTTCAGTAGCTATCTATGTAGATATGGTTTTCTATATTTGAAAGTTAGCTTATTGTTATGACAGGTCTCTGTCAATACTGTGCATTCATATGAAGATTTCTTTGAACTCGATGATGAACTAAAAACTGCAGTATTAATAAAAGATTAAGACTGAAAACTAAACATACTATTTGGTTTGAGCTTAGCCTCGAGTTAGTTTTCATTCTGTCTTTATTTGACTCTGTTTAAAGTGTTAATAACCAGTCAAATTTCACCGAAGGTTTCTGGTTATAGAACAATAGGAAATAGATTCTAAACAAAGTCCCAAGGTCGCAATTCTTGTATTAATTAACTACTCAGTTCGTTTTAGTCAGAATCTAAAAAAAATATTTTTAAACAAGTACAAAACCTTACTGTACAGTTATTTTCTAATTCTAAGTGAAATTAAAATAGAAGTTGAGCTTAAGTAATTGATTCATCCATTACTATGATAGCTCATAACCTGAACACTGCTTTAGCTAAGGTTTGTACCTATCAGATCATCTACGAGAATTAAATCTTCTGTAGTTATAAAAGTCCTGCAAATATAACTCTACAGCCAACAATAATTATCATAACAAACTAAGTTAAAATTTACAAAATTTCTAGGACTTACAGTAATACTACTGTATGGCACGCATTGCAATCACTATCTCTGCAGGATAATAAAGATTTGATAAAATACTGAAACATAGTAATTACAACTATCACTAAAAATCAGGGATCTGCAATTTATAATGAGTTAAATACTACTCAGACATAATAAGTTAACATAACATCCAATCATTTAAATTTAATAAACAACAGGAATAGGTAACAGAACCTGTTCAAACTGAGGTCAACAACAACAATGGGAGACTGTTCCTCCCTACCAACTCCTGGAGAGTGCCCAAACAGCACTTCTCAGGACCCCCGAGCTTGCTCTGGTCTAACTGGCTGGAACTAGGTACAGCCAACAATTCCCTCAGCCAAAGCAGCTACACTGGAACCAAGTTACTACAGCATCCCAAATCAACACACTCCTTTACTGTATTATCCCTCTTCCTCAATGGGACTCCTGAATAGCATTCACCTGAATGTATTCTCCCTCTAGAACAAAGCTGAACCCCCAGCTCAGTTCATTGAGTACTATTTAAAAGATTGCCTACGTCTTAGTTGGGTTAACTGTCATTAATGAGCCACCTGCTCAGATTCCACTTTCTTGGGGAATCATGACCCCAAAATATAGGGAAGTTGCCACCTGCAACTTAGGAAATGTTTGAGGATGCTGCCACTTGTCTTTTGCCCTTCCACCTAGTTCCACCCACCAGCTAGACCAGTAACCTCTTTTAACAGCTCTCCCATGCTGTTGTCTCCATAATTAATTTATTAATAATAAAATATTCAGAATTTACATTCCATTTCTGGTGACTCTGCTGAGTCATCATTTCCTACTTAGCATTAATTTTAACATAATGTCTCAGGAATATTAATAAAATAATTACATTATTTTTGCAAAATTGGGGTATGTGACAGAAAGCGTCCTTGCTTTCCTCCTCCTGGTTGAAGTGTGAGAACACTGAAACCAAGTCTGAAAAGGTTGTTGTTGGACTAGGCTACAAAATGCTGAAGACATGACAAGTGTGTTGGTGCTGAATGAAGCAGGTGCCTACATAGACCTGGGCAGGAGGGCATATCTTGAAATGAACCCGATCTAGATGTTGCTATGAAGAATTGTTGAACTGAGCAAGTGCCTACATAGATCGGGGTGGGAGGGCACGTCTCCAAATGTACCCGATCTGGATGTTGCTGCAAATAGTGGTGGAACTTAGCAGGTGCCTACATCACGCCTACATAGCCGGGGTGGGAGGGTGCGTCTCCAAATGAACCCGATCCTCATGTTTTTATGAATAGTGGCTGAATTGTGTAGGTGCCTACATAAACTAGGGTGGGAGGGAACGTCTCCAAAGGAACCTTATCCGAATATTGATGTTGTCATAGATGATGAATTAAAGCCGGTGCCTACATAGATAAGGGTGGGAGGGAACGTCTCCAAAAGAACCCGATCTGAATGATGCTTAATATGATGTTTAAGAACTGAATTGTGCATGCCTTTGAATTGTGGCTGAAGAAAACAAAAAAAGGGGGGAACATATCCATGTAGTGAGCACTATGCTGAAGGCTGAGATGTAGAGCTCGAAGCTTTGAGTATGAGAACTTGCTGATGGAATGCTTGAAGAGGAACTAGTGTTGGATTGATGCTAAGAGAACAAAACTGCTGATGTGTATTGCAGATGAGGCCGATGTGTACTAGTGTTGGGATAGGGGCAAAAGAGACCTAAGAACAAGTTGCTATGAAAAAAATGTTGGGCCGAGCTATTGTAACTATTGCAAATGAAAATAATTGCTACTGCTGAAATGTAAAAAAGGTTGTTGAAGCTTCAAACAAGGGGTTTTGATCTTGTCTTCTTTTGTCCTCGCGATCTCTAGTTCTGAAGTCCCAAAGAGAAAAATATTAAAGGATGAATGACAAGAAAAGTAGTTGTGGGGAAGAGATGTGGAAAAGTAGTGATAACATATTAGATCAGAGGTTATAGGGGTCCACGAAAGCATAGCACAGGGAAAGTATCTAGGTAGTGGGTTGAGGGAAGACCACAAAACCTCAATGGTGATGGATTGAACTAGAACATTTAGTGGAGGAGAAATGGCAGCTTTAGGGCATGGGTTGAGAAGCGGAACCCACCTGCAAACAAAGAACTAGAGGTTGGCTTGGCGTTGTTAAGAAACGTGGACAGAGCTAAGGGCAGTCGTATGAGCCGAGTAGACTGCATGGAAGAAATGGCTGGAGAGGGGTGAGGATCTTAGAGAGAAATGAAAGACGATGCCCAATTCAGTAAAGGCGTGCAATGAAAAATGAGAAGGATTACGTTAGAATGGATGTGTGAGGCCACTACAGGAAACAAAATGGAAATATGGCTCAAGGAGAAGGGAGAATGACTGTGTGAGATGAGCTGGTAATCTTTTTTTTGCGTTGAGAGGCGCTCTACAGCCCAGTATGAGGGAGATCTTGTAACGTGTATCGAGTGTTTGTCTATATTGTCGTCCATAAACAAAAAAGAATAATACAAAGTAAAAAGTAAATATGAGGGAGATCTTGTAACGTTTGTCGATATTGTCGACCATAAATAAAAAATAATAATACAAAGTAAAAGTAATAAAAATTATGTCGGCCATAAACAAAAAAGAATAATACAAAGTAAAAAGTAAATATGAGGGAGGATCTTGTAACGTTTGTCGAGTTTGTCGATATTGTCGGCCATAAACAAAAAATTATAATACAAAGTAAAAAGTAATAAATATTCCGTCGGCCATAAACAAAAAAGAATAATACAAAGTAAAAAGTAAATATGAGAGAGATCTTGATAAAAAAAACATGGTTGCATTGATTTCAACAATGCCTAAAAGATAAAGAAATAAAAAATATTATAGTTGACATAAAAAATAGAAATATAATAAATAAAATAAAGAAGTAAAAAATATATTATAGTAGACATAAGAAGTAGAAACAAAATAAGTAAAATAAATACTATAGCCGACATAAGAAATAGAAAAATAGAAGGGATTTGAACCTTAATAAAAAACATGGTTGCATTGATTTCACAATGCCTGAAAGATAAAGAAGTAAAAAATATTATAGTTGACATAAAAAGTAGAAATATAAGAAACAAGTCAAATCGCTGCAAGGCAGCTAGTACTAGTCCCTGCCATAAACGTATGTTAATAGTTGAGATATAGTTTGTGTGTTTATAAAATTATTTAATATTTATGATACTAGTTTTGTTGTTTATGTTAATGGGCATGTACTAATCTATTGACTTCTTAACTATTACTTAACCACTAACCCAATTCACTAACCATAAATCCTTTAAAACTGTACAACTAACCCTTTCTATACCAAATAATTTCTATGCTTTCACGTGTTTCAAAATTTAGATTAATTTAGATTTTGAACAAAGGTGTTTCAAAATTATAGCATTATATAAAGTCAAAACATTAGGCTAAAGTCAAAAGCACTTAAAAAACCTTTAGAGATAGTTTGTCCATGCCCACCGCAATCCTAAACCACCACTAAAAAATAAATTCTTGTACTGGATGCTCACTAATCTTTAATTAATACAATTATTATATTATTTCTATTAAAAATAGTTTGTGATTAAAATTATTATAGGTATTTCTTCTTATTGAATTCAATATTGTGATTTTGGCTTGCATTGAAAGAGTGGTTAAGGCTTTCTAATATCTATCAGCTATCATTGAGTAAGTTATGATGCTTGTTCTAAATTTTCGATGAAATAGGTTTTCAATCTCCAACTACCTAGTTAAAGGAATGGAATTATATCAAGGAAAAATATTTACTTAGACGAAATATGTATTATGATTTTATTAATATTGAACAAGTAAAATAAGCAACATAGTTGATTAATACCTGCACCTTATGTAACAAGATAATATAAAATAAATGAATATATATTTTTTTACTTAGAGGAAATATGTATTATGATTTTATTAATATTGAACAAGTAAAATAAGCAACATAGTTGATTAATACCTGCATCTTATGTAACAAGATAATATAAAATAAATGAATATATATTTTCTTGTAAAAGTCTTTATATATTATTTGTTTTTAGTTTTAAAAACTAAAATAACTGTAAAATATTAAAGATATAATACTTTTTATCAAAAATATACATTCAGTGGATAAATAATAATAATAGTTTGTAGTAAATAATTGAAATTAATAAATAAAATATGGTAAAAAATATTAGTATTTAAGTTTTCTTTTAAATATTTTACTATATTAGTTGTGATTAATCTAAAAACTAAAATAATTATCAAATATCAAAGATATAAATCCAACAATTTTTTAGAATTTCTTTACTTCTTTAATAGTTATTGAATATTAAATAATTTATAAAATATGTTATTACATGTGAAAAATAAAATATGGAAATTGTTTTTTAAAGTTTGTATAACAATAGTTTACATAAAATATAAATTCAAATCTTTCATAAAATTATTAAAAACAAATTAACTAAAAAAAAGATAGTATTGACTCACTAAGATTATATTATCTCTTATGATTATAAGACACATAATAACTAATCATGTAACAAAAATAAATAAAATTTTAAACATTATAAATAAATACACATGATTTTCGTAATTTATAATTTGTTTTATATTTTATATATTTAATTTAATTTCTATTCGCATTTACTAGAAGATAAATATTTTATACTTTTCACTGATGATAAAAATTAATTAAAGTGAATAATTATTATAATTTCATTGCTATTTCATAACTCTAATCTTATAATATTTTTTAAAATTTACAATTAAGAATATAAATAAATAATTGCTAGAATTTCATTGATATTCCCATAATTCCGTATTATAATATGGAAGTTCCCACATAGTTGAAATTTACTACTCTTGGTTGGTGCTAAAGGTGTGCTCTTTGAGTTGGCACTTTAACCCATGATGTGGGCAACACACATGGCGTCAGGTGAGGTTTCAACCAACCTCAGAGAAGGAATGTTGTAAGCAATGACGAATTGAATCCCTCGAAGATTTAATAATTTTAATTTGGAAATGACATTTTCGTGATATGCTCTTGTGCTTGCAGCTTGAGTGAACGTATAAGTTACACATATATTTTTTAATATTAAAAAAATATTTGCGATCCCTCTCGGAGCCTTCTGTACCCCGTTAGTGCTACGATCGAAGTTAGGAAGTTGAGAAGAATGTCGATTTCGTTAGCTGATGAAGCAAGGACGAGGTTAGGGAGGGATTTTCATAATGTGGGTGGCAGCCTAGAGGGGAGGTCAGTACCGTATAAAGGACAGATGGCACATATGTATTTGTTTTTTTTTTTTGAATATTTTTTAATTTTAACAATTATAATTAAAAACAGATATAATTAGTCATTTCAAGATTTTAATCTAATTGTAAAATAAGAATTTAAATTTTATAATTTTAAAAATAAAAAATATCACCTCCGAGCAGAGCTATTTAGTCTAATCAAACTTTTACACCAATCAAAAATAAAAAATATTGAATTTTAAAAATTAAAATAATATTTTATTTTATTTTATTTTATTTAAAAAAAAAAATAAAAATAAAAATTAATAATTATTTTTCCAAAACATTGGAAAATAACTTTAAATAACATAAAATATTTAAAAAGTCAACTTAGTTTTGACAATAGGCCCATTGCTATAATCTCTGTCTTGGTGGAGACTAATAATATAAAGAAGTAAAAAATATATTATAGTAGACATAAAAAGTAGAAACAAAATAAGTAAAATAAATACTATAGCGGACATAAGAAACAAAAAATAGAATGGATTTGAACCTCAATAAAAAAACATGGTTGCATTGATTTTAACAATGCCTAAAAGATAAATAAGTAAAAAATATTATAGTTGACATAAAAAATAGAAATATAAGAAGTAAAATAAAGAAGTAAAATAAAGAAGTAAAAAATATATTATTAATGGACATAAGAATAGAAAAAAAAATAAAAAATGACTGTAGCCAACATAAGAAATACAAAAAATAGAAATGATTTGAACTTTAATAAAAAAACATGGTTGCATTGATTTCAGTAATGCGTAAAAGATAAAAAAATAAAAAATATTATAGTTGACATAAAAAATAGAAATATAAGAAATAAAATAAAGAAATAAAAAATATATTATAGTACACATAAGAAGTAGAAACAAAAGAAGTAAAAATAAATTACTATAGTGGACATAAGAAATAGAAAAAATAGAAGGGATTTGAACCTTAAGTCCAATCATCTTGCTACTTACCAATAGACAACAAACAAATGTTCTTAAAAAACACAAGATGTATGTTTGTTTGATTAGTTGCATTCATTTCAACAATGCATTGTTTTTCTTTTTTACATGTATGCATTGAATTAACCAATTTAATAAAAAAACATTGTTGTATTGATTTCAACAATACGATGTTTAATAAATCACAAATAAATGTTATTCAAAAACACAATATGCATATTAATTTGATTATTTGCATTGATTTCAACAACGCATTGTTTTTTTTGTTATTTACATCTATACATTGAATTCATCAATTTAATAAAAAAACATTGTTGCATTGATTTCAACAATGCATTGTTTAATAAACAACAAACAAATGTTCTTAAAAAACACAAGATGCATATTGATTTGATTCCTTGCATTGATTTCACCAATGCTAGCCATAATAATAGTTAGATTTTATAACTAAATATAACTCCAAACAAAAAAGGTTTTTAACCTTGGTCTCTAGGTTAACACAAGCCCAATAACTTTATTGCTTACTAATAGACCACACACAAATGTTGTTAAATAACACAAGATACATATTTATTTGATTAGTTGCATTGATTTTAACAATGTATATTTTGTTTTGTTTTTTACATGTATATATTAAATTGATCAATTTAATAAAAAGTAAAAAAATGCATTGTTTTTTGTTATTTACATTTATACATTGAATTTATTTATTTAATAGAAAAAATATTTGCAATGATTTCAACATATCAAAGTTTTTTTTTTTAGGGTATATTGTGGATCCTCATGATAATATTGCAAATAATGAAGATATTGATGATCAAAAAATAAAAGTATGACAAATGTATAGAAGAGAAAGAGAAAAATAATCATCAGAACGTATAGAAGAACATAGAAAACACGACTGTGAACTAAATAGATCATGAAGAAGTGTTATTTGTGCAAATGGATTTTCAAAAGCATGAATAAGAGATAATTTCAGGGTTATATAGGAATCCATATATAACTACCAATGAGTATGATATGCTTGGATACATGGAATGTGATAACAAGGAAAATTAGAACTCTAATTTTGTTGATATGGAAACTTTCAATCGTGCACTACAGTTCATATCTGAAAACCGACAATTGAATGTCATTGTTCATAATAATCGTACTCAAAATTATTCAATTGAAATCTTAACAGAGAAACAGAGAAAGTCATTTGAGATTATTCTTGAACATTACAGAGGTGGAAAAAATGAACCATTACGAATGATTATCCAAGGAACTGGAGGTACAATAAAATCTTACTTGATTGGAACTATTAGACAAACACTAGATAAGTCACCATTACTTCTTTTGGCCCCAACCAGTGTTGCAATGTTTAATATATCTACATCAACAATGCAAAGAAAAAAATGGGAATTAGCATTGGAGAAGGAAACTATAAATACTGGAAACAAAGAACGACGTGGACTCCCACTTACAACAATATCATGAATAAAAGGTCTGGATGGTCTTCCTCCTTTCACATATGATCGATACGAGAAGATGCCAAAGGGACCAGGAGTGGAATCAAGAAAAAATGAAGAAGAAATATCAAAGTTGATCACATTGTAATATAGTTGTATTTAAACATTATATATGCTTATATTCTTTGATAACATCAACCAACGTGTTGACATACATCATATTTAGGCATCATCTTATTTTATCTGTATTCATCTGCATTTTAAAATTTTTTGACGAAATAATCCTCATAATACTTACATTATGATAATCCTCATAATTCTATCTGTGTTTTCAACTTAACCTATTCCTTACAATGTTGATCAAACTCTAGTTTTGTGTCACTGCCCACAACTGGAACCAACCTAGATCCAAATCCTAGGCTCTATCAAGCGCCGAGAGGGATCAAATCTCCCGAGGTGCAAACCTCTTCTCAGGTATTGCACTCAAGGAGCTTTTTGAGGAGAGGTTTGCACCTCGGGAGATTTGATCCCTCTTGGCGCTTGATAGAGCCTAGGATTTGGATTTACGCTGGCTTAAAATGTTGTCGTTCTTGTGGGTGGTGGAGAGAAGTGAAGGCATGAGCATAGCGAGGAGCTAAGGTAAAAGAGTGTGTGGCTAGGGAAAAACTAGAGCTGGATGGATATGGTTTTGGATTTAGAGGGATAAGTGGTGAAAAATGAAATTGGGGTTGAAGCACACGAGCTGTGAAAAATGCTGGCAGTAGGTTGAGCATTGGTGGCTGAGGTAAATGTTGCTGCTAGAGTAAGTGAGTGAGTCGTGGAATACATTGGGACTTAAAAAAATATGAGATGTTTTCTAGCAACTTTGAGGCTGAATAGTTCATGTAAAAATTGGTTTCCTTTCATAGAGTCCACTTGATTGTGAATCTTTGATTTGTTGTGAAGTGGAAACCCCGCAACAAGAGACTG
Organism: Larix kaempferi; assembly: GCA_027924585.1. NCBI lineage: Eukaryota > Viridiplantae > Streptophyta > Pinopsida > Pinales > Pinaceae > Larix > Larix kaempferi. The sequence goes on from BSBM01000893.1 coordinate 18,410,675, forward strand.
ATATTGTGATCCGCAGATCTGGAAAATGAGAGCGATGCTGTGTAGATTTGGAGCGGGAGAAGGAACATTCAAATGGCCAAGCAACTAGAAAATGATTTGGAAGGGAAGAGAGAGAGCGAGAGAATAGGCGTGAGAGATGGCCGCTAGGGTTAAATACAAGAATTTTGGGATTTACCAGAGAACAAGAGTGGTGGAGATAGTTAGGTGCTTAGACATATTTGAGGTGTGGGCAGGGTTGTGAGTTGGGCTCCAACAAATAACAAATGATGAAAAATGCAGAAAAACGGGTTAAAACTGTGTGCGCAAAAGTGGCTAATGATGTTGCATGAGTAATGGAACTGATATGAGCGTGCATGTGCTAGAAAATGAGAGGGAAAATTAGAGTGAGAGTGGTTGCACATAGAGAAAGAGTGGTATATATCAAGTAAAAATTGGCAGTTAGGGTTGGGAATGGATTACCAAAAGTGAGATTTTTGTTTGAACGTGGTGGAGAGATTAAGGGTAAAATCAACAAAGAATGGGGATGCGGTCTTGAGAGAGATGGACATCATAGGAAAATAAAGTAGGAAGAGAAATAAAAATATGAGCAAGGAGTAGGGCCGAGAAGGGAAAATAGAGAAAACAAAATAACAAAACAAAAACAAAATTAGGTCTCGGAGCGAGCATGCTCTGATACCAATTGATCTTAATAGATTGTGTTGATGTAATTGTAACTTCAGAATGTATTTCATATATGTATATTGTATTCCTATCGAGATGTTATTATTCCTCTATACGGAAGTGTCGTCATTTATATTGTAAGTGTCGTAACTTATACTTGATGGGTTATTAGACCACCTTGATGGGGTTGGCCCTGTATAAGTCATGTGGGTTAAAGGGTTATTAGACCACCCTATTGGGGGTTGGTCTTGTCAGCATTATGTTAAGTGGTTAAGTTGAGGCCGACCTAGAAAAGGTTATTAAGCAAGTCAAGTAAAGTATAAAGAGAGTGTGGGAGGCACTCTATTTGATCATTCACTTTCTCACTCATACACTCATTGGAGAGTGGCGCACTAGTTGAGGAGGAGAAGCTGCTGCTAGGAGACTCTCTATTATGCTTGGGTTTTGTATCATTTCTCTATCTATCTCCAAGGAAGTTATTGGGGTTTTTCACCTTTATGGTTTTCCCCAAGGAAACTCTGTGTGTTTATTGTCTCTTGTGATTGCTTATTGTGATTGATATGCTTGATATGCTATACATGTTATTATCTTAGTAAACATCCTAGAGTATGTTGAATTAATGCTAAAAAATTAACATGGTATCAGAGCTAACCTGAGAAGAAGACATTGTGCAGTTGCGGAAGCTAGGGATTCTTGTTTTTGGGTTTCTCTCCACATATCTTCAAAGGTAGGAGGCTAGATTGACTCTCCTCAGCAAGGCGCATCTTTATGTCCAATCATAATTCAATTATTAGCACTTTCAGTTTTGGCCCTAAAAATTAGGGTTTCCACAAAACGTGGAATTTTTGAAATCTGAGACCATGGCTGGATGCTCCTTAGAAAAATCAAAGTTTAGAGCTTTGGATCGAACTTTTTGGTTGGGTGAAGCTCCAGGAAAATCAAACCCTAGTTTGGGGTCTTCTCTAGTGAAGCCGAAAATTAGGGCTTCTGCAAAAGTTGGAATTTCTGAAATTTGAGACCATGGCTGGAAGCTCTTCTGAAAAATCGAAGTTTAGAGACCAAGATCGAACTTTTTGGAAGGATGAAGCTCCGGGAAAATCAAACCCTAATTCAAGGTCCTCCGAGTGAATCCAGAAGTTTGAAAAGAAAATTTGAGGGGTGAAACTTTGCAGTTTTCAAATTCTGTGTATACCACCTTGTTTAACTCATCAAGGTGCATCTTTCTATCCTTTCAGAAGTTTGAAATTCAAAGTTTGAATTTTTAGGGTTTCTCTGAAAAATCCTAATCCAACTCCAGATCCATATTTTTGCAAAACAAGTGGTAAGACCTTAATCTTTTCTATTTCATTTGAAGTACTCTTTAAGATGTCTCACCACACCAAGCTTGTGGATAAGCTTGAAAGGGTTGATAACTTCCGAGCATGGAAGTATAGGATTGGGTTAATTCTAGAAGAGAGTGAGTTGGACACCTACATAAGTGAAGGGGTTCCTGTCCCAGAGGGAGAAGAGACTAAGGCCTTACACAAGAGGAACTTAGTCAAGGCTAAAAGGATCATTGCTGATTCTATCAAAAACCATCTCAGGCCACATGTGTCATCTCTGAAGACACCTAAGGAGATGTTTGATTCCTTGACCAATCTATTTGAAGGGAAGAATATAAATCGAAAGATGAACTTGAGGAACCAATTGAAGAATATCAAGATCCAGAGTGCAGAGACTATGCAGTCTTATTTCTCAAAGGTCTCCCAGATAAAAGAACAACCTGAAGCTGTGAGAGAAGATATAGAGAATGAAGAAGTGGTAATGACCACCCTTAACGACCTTCCTAGATCATGCGATTCCTTCATCCAAGGAATTTGTGCTAGGAAGAAACTTATCTCATTCAGTAGGCTTTGGGAAGAATGCTCACTGGAAGAAGCTCGAATTATAGCTCGAGAAGAAAAGATGGGGAATGAAGTTTAAGCTCTCACAACCCACACCAAGAAGAGGACACTTTTCCTCATATTGTCCTAAGAACAAAAGGAACAACAACAACTACTACTACAAACAATTTGATAGGTATGACTTACATGTATGTTTTAAAATCTATTCATGATTAAGTTTATAATATGATTGTCCTCATGTTATTGAGTTTAGTAACAATCTTGTTTAATTTTAGACTTGTCTTATCACCCTAGTAAAAGTATGAATGCATGATAGAAGACATTCATTGATTAGGGCTATAACACTTATGATTGTATTATGATTGTACTAATGCACTGTGGTGTTGTATGAGGAGAATGTTATCCGCTAACATGAAAGGTACAAATCAAGTTCTAGATCAAGACCATGATGACATGAAGCAAAGACTCATCCATAGTCATAGATCACATAGAGGTATGTATAATTTGGTTCTACAATGGTTAAATTATGAGTTATGCAGGTCATTGAAGAGAACAAGAAAACATTGCTAGACATAACTAGAAAATATGATGACCAAGTATGTTTTTCCTATATCAAGTTAGAATCCTACTCTATGTAAGGATCTTATACTTTTGTATGATTGATAATGATTACTCATGAAGTTACAAGTTTGAGTAATCTAGGGTTTATGCATATTATGCTCCTTACTTTGATTAATGATATGACTAACCAGAAAAGTCCTATTTAAACCTTAATTACTAATGCTTATTATCTGTGTTTGAAATGATCATGACTATACGTGCCACTTAAGATTATTGTGTTTTGATAGTATTAATATTATACTAATAAATATATGATTATTTATGAGATCTCGAGGATAACACAATGATGATACTAGTAAGCATGCATAGTGATCGAGGATGGATATAAGTTCAAGGACAGGTAATCCAGGAAGCAAAGATCAAGAGGGAGCACACTCCAATAGTTCCTGTAGGGAAGCAAAGATTGAGAGGGAGTCCACCCAACAAAAAAACAAAGATAAGTATTTGAATTGTCATTTCTTGTATATTTGATTGTTTAAATAATACTGTTCAATGATGTATATACTTATGTTCCTAGACTTAGGTTGTGTATCATGCATATTAGAATAATTGCATTAATGAACAGTATGCCACTAATATGCATGTAATGGGTAAGTGGCCTATGGCATTGTACAACATTCCATTGCTACTTATTTAAAATGAAACCTCTTTGCTGACATGTTGGGAGTTGTGCACACTCTTAACAATGTTCTGGTAGAAATTGGAAGGCATCTAGAAAGTTACGGGATATGGATAAATGTTGTATTAAAGCATTGGTTAAATAATTGCATGACTGTATGACATATTTCTTTATGTGTAAGAATTTGTTCTGAAAACTATGAGATGTTTCTAATTATGCAATTTAACTTGTTTTGTAGGAAAGATCGTATACCATCACCTACAAAGAAGGACTACAACATTTACTCCAACAACAAAGCTATCTATTGAAGAATTTGAAGTTCCCAGGATCCGGGATGAAGTAATGATCGAAGAGTACTAGTCGATCATGAAGAATGATGTTTGGGATGTGGTCCCAAGACCTGAAGGGAAGTCTGTTGTGACTTCCAAGTGGATCTATAAGATCAAGCATGCTGCAGTTGGTAGCATAGAGAAATACAAAGCGATATTTGTAGCTCGTGGCTTCTCCAAGAAAAAAGGAATAGACTATGAAGAGACTTTTGCTCCTGTAGCCATGTACACTTCCATCATATCAGTACTTGCTCTGCCTGCAGTGATGAAATGGAAGATACACTAGATGGATGTCAAGACAACTTTCTTGAATGGTGTAGTCGAGGAGGAAGTGTATGTGGAGCAGCCACTTGGTTTTGAGACACATGACAGAGAGTCATATGTGTGCAGGTTGAAGAAAGCCTTGTATGGCTTGAATAAATCTCCTAGGACTTGGTATGTTAGGAAAGACAACTTTCTATCCAGTTTGGGCTTTACCAAGAGTAAAATGGATTCCAACCTTTAGTACAAGGTTGAGGAAGGCAATCCAGTGATACTACTTTTGTATGTGGATGACCTATTTGTTACAGGTGAGGATAGGTTGATTTTCGACATGAAGAGGAAGCTTGCTGCCCAGTTCGAGATGAAGGACTTGGGGATGATGCACTATTTCCTAGGCATGGAGGTGTGGAAGAGTGCAGATGGAATCTTCTTTGGACAAGGGAAGTATGCAGTAGAGATCCTGAAGATGTTTGGTATGATGGATTGCAAGGCCATGGCCACACCTATGGCATCGAACTTGAAGCTTCTATGTGATGCTTCATCTGATCCGGTTGATGTCACTGTGTATCGTCATATGATTGTGTCCTTGATGTACCTGACGAATACTAGACTAGATATTTGCTTTGCAGTGAACACATTGAGCCAGCTCCTAACGGATCCTAGAGGTGGTCACCTGGTTGCTGTAAAGCATATTCTGAGGTACCTGAAGGGTACAATTGATTATGGGCTCAAGTATGATGCGAATCAAAAGTTTAACTTGTAGGGTTATGTTGATTCGGACTAGGCAGGTAGTGCTGCAGATAGGAAGAGCACTTCTGGGTGTTGCTTTAGTATGGGATCAGGTGTGATCTCTTGGTTTAGCAGGAAACAGTCCTGCGTAGCACTGAGTACAGCCGAGACAGAGTATGTTACAGCTTGTTTGGCTAGTTGTGAGGCAGTGTGGCTTTGGAAGCTACTATCTGAGTTATTTGATCTCCTGTTGGATGCTACTGATATCTTTTGTGACAATCGGAGTTGTGTGAAGCTGTCTAAGAATCCGGTGTTCCACGACAGGTCGAAGTACATTGAGATCAAATATCACTATATTAGGGATATGGTGCAGAGAGGAGCAGTAAAGCTCCTATATGTTGCAACGGATGAGCAGGTTACAGATGTGTTGACGAAACCACTAGCCAGAGTGAAGTTTGAACACTTCAGAGAGAGGCTTGGTGTTCTTCAGATTGATGACACTTCGAGAAGGAAGTGATGGATACATTTGTAGGAGCCATTCCAAGCATGGTGAGAGGAGGATCCTTCCCATCGCTGTGGATGTAAGCGCTGGATGATGAGCATCAGGACGATGCTCCAGTTACTGCTTTGTATGCATCAGGCGGATACATTGTATGGTCAATTGGATCATGTATTTGTATATGTATCAGGTGGATACATTGTATGAGCAGTTGGATCATGTATTTGTCTATGTATCAGGTGGATACATTGTATGATCAGTTGGATCATGTATTTGTGTATGTGTCAGGTGGATACATTGTATGGTCAGTTGGATCATGTATTTGTGTATGTATCAGGTGGATACATTGTATGGTCAGTTGGATCATGTATTTGTGTATGTATCAGGTGGATACATTGTATGGTCAGTTGGATCATGTATTTGTATATGTATCAGGTTGATAAATTGTATGATCAGGTGGATCATGTATGATGATATGTATCAGGTAGATACATGATATGCATCAGGTGGATGCATTAATGATTAGGATGATCATACTGTGATGACATGTATCAGGAGGATGCTTTGACATGATCAGGTGGATCATGAGTGATGAGTCCGAAGACACAGATGCACAGAGCCTTTCTGACATGGTGGTAGATGTGTTCTCCCATGTGCGTTGATGTAAGTGCAGAGCCTTTTCGACATGGTGGTAGATGTGTTCTCCCATGTGCATTGATGTAAGTGCAGAGCCTTTCCGACATGGTGGTAGATGTGTTCTCCCATGTGCGTTGATGTAAGTGCAGAGCCTTTCCGACATGGTGGTAGATGTGTTCTCTCATGTGCGTTTATGTAAGTGCTGAGCTCTTCCCGGATGGTCAGAGGAAGGTCCTTCCATGCTGGTGAGTGTAAGTGCTGTATTGTGTGCATCTGGACTGTGCTTCGCAGACGATGAGATGATTAGTATGATCATGAGTATCAGGATGATACTTCATGGTTGTGGATAGGTTGTGCAGTTACATGTAAAAGATCCTAGGAGATCCGATAGGTTGAGCAGTATGCTCGTAATCAGTCCTGGGATGCTCTTTCGAGGTTTCGCTTGACACACATAATTAGTCCTGGGATCCACAGTATGACCGATGATGATGAATACCTACAAGTGGTGGGCCTACATCCAGCATGAAAAAGGGATGGCTATGTAGAACTTCGTATGACGAGTAGATTGGATATTGATTGAGATAGCAACAGTAGAGATGATGACGATGATCCAGTGACGATGATCTAGAGAAGAAGACTTGTGCTATCATATATGTGTCGAGAAATACCTTCCTAGTTAAGAGGGAGTGTTGATGTACTTGTAACTTTGGAATGTATTTCATATATGTATATTGTATTCTTATAGAGATGTTATTATTCCTCTATACGGAATTGTTGTCATTTATATTGCAAGTGTCGTAACTTATACTTGATGGGTTATTAGACCACCTTGATGGGGTCGTCCCTGTATAAGTCATGTGGGTTAAAGGGTTATTAGACCACCCTATTGGGGGTCAACCCTGTCATCATTATGGTGAGTGGTCAAGTTGAGGTCGACCTAGAAAAGGTTATTAGGCAACTCAAGTCAAGTATAAATAGAGTGCGGGAGGCACTCTATTTGATAGTTCACTTTATCACTCATACACTCATTGGAGAGTGGCGCACTAGTGGAGGAGGAGAAGTTGTTGCTAGGAGACTATCTCTTTAGCTTGGGTTTTGTATCATTTCTCTATCTATCTCTGAGGAAGTTATTGGGGTTTTTCACCTTTATGGTTTTCCCCAAGGAAACTCTGTGTGTCTATAGTCTCTTGTGATTGCTCGTTGTGATTGCTTGTTGTGATTGATATGCTGTACATGTTATTCTCTCAGTAAAGATCCTAGAGTATGTTGAATTAATGCTAAAAAATTAACATATTGGAGGTGAGGCTCCTTGAGCCTCATCTCTCAGCTAACCCACTAATAATTTAACAAATAGAAAAAATAACAAAACACAAATAGTAGACTAAGAATAAGGCGAATACTAACTTGCATTTTAGAAGAAGGCTTGCTTAGCCTTTATATAGCATTACATCAAAGAGAGCTCATTAATGAGGCTCCATTATTTAATAATAGATATATTTAACTCCAACTAACTTAGCTAACTAACTTGTGGGTTCAAGTGTGATCATGAACCCCATACAATAAGTGGGATAGCTAACCTCTTAGTGAGCCCAGTATTTTCATATTTTATTCGTACTTGATTTTTGCATTACGTATTTTTTTCCGTACCAAATCATATTTGTATATGTATTCGTATTCGAATTATGCTACTATGATATATGTTGGCCTACATGACTGTCTTGTGGTTTTCTATAAAGACCCATGTTATTCGCGGTTCAAGGAACCAACAAAACCCCTTTTCACCGGCCCTTTCGGCAACAATCTATGAGCAGACTGAGGTCTCAACCAAGGTGAAGTAATGGGGGGGATGTGGAATCAGGTTTCCACAACCACATGATGAGTGCTTAGACATATATGAATAGCAACGCGCTGTGGGGCTTGCGCTGCGGATTGAGGACAACACGAAGATCACCTTCTTCGCGGTTAACACTTCCACAAGCACAAACGCTTGCATGAATCGCGCATCCAAGGACTGCGCGGCGTGGAAATTACTCAACAACAGGACATCGCAACAGATAACTGTGCTTCCTCTTCAGACTTAACCAACCTCAACAATCTACACTTAGTGTTTTATCCATTCATCACCTGTCCTATGTTATTTATCTTATTTTTTATACAATATGACCGAACACAAAATACTGTGCACTTCCGATGCTCGCTTTGAGGGAGTCGCACGACGTGAGCTCTACCTAATTAAGTATTTATCCAACAGACTTATGCATTCATTCAAACTCAGAAATACTTATACATCTAGCATTCATCCATACATGCGATACTTAACATATTACTCCCATCTCATTCCTTATGGCGAATACATATAAAAGTAGTCACATAAACTGATAACCAAGATCTTAAGCATTCATTGTAAGCAAATAAACAGATGCAAACATGTAAACAATCACACAACACAAGAATTTAACATGGTTGACCCCCAGGATGGGAGCTACGTCCACAGGAACTGTTGTTGTATTAGTCTTTGGGAAGGGTACAACAGTTCTAGTCTGTGCACTCAGCTGCAGACTCTCTTCTCTCTCAATAGGCCTCTACGCACACAACTTGCAGAGCCTTTACAATGGCTTTCAATGCTTAGAGAATTTTACAATGAGGAGTATACAACAATAACAATGATTCAACAATGAAGATTATTCAATCCTTTCCCTTACAAAATTGTGCCTTCTTATAGATCATGCCCGTAGGTCATGTCTTTACAATACATAGGCAAAAACCTTAAGGTTTCCCAAAACTGTCACGATTTTCCCTTAACTGGACTGCTGGCTTCTGGTAGCGAATCTTCCGTTGTGGCTATCCTCTGCATGTGGTCATGTCTCTTTCACCCTGCCCTGTCGACTGCATGCCGACTGTCGCTTTCACCCAGCTGTTCCTTCTCTAACGACCTTATGCGTCCGGTTCACATTGTGCTTCCTCCGTGCGTGTGACTAGTCACTTTCCTTCCTCCTTACTCCTTACCCGACTGCTTGGTAATCATGGAGTTTCTTAACAAAAAATAGGTTGCTTTCACCCAACTGACCTTACCTTCATTCTTTACCCAAAACGGGTGCCCTGCTGGCACATTGCGACGCTATTGCTTTGCGGAACCGATCCTCAGCTGCGCGGTTCGCATCCTGCCGATACTACACTGCGCTCACATCGCAGCTCCCCAAAAGTTGTCTTGCCAAAAAGCCTTCATCTGAATTGCGCCCAGCTTCGCAGTTCCAAAACTTGACTTGCACAAAAATGCCCCACTTGGGCCAGGCCCAACAATATATAAACGGTTTTATTGTTTTCTTTGACAAAAAATATAAAATATAGATCGTATTTAACAAGCAAAATGGCCTAGTATGAACATTTTCCCCGTCAAATTCCTACCATGGTCCCTGGTTTCACACCAATTCCTACCTATTTAGGTCAAAAGCATTCTAGCTTTCTTGTGTAGGTCGAGAAGAGTCTCTTCAAACTTTGAATGAGATATCCATTTTGTGTTAGGAGATTTCCTCTCTTGCCAACCAAATAAGTCTTGATAGTTAATGTGCAACTGCCTGAACATGCACATCGAGAAATTTATCTTGATGTAATGGCACTTCAAAATTGGTAATGTTTCCTTGAGAGTGATCGTGATGTATTTCATCATCCAATTTAGACGGCTCATATAATTTTAAATGGTTTATATTGATGACATGATGTACACCTAGTTTTTTTTGGAGTAGTCTATTTATTCTACGTTTTAATTGACTTCCCGATGGTTTTTGGTCAGAATCTGTTAATTTTTTTTGTTAAAATCCAAATTTGGAAGCATTACAATTGTGTTTTTGAATGCATAAATGGATTCAACACCATCAAATACCTCTATGGCACTCACATTATGCAATTTCCACAACTAATATATACGACACTAATATTTTTTTATTATTTCCAACCAAAGTCCAAACAAAACAAACCGAAAAATATACCCAGAAATAGTAGAAAACATAGAATATTTAGACTACTCCATTTTTTTCTTCAGAGATGTACGCCTAGTTTTGGAGGCAAGTCCAACTTATATGTCTTCGTTCCAATTTGTTGGATAATTTCATAAAGTCCATACTTAATTGGTTTCAAATTATGATGGTGTTGTCCTTTAAAATGTTGCCTTTGCATGTACACCTAGGCTTTTTCACTGAGTTGACATTGTGTTGGAATTTGATGTTGGTCTTCTTGTTGTTTGTAATTTTTGTTGGGAATGTTGTAGTGCCATCTTTACCTTGGCATGAATCTAAGCAATATTACTAACAAATGCAGAAGCATGTTTCCAATCTTTTTACTACTTGGACGAAACTGAAATATGTAGTGCCATGGGTATCTCGTAAAGAGCCATTGTTGATGCCCATGACAAGTTTTGAATGGAGACATACCTAATGGAGTGTGGATGGCACGACTATAACTATGTTACACTATGTGCAAGGTTGAATCCCATGTTTTATTGCTCTTGTACTAGATTTTAAGGGCGTGGATTAAACTATAATTTAACATTTCTATTTGCCTATTTGTTTTAGGTTGAGGGTTGTAGAATAATTTAATTTACAACCTAGTAATTTCCAAAGGATTTTCCATAATTGAATTAGGAATTTGAAATCCCTATCTCATACAATTGTTATTGGAAAACCAAATAGTGTCCATACATGTTTGAAAAATACTTTTGCTATTATTTAGGTAGTGATCTTTATGTTGCATGGTATACAAATTGTCGTTTTAGAAAATTTGCATATGATGACAAATATGAAGTCATTCCCATGAAATGTCATGGGAAATTCGTTGACAAAGTCCATGGAGATTGCTCCCCATGGTTAGATGAAATTGGTAGTAGTTGATATAGGCCTAGCTTACAATTTCACAATTTTTTTCTTAACTACATAGGGAGCAAAAACAAATGTAGTATTGCATATGTTTTTACATTGAAAGCCATCAAAAGTACCAATGCAAATGTCGCGAAGTCATTGTTGTGTTGAAGTGGATACCATAGATTGAAGAGTGAGCACCTCTGAACAAGAAGAGCATGGTGTTTGAATCTAGCATGCACAATTGATTAAGACTCTATAGACATCCATCTTTGATAGTGTAGTCTAAAAATGGAGTGTGATTTAGTTTTGTTGGGTTCTACATCACCTTGAGTTTAGGCATGGTGTAGGCCTAAATGTGGGGGTTGAGACATATTTTGCTTATGGTCTTCATATGTTGCAAAACATAGTTTGATAATAGTTAAGGCTTTGAATGGAGGATGGATTTATAAATCTTCCACCTTATTAGGTGTCCCTTTCTTATACTAAATTACCAAATGAGGCTATTGGATGTATGCAACCCATTTTAAGTGTCGGTGCTCTTGCAACTTTGATTGTGAGTTCAAAATTATCCAAGGAAGGGAAATATGGGGTGCCTAGGGAGGTACCCAAGTGAATATATCATGTAATATGTACCGAAGGGAGAATAATTAATGTAACGTGGCCATAAATAATGGAATAGGCCCACTAAGTAGTTTTAAGGAAATCATATAATAGTAGGGGTTATTTGGCATAAGCCCCTAGGAATAATCATGATAAAGTATAAATACACATGAGTATCATTATATTGAGGCATGTGTGATGAATTGTATTGTAGCGAGCATGGCTTGTGGAGTGATTCCTTCCTCAAGGAGTATTTGGTGGTGTTACCCTAACCTAAGGGTTTCTCTATATCTTGGTGTTATTGCTATGGTAAATATCTTTTGGTTTTTTTCTGAAGTATAACAGTTCTATATCTTTGTTGTAATTCAATTTATGGGTTAAGGATCACTACATAATGGCTTTATAAATCTATCATGTTATTAGATGTCCCTTTCTCATACTAAATTACCAAATGAAATTGTTGGATGTATGCAAACCATTTTAAGTGTCAGTGCTCTTACAACTTTGATTGTGAGTTAAAAATATTTGTGGATGATAGTCTTTAATATGGAGGACTATTTATTTTCCAAAAATATAATGCTACCATTGTTTTAATGTTTGGATTAGGGAATCTTTTATTTATTATAGGTGTTGTACCACAACCTTGCCTTTTTTTATATTATTTGGATCATAGACCATAAGGTGTCCTTCCTATATAAAAATTCGTCAATGGTATATTGTGAAGCATTCGTTTATATTTCAAATGTTTCTTGTAGATTGGGCAACTTTGGACATGTTGCGAGTAGAAGTGTTCCTTGACTGGTGTGAATGCACGTCTTCTTATTTATTCCATGTGAAATCCTATTGATTTGGTAATTGGTACAAGGGTCGTGCCATCTCTAAATGTGATTTGAAGAATTTACTATAAAAGTTCATACTCGCCATCAAATTCTTTAACGTTGTCACTATTTGTGGTTGTGGATAGGATAATAGTGTCACCACATTTATGGGATCCTAATACATTCCTGGTAGACCAATCACATAGCATATATATGGAGTTATATTTTTTTTCGACAAATTTTGTTTGAACTTTATTAGCACATAGCAGTTCCATAACCATTTTCAAATTGTCCTCATGACCTTTTAATGTTTTGTTGAATAATATAATATAAATGAGATAAATTACGACAAAACCACCCAAGATGGTGATAAACTATGTCTTTGATTAATCTCATAAAAGTGGTTGGTGCTTTGGTGAGACCAAATGGCATTACTAGCCATTCATATAGTCTGAAATTTGTCTTCAAGGTTGTTTTCTAGTTGTCTCTCAAGGCCATTCGAATCTAGTGGTATCCAACAATCAGATACATCTTTGTGAAATAAGCAACTCCATGAAGTTGATTCAATAGATCTTATATGTGGGGTAGGGGATATCTCTTCTTGATTTTGAACTTATTTAGAACTCTATAATATGCAGCTATCTGCCATTCATCATGTTCTTTCTTTGGAATAATGAATGTTAGAGATTTGCACTAAGAAGAGCTTAACTGAGTATGGCCATCATTCAAGAGTTTGTTGATTTGTCTTTTTATTTCTACAGTTTTGGTGGGTTAGAGAAGATAGGTTGTTGAGTTGGTTAGGGAAGATACATGGATTAGACCAATAGAATTTTGAATTGGTCATTTTGGATGTAGGCCATAGTATTCTTCAAATATATCATCAAAAGAGTTTAAGAAGGGTTGTAGGGTTGTTGGTAGGGTTTGTTAATCATCTATTTTGATCGGGCCAATAACATATAGAGTGACGGATTTGCTAAGGTTCACTTAGTGATATGTTGTTTTCCTATTAGGATGGATGTTGGATTAATTCTCGATAAGATTAAGTGATATGTTACTCCATCTTTGTGTAAGTTATATTTATTTAATCTGGAATCATTTATGGTGTGGCGATCATGTTGGTAGGGGTGACCAAGAAGTAGGTCAGAATAATATGGTTTGGTTACATCATATTTGAATGTATCATGATATGGACCAATGGCGAATGCGATTTCACATTTGTGAGTGACTAGCAAGGGTGCTTTGTACCCAATGAGATGATATGACTTATAAGGGTGGTTGGTAGGATCAAGGTAGCAACCAAATTAGAGGAGACAAGATTCCTTTGGATTCCATTATCAAGTATTAAGAGTGCCAATCTATCTCCCATTTGTCAGTTATGAGTAAACAACTATTCTTGTCTCATGGTTGAACCTTCATGGAACATGTGAAATATAATTGTGTCTGGTGTAGTGGGGTTGGAGAAGGATATTGCATTGTGAGGCATTTGGATGAGTTGATCATGGTTGGGTTGGGTTTGTTGCTCCATGAAAAGGGTTTGGATGTGGGTTGACGTTGCAGATTTCAATACTCCTTAGAAGAACGAGTCATGCTTGTATGAAATTTGCACAATTTTCCATAGGTTGGTCATGCTTCCATCCTTGCACTAATTAAAATGTATTGCTATGTTGTTAATCCACAAGTGCAACGCTTCACCATCAAATACTCCTTTGAATTTGAGTAATGTGATGCACGTGTCCAACTTAAATTTTGTGGTGAGGTTGGGCACTCTTACCTACATTGTTCCTTACATTGCTTGTGTACACATAGTTGTCAATGACCGCGTGGTTCTAATAATCACTTGCAATGCTACATTCACATTTTGCATCATTTCCATGATCGTTGTCATTTCTTGCATTGTAGCAGTAGATTCTGGTTGAGATTTAGTGGCTTGCTTGTCTTTCTATAGAGCCATTACAAATATTTTTTATGCATGTGTTACGCCCTCAATTTCATCTGAGCTCTTTCTACCTTGTGGATCCGTTATCACTGTGATAGCAATTGATGTGATCTCTCATGTAAGATAATCTTAAAACCTATCTTTGTTAAGTTTTGATCACATACAACAAAAGGGAAAACATAAAATTCACATATACACAAAATTGCGCTCATAAAACACTCATCATATCTTCTTTATTTTCCTCTTAAGTACTTTCCCTTACAAACACTTTACATATCCCCTTATAGACTCATGTCCCTTATTCCTACTTATTGGTCTCCAACCATTGGCATTATAATTCAAATTAACATGTAGTTTATCTAAGCGAACTTAGTATTAGATAGGAAATCACATTCTTCTTATTATGTGTTATACGCTCACATGCATCTTAACTTAACAAATTGATCTAACTCACATAAAATTTATAGGACAATCTCTATATATATTTTAACTAACTCATTAGTATTATTGAGGTTGGTCTAGTCATTTAGGTTGCATTATTTGCTTGATGTGGCAACTCTATCATGTGGACCCCCCCACTCTCCCGCCTGCTCACCCCTGATTCGCACCATTGTTGCTTGTATTGACACAAGGATGATCATCTTGTTGAGAGATAGAGGGCCTTGAGATATGTTTAAGTTATTGATGAGTTGAATCCTTGCTTCCATGGAGGGATAATAATGATAGGAAAATATAGAGTGTATTACAAATTTCAATTTAATGGAGTTCTGATGAAGTTTGTACACATGCTTGGGTGAATGAGTATTACTTTCATGATGCAATGATGTAAGTGCATGCATCAAAGTCCAAGTAGTGGAAATTTGAGGTAGGGGTGTCTCATTTCCTCATTGAAGATGAAAGAGGGAGTTAGGTATGCATCGACATGGCGTTAGAGTCTAAGCTTATCATTAAGACCTCCAAGGGAAGAATGAGTTGCTAGGTAAATATCATAGATTGTTGTTAAGCGGGAAAATCCAATAAGTGTAATATGGGGAATCAAATTCGACCAATAATTGCATGATAAAACATATACAACATAAATCAAAATTCTAGAAAGTTGCTTAGTCTCATTACGAAAACAATAAAAGTTTTGAATGTGGGGTAAAGGTCACCTTGTATGACATTAACTACTATTTCAAACAAGGGAGAGCTGCAATGTAACTAATCCATGCCTTTGCTTTTAAGTTAAGTTTTTTGACTAATCTTTATGGGTATCTGAAATTCCTTCCAAGAGCGTAAGAGCTAAAACTATTTATATAACTTTGCTTTTATTGGCTATGCCTCTCTATCCGATAATGAACCAACTGCTAAGTCAACCTTTATCAGAGAATCATATTGTTTTGTGCAAAGTCAACCTTTATTAGAGGATCATATTGTTTTGTGTTATTACAATTAATATTATTTAAATTTTGATAAAGCCTTTACATTTCACTACAATACAAGAAACCCACATAGCTAATTACATTGTATACTTACACACATCTCATTTGGATATCTTTTTCTAGCTTTCAAAATGTCAACTTGTTAAGTTTATACTATATAGTATATTTGTCATCGGACAATATACAATACCAACTAGTTGCTCATAAATTGCTTTCCATAAAGTGAAAACAATATACAATACCAACTGGTTGCTTATATAATGCAAAGAATGCCCTTTGCATTGATCATGACTAGGAATCCTCTTCCAATTATAGGCCAAGAACGTGAAGAGTCACGCACGAGAAGTAAACAAATAAAATATTTCCTATTGTTTTGAGAACTTCAACATCGTTGAGGAACCCAACGATTTCAAGGCCCTTTATCTTATATCTTCATTATAGACATAATGCTTTTATGTACCATTAGAATTATAATATTGTAGAGCGCCCATAAATCAATCTAACGATTCTTGTCCAAGGCAATGGTAGGAGATAAAACAAGGGCATGGTCCACTTTCACTATGCGAGGAGATGCTGCAATTCCTTTTTTCTCAAGGAAAAACAATGGCAAAAGGAGTGTTACCGCTCTTGCGGAAAACATGGGAGGCAAGGCACAATTTCGAGACCATGAGGCTTTGGAAATATTATTGTGTCCATTGCTCGGACTAGTATTCCGGGTCTCCCTTATGCATTTGTAGTTAGTGGATGGGCTGCCAATGTTGGAAATTATTTCTTGCAACACTCTTGACATGATACTGCATGATGCTTTTGGTAATATATTGCACTTGCTCCTTTGTTTGAGTGTTGTTGCTATAAGCACGATTTTTATTATTATTAGCAAGTGCATGGATAGGATAATTCCTGTTACATGTATTAGTAATTTTTTCCCTGATGAAAACCTACTCATCAAAAGGTTGAACTAGTGTAAAAAATAGTGGTTACAAAGAATAGTGGTTACAAAGAAACCCATTGAAAATTTAAAATTTCATGATTGCAATAAACCTTGAAAACTTTATGAAACTAATATGAAGATGCACAATTCAATCCTTTACTGAAAATCAAATTAGGTTTGTTAAGTGATTAACACTTATGAAACTAGTAGATACTCATCTAAACCTTATCTTGAGAGCTTCATGTTGCATATCTTGAGTTCACAAAAATGGCTACTGGTGATGTCCTTGGAAACTCTGTTGCACATGGATCTACCTCTATCCCCATTCTATAGGTGTAAGCTAAAGTCTAGACGATTTACACCCACTATCCGACGAATTTTCCGGTCAAAATCCGATATAAATTGTTGAAATGACAGTTTTCTGTTGTTGGAATTGCTTGATCGGGGTGCCAAAAGGGTAATGGAGGGCATTGAATCCATTTTTGCAATCAAAATTGCAATTTCAACAATGAAAATTGGAATTTCAGCAACAAATCGCGTCGCTGGTTTTCAACCAAACTCATCGGAAAGGTGTAAATCGTCTAGACTTGAGCTTACTCCCATTCTATCTAGCTATGCTCACTATTTCTCTTTGTGCGTGGATATGCAATTAGTTATTTAGCTCATGCTTCTCTCCAATCAATAAGAAAAGCTAGAATAATTATTTCTCTCGATGTTGGTCTTGGAGGTGGTGGAGGATATGAAACTATAAGGTATGTCACATGTGATGGATTTGAAACTGCTCGGTCTGGATCTTTATATGCATCTACACTTGCTACCTCCACCTCTTTTATTGGGTCTGCATTTGTTGCGGGATCTAACTCTTCTTCTACAACTAACTCTCTAGTCTTTTCTATTGGTATTGCTTCTTTGATTGAATGAGTTGCATCCTTTCTTGCTACTGTAGATGCTTTTATTAACTATTGTGCTTTCATTACTACTGCATGTGATAAGACTAATTCAAAATTGCATAATCGCTAGAACCAACTACTTAAACAACCAAATGAATAGAAACTAAGTAAGCAATTGGGCATACTATCGCTGGCCCAAGAGTTAGAGCTTATGTTGGAAGGCAATAGAGGGATAGTGCTAAGGATTAGAAGGGGACACATAAATAACAATAAGGATGAGTAATAGTTATGATAAGGGTTGAAATTTGACGTCCTACCTTGCACTTCAAGAAATTTTTATATGATGTTTTAATTTTAACATTGCCTTTCATTAGACGTTTAAATCTTTATTTTATTTGTCATAATAATAATTTTTTTGTAAATAACATTTATAATAACTATTATATGAAACAATGAATTCTCATATCTTGCCTCATATAATACAAAAATAAAAAGTTAAAAAAATATAACAAACAAAATGATTAAATCAATCACCCAGAATGACAAAGAAGGTTTATCTTGGAAACCTTTAAATAGGTTTCTTCACAAGCAATACAACAGACCATTACCATGGGCCCAAAAAACCATTACCATGGGCCAAAAAAACCATGACCGAGTCAAGTTTACCTAGGAGACAACTAGACCACCACAAAAGTCAAAATTTCTATATTAAAAATAGAAATATAGAGAGAATATATATATATATATATATATGTTACTAAATTTCTATTTAGTTATTAGTAATTAAATTTATTGAATTACATGTAATTATTATTATTATTAATTAGTAATTACTATTACTAATATACACATTTAATTAGTAATAACTAATTAGTAATAATTAACACACATATATATATATATAAAATGAAGTGTGAATTTTATTTTCACCTGTCATTTTGAAGTGCATTTTTATTTTTACACATCATTAATATCTATATCCCAAGCATATATATAGATAGATATATGCTTGGGATATAGATATTAATGATGTGTAAAAATAAAAATGCACTTCAAAATGACAGGTGAAAATAAAATTCACACTTTATTAATGACGTTTAATTTTATGAAATGCTTAATTTTAACGTCTACTGGAAAATAACATTTATTTACCCATCAAATTTCAAACTTTGATAACATTAAAAAAACAAAACAATACATGTTAAAATGCTTGAAGTTCTCCTCATCAAATGCTCAATTAATGAATTACAAACTCAATCGGATAGAAGGTTTAATGGATTAAAAGACTAGGGATGAGAGGTAGTTGGTGAAGTGGAACAACAATGAGCACAAGGTCATAAATTGCAAATTTGTTTGCTTTGACGAATTATCTAATACAAATTTAAATGCCATTAAAATGGGGTAATACGTGGGCATTGATTAGTTTTTCTTAATCATGTATTTGAAAAATAGTTTTTAGGTTGGACAAATAATCATCTTTTTTTATACAGCAAGGCAATTAAGTCTCATCATAATGACTAGGCTTACAAATATATATATATATATAACGAGAATATTTAACGAATAAACATGATTTTTCAAAAAAAAGAAAATTAATATATACTTTTGTTAAAATATTAAAAAAGTGAAAAGTGGTTAAGCAATACAAAGTCAACCTACTTTGAATTTGTATCCAACCATTAATGTTGCAAAAAGAAGTTGAGTAATATAAAGTCAATCTACTTTGACTTTATATCCAAAATTATAACCCATGAGAGTAAGCTAAATTCTAGAGTGTTTGCACCAAGAATTCGGTGATTTTTCCAATGAAAATCCAGCGGAAATTGCTTAAATGACAGTTTTGGGTTGCTAGAATTACATAATCGAGGTGCCCCACGGGTAATCGAGGTCGCTGAATCCATTCCTACAACCAAAATTGCAATTCAAGCAACCCAAATCGCAGTTTCAGCAATTTCCCCTTCACCGGATTCCGGTGAAAATTACCAATAAAGATGCAAACGGTCTAAAGTTTAGCCCATTTCTAATCCATGAACTCGGAAAAAAATCAACCTACTTTGACTTTATATCCAAAACTATAATCTTTGACGTGCTAAAAAGTCAACATACTTTAATTTTGTATCGAAAACTATAATCCTTATTTCGAAAAGAGGTTAAGTAATAAATTGTCAACCTACTTTGGTTTTGTATCTAAAACTCTAGTCCCTACCGCAAAGACAAATAACACTAATTGCGATAACACTTCGTCAAAATGATATATTGAAAACAAGTACTACGTAGTACATAGATGTGAATGTTTTAATAACTAGCAATTGTCACTGGGCTTTATTTGACATTTGAGCTGTCCTCATACTTCTGAGTTTTTTCTGCCTGACTTGTCTTGTTTTTTTTTGTTGGCGGCATTAGTTTCCTTCGTTTACTTTTACCTCTGCGGTTCGTCTCTATTTGACTTTAGGTCTATTTTGATTCATTTTTTAGGATTGGTATATCCTGTTGTGGGTCTCCTGCTGCTCTCATTCTTTGGTTCTAAGGGTCGGATCCTTTGTCCTCTACTTGGTGGATTTTAGTTGGCATTACTGTTGGTGCCCGGTTGGGACTTTGTTGTTACTTTGTTGTATGGTCTTTAGGGTATGTCTGGAACTTTTATGTACTCTCATTTATACTTATTAATATAAAGTATAGCTCTTTTTCTTGTGAAATAAACTAGCAATTGCAACTTGGGGTGCAATAAAAAAAACGCCGTAATTTAAAGTGAAACAAGTAGATGCAACAACAAAATGTTGAAATGTGTAAACATAAGAGTTAAATCTTGAATGTAAAAATATGAGAGTAAAAAGTGTATTGACATATATGTTAATGCAAAATAGAAGACAGAGATGTTTTACAAAATGCAAAGCAAAAAATTTGTAGCTTGTTGAGGAGTAGATCCTGCACATGAAAAGTATAATAGTAGTTAGGGAGAAGGGTATAATAGAATTTTGAGGAAAGTGAAACAAAGAAGTAGAGTAAGAATGAAGAAGTCAGAGGGAGCTTGAAAGCAAGTATAGGAAAATGAAATAGAGGAAAAAAAGAAGTACTTACATCTAGAACGTAGTTAAGAGAGCTCCATTGATTGTAGCAAAGTCTCTGCATTTTTCCTTACCTTGACATGTGGATTATCTAACATACATTTGTATCGATCATAGGAAAATGCTGGGGAGATGTGAAGATCCTTAAGGAAAGGGACTTTGGAAAGTGCAGTGAAGTTTAAACCTTGACGCTCCATTGTACCAATGTCTATTGTAGTCTTTGGTAATGTCATGCCTTGAGATTTATGTATTGTCAATAACCATGCCATTTTAAGTGGGATTGGAGTATGACCCCCCCTTTGTATAGGTGGAATTGGTAGAAAATTAGGATTGCTGGTATCCCATGGAGGGCCAATGTGCTTTTGGAAGTTAACAACAACAAATGTTGGAAGTTGTGGAGGATGATGATTTGATTTGTAGAAAATATCTACCACTTGTCCGAGTGATCCATTAACGAGACCTGCTGAAACCCACAAGTTTGATGTTAACATAACTCGTTGCCCAGGGAAAAGCAACACTGCACACTCTAGTTGATCATCTTCAACTTGAGAAGTAGCATGGTTTTTTATGTGCTCAACAATAGAGAGTGCAATTGGAATTTGCAAAGACTTCAACATGTGTTTATTATGAAGGGAAGCTAGTTGGTTGGTTGCAAATAAGTGCATGGAACCTTTGAAAGTAGATAAATCATCCATAGAAAGGAAGGAGTCATTCCTGGACATGAGAAGCTTCCAATCCTCTATAGTAGCTAATGCATTTTTGATGTTGTTAAGAAGGTTCCTGAAGGTGACTTGTGTTGGTCACTTCCTTGATGGCGAAAAATCGTTGAAAGGGTTACAACTGTGTTGAAGCTGCGCCAAAGTGCAGTACCGTGGGAAGAGCCTGCATACAATGGAATGTCCATAACTGGTGGTAATTGTGAAAGGACTCCAACAAGAATAACTGAGCAACCACCGAAATAGATGTTTTTATGTTGAGGGAATGCTTCACGGAGACGTTCATCAATCTGGTTTAAAAGTGTTGGGCCTAGGAATCTCATTTCATCAATGAGAATGTAGTGGATATGGTGAAGTTCCTCTTGGAGGTTTGGAAGTGAATTACCTTCCAAAGGCATGAATTGTTCTATAGGAATATAAAGGGCTGAATGGATAGTAGATGCCTGGATATTGAATGTTGCAACGCCAATAGGAGCTATTAGCAAGAGCGGGGATTGACTGGAGTTCTTGTTCAAGGAAAGGGATTCTTTTATGAAGCGAATGAAGAATGATTTTCCAGTGCCTACAAGAATGTTTGTGGAGTGATTGATGACAATGGAGAGGGATTTCATTTGAGTGGGGGACAATGTTTCAGAATTTGGTGTATCAGAGTAGGATGGTTGAGGGAGGTGGTGGTGTGAGCGATTTTTTTGTATGGATTCAATGGCAAGTTCTTGCAAGACGAGGGGGATGGTCGTATCATGCCAATTATGGTTGTTGTCAAAGTCACGATGACACAGGATGTCAAGGTCACTTATTTGCATGTCATTGGTAGGGTGTAGTTGGGAGAACAATTCCCATTCATCCACTGTGCATGGGTTGTGGGGTTTGCAAATCGTTAGAAACCATGGTGTGTTCCGATAAGGAAAGGGGTTCATATGGTTTTCGATCAACATGCCAAGGAGTGTAGGTCAACTTCAGTTCTTCCTAGTTTGTAACAATGGCTTCGTCAAAGTACCAATGTCAAACTGTATATTGCGGAAAGGTTTGTATAGCATGAGTTCAGATATGCAGAAATCAATGAACAAAGGTGTATCTATGGAGGGGATCCTACCTAACTACAATTTTGTTTTGTGACCTCATGTGGAGGATTTTAGTTGGTTGGCAATTTACAAAGTTGATTTTAAGGGTCTACTTTTGAGTAAGGTGTGCAAAGGAGGTATTACACAATTCCATTCATTTTTTATACAATGAGCCGAGAAGAAGTGCGAGGTCAAGAGCATACATGGAGGGAAAAAAGTTTATAGGTCTCTTAGTGCATGCTAGTGGTGCAAACACATGTAAGCAATTTGATTGTTGCAATTGAATTATAAGAATGTAAAGTAAATGCAGATGGATATTTAACATTTAAATTTAAAAGGTGAGAATGGTGTTATGCAAATAGAAAGTGATATTGAAGTAAAAGTGTGCAATATAATTCAATTCTTCATTATTAATAATATCTAAAAGATTTGACATTTACATTTTGTTTTCTCTAATTTATATATAACATTAATATTTTTTTAATATCATATATCATTTTATTTGAAATTAAAAAAAATATGTAATTATTATTATACCTAATCACACAAGTACAATTCAATTCTTCATTATTAATAACATTGAAATTTAGGTTTTATTTCCTCTAAGATATATAGAATGTTGGTATTGTTTCCATGTCATATCACATGTAGAACTTTAAAAAAGATGAAGGGATGCACAAAAGTCTTGAACTAAATGGTGGTGGAAGAGTCCGCCATGAAGGATACAAGCAAACATCTTTTCCAATTTTTTTTTTCTTTTTAATGTTTTTTATCTTTTAAAGCCTTTTTAAAAGTCATTCATTTAAATATTTTAAATATAAAAAATATTTCCAAAATCTTTTTAAAAGTATTTTCCTTCTTAAAAGTCTTTTATAAAATGACATTTTCAAAAGTTACAAAAAATTAGATTTAGTATTTTTAAAAGTCTCTTATAAAATGACATTTTCAAAACTTACCAGAATCTTAATATGGGAGTATTTGTTATATTGTAAGATTTGCATGGTTTTGATCAAGTTACTTGGTCTATGTTATCATTTTTAAATGGAATGTGTCTAACTTCTATAAAGCTTCTCTAATGGCTTATTAAGAAAATGTATTCTCGATTGGTTTTGAATTAATAAGAGGCAAATCTTTCATATATATATATATATATATTGATAACATATACAAACTTTTCATCCTCGTTAGAATATAAGTTGTAATTGTAAAGTTTGACTCACAAAAGGGTTAAGAAAATGTTTGCTAGATTCGTCTTAAATTAGTAAGAGTAAAACTTGGAAAATATTAATTCATTGTCTCCATAATTAACTTATTTCTTTCCTCACATCAATACGTTTTTACTCTTTGATTGACATCTAATTCCTCACTATTTAACTCTATTATTAATCTCTTCTCTTTAATGAATTGCTGGCCCATTTTTTTACTTCATATTACCTTAACATTATTTTCTTCATAATTTTCTAATGTGATTCCAATATGAATATCCCTTTCTCTTCCTTTCATTGGCCTTTCATATTTTCTTTATTCATATTTTCTTTAGATTGCTTAAACTATTTGTTTGATCTCCCACGTTTGTACTTTAATGACTTTTAACTATATTCCAATAGATACATAATTGTATATTCTATATACACTCCAACTTCAATCTTTTATAACACTATGTTTATTTTTATTGCATTAGTTAAGGATGAATGTAGTGCCAAAAAATTAGAGTATTTCAAAACTTTAACATAGTGTAATATCCAAGATATTGATCATAATGATAACTCACTTTTGAAAAAATCATAACAAAATATAAAAATGTTATCAATTTGCTTTTTATGAAATCTCAAAATATTGATGCAAATTGATTGTGCTCAAAATATTGTTGCAAATTTATTGTGCTATTTAAAATTAATAAAACTCTATATACAATATTGTAATAATAATAAAAATACATTAAATTATTCATTTCACAAGGATATTAATTTATTATAATTAA
This sequence comes from Larix kaempferi, assembly GCA_027924585.1. Classification (NCBI taxonomy): domain Eukaryota; kingdom Viridiplantae; phylum Streptophyta; class Pinopsida; order Pinales; family Pinaceae; genus Larix; species Larix kaempferi. Next base: position 18,435,184 of record BSBM01000893.1, read on the forward strand.
AACTAATTTAAAAATCATAATAAATTAATTAAATATATATCAAAATAGCAAATATATTTTTCTTTTAAATCTAACCCAATCATTATACCATAAAAACCTAATATATAAAATATTAATATTAATTTAAAATAAATAAATGTTAAAATTCAAAAACAAATAATATTCTATATGTGACTTAACATTAATTATAAATAAAATCAAACATGAATAGTAATTAAAAAAAATGCTAATAATAAATTATAAGTCTAATTTGAAACCCACTATCAACACCAGTTTGTTTGAATAGATACTCATAAAGCAAATATATATTACGATAAAAAATATGCCTGATAAAAAATATGCCTATTAGTGAAATCTAATCCAATGACAATACCACCAATACACATTTTACTTTAGCATATCGTTTTTTTATAAACTCTTCGCAGTTTAAGGGCGGTTCCTCAAACATATGCCTATTCTTTTATGGAATAAAAAATTGTATTTACCATTTTGAATAATATCGCTAGTAGAATCTCCTGTAGCAATGCTAGGATTGTTAGAGTAATTTCTAGGAATAATATTTCCACGTCATTTGCAAGAGATGAAGCAGTTACTATGTTGCTTGGATGAGAGGGTTTTGTATTTTGATATACATTATGAGTTAAAGAAGTTTTCAGGCGATTTATTTTGTTAAATATAAAAAAAATATTGATAACATTGGCACAACAAAGGAGACGTCTCCATTGCATCTAAGATAATAGAATTTACATTTCAGAAATTCGGGAAAGCTATGACTAGTGAAGTATGATGCCTTTCGGTATCAGAAACATCGCTATAAATTCTAATGCAAAAGCCAAAAAATGAATACCACCAAGATGTAAACAAAAAGACAAATCCAATTTCAAAAAGAGCAATCAGTTGAATGAGCATTAAATCCTACGATAGCAATAACAATCCACGACTATAAGCACAGATAGAAAGAAGCCTCTATGAAAAGTAGAAATGTGACTAAAGGTATTATATAGAACACACTTATTGTAACTCTTTGGGCAAAATATTTTTTTGAAAGGAAACATCAATATTTTTAATAGCCAACAAATACTTGCAAACATGCAACTAGCCTAAATTCCAGACAAATTACATTCGTGAATTGGACATCGACAATAAAAACACTTGACATCTCTGGGAACTTTTGAACCAACCACCAGACATACAATAAAAGGTGATAGAATGTGTTTATATTTTTTTATTATAAAATATTAGTTTAAAACATCACACTTGTCAGTCAGGGTACGCGTGGAGGGCATTTAAGTGTTGTAGCAATTGGGTTTTGAGATTACGTGACATTTGGTCAATACCAGGAATCAAATGTAAACATGCGAAATTTTTGTTTTTCCTACAATAGAGGAAAATGAGAAGTTATGCAACCAACACAACATGGGCATCGCAAGGTGACAATGTTTGAGAGAATTAAAACCAGAACAATAGAATGGAGAGAGACCTGGAGTGAGGTCGTGGAGTGAGGTCGTCTAGTGAATGCAATAATCTTTCTGGTGCTCATCACAGAGAGATAGCGAGATAGCTGGGATTCTATTGGTGTTTGTGGCAAAGGGTCTAGGCTTTCCAGGCTTTCCACATCCGGGCTTTCTGCAGACATTTGGCACTCTGCAATTTTGTAATAACATCATTTTTATTTTTGTCTTTACTCTGCTTATTTTCCTCTTGGAATTCAATCGCCAATTTAACTTGTTTGCAATATTATACTTATCGAATCGATTCCAGGAAGATTGTTTGGGTAAATTAAATTAGCTTGGTTATTTTACCCTGGAAGTTTCCCTCAGATTTACAAGGCCGTGAGGCCCAAACCATTGATAGTGATGAATTCAATAACATCTCATTAACCCACGATTGGTCTGGTGGTCACTTAATTCAGCCTAAAAAAAATGATAATTTCGTTTTATGACCCTAGCTGGGCGTGGGATTCAATTTGGAATTTTTAACGTTGAATGTTTAAATATGTTCGACAGTCCCAATTCGCTCAGGTCTTAGGAAACAGGTTAAATCAAATATATTGTAGCTCTGTGTTTATGGCATTAAACGAAGAGAAAAACCCACTGCCTCCCTAGGGTTTAAATCACATTAGTTTTGTTTGTGAGCCAAAGCTCTACCAGTCAGGGTTATAATTACAACTCTGTTTAGAACTTAGAAAAGTATTTCGGGTTTCTATTTTTTTTTCTTCCTCCCGGGAGAGGCATTGATTGATTGAACTTAATTTATTGGATTTTATAAACTGATTAGGCTTTTGGAGAAGGGCGTTCCCAACTGATCCATCTTCCAATAGAGGCGTTGTTCCCACCAACAACATATTGTTTAAACTCCTTTCTGCTGGGTGTCTTTCATTCTCTAGCAGATCGGGTCTGCAGGTACAGGTTCGGCTGCGAGAAGTGTGGATTCAACCATTTTTGCCAAGGAAGCTCGGGTTCCATATAATGTCGGGGTTTAATCCCTCCAAGGGCGTGTTGCAGCAGGAAAAAGATATATGAAGCCCTAAAAAAAGAAGGTATACTCCCTAATTTACTTTTTAGGAAAATCAATAACGGTCTCTCCCCTCTCTGGTGACGGGCACCGTCTTCGGTAGTATGCCTTCGAACTATTCTCAGTCTTGGTTGGAAACCTTCAGGTATGATGCAATTCTTGAAATACATTTAATGTATATGCATATTTAATGTTGACTTATACTAACACGTATACTTATACTAACCTTATGCCTCAATATATGTACCCAAGCATGCTTATATTTCATAATGTTTCGCTTGACATGGTTAAACTAGAGCAATAGCCCAAATTTAGATATTGGAGTTTAATTAATTTACAAAAGGAATTGGGAGCCTCTCCAAAGCTCCGCACTTGGACAAATCGATGTGTTGGACGTTACTTAAGTCACCAATGCACTTTGACAGTGACTTTATTTTTAAGCACTTTCTTAACACTAGGGCCTTTAACGACTACAGAATACAACACTCCTTTGGCAATTTGTGAGATTGACCTTCAAGGATGGATATTCCCATGATGCAGGATACCGACCGATTACAATCTGTTCCAGGTCCTTTGGTTGCCATATAGACTTTGGAATGTTCGAGAGGGGAGCCCCAGTCTTTAACTTCCGCAACTCTAAAGGTGTTTTAACTATCAAAAGAATATAAATGGATTATCATTCTATTAAATACAAACCTTAAAACATATTGGAGACCTTATGGTACAATATCAATAACTAACAAGAGTAATAGCTGCAAAACAATCAGTCCATGCCATACAATTATGTTATGTTTTGTATAAATAAGATTATGTTATATTTTGTAAAATTGATCATATCTTTTGTATGATTGATGTTATATAAATTATTTTTGTATAATTGATGATGATATTATTTTAAAAAAAATTAAGTTTTAATTTCTTAATCTTTTTCATATTTTTTTTTTAATAATTAATAATTAATAATTAATAATAGCCTACTAGTTTTTAAAGTTTTTAAAATAAGCTTTTAGTTTTTTTAAAATATTTTTAATAGTTGATAATTACTTGATAGTGTTTTTAGTTTTAGTTGTTTTAAATTTTAAAAGTAGTTTTTTTGTTTTTTAATAATAACTTGTTGTAATCATACATTGATGTTTTTGTATGAATTGATGTTTTTGTATGATTGATGTTATATAAATTATTTTTGTATAATTGATGATGATATTATTTTAAAAAAAATTAAGTTTTAATTTTTTAATCTTTTTCATATTTTTTTTAATAATTAATAATTAATAATTAATAATTAATAATTAATAATAGCCTACTAGTTTTTAAAGTTTTTAAAATAAGCTTTTAGTTTTTTTTAAATATTTTTAATAGTTGATAATTACTTATAGTGTTTTTAGTTTTAGTTGTTTTAAATTTTAAAAGTAGTTTTTTTGTTTTTTAATAATAACTTGTTGTAATCATACATTGATGTTTTTTTAGATAATGAAAAGAATTAGTTTTAGTTTTTAAATTTTAAAAATGAGTAATTAGTAGATACATTTAAAGTATATAGAAATCAAAGTACATTGTATTAAAAAATGAGATGACATGTAATAATGAAGAGGGATACTTGTGTACTTATTATCAATAACACAATCTACAAAAATGATAATATTCATTATTATTAATGAAACCTCTAGTACAAAGACCACATGTCAAATTATGAATTTTTAAAATTTAAATTAATATTTTGTTTAAACAATTTCATATCCGAGTAGGGATAATTTGTCACTTCATAGCTTTTAGCCAATCATAACATAGAAAGAACAAATTTTAAAAATGATACAAAATAGTTTATATTTTCAAAATATTAAGTTTAATATATAAATATTACAAAACTTTGAAAAACATTATAATTTTTTTGGTATTAACGTAAAAGTCAAATTTATTTATGACCACCTGATCACTATAGTCTTGGCAAGTACTAATAAATGCAAACTTTAATTCAACAAATCATAAGTAACCCACGATTCCTTTTTCCACAATTCTTCTAATTGGTCAGCTTGCACGGGTAGAGTCTTTCAAATTCTTCATTGAAATCGATGATGACAGGGAAGAGTGGGGACAATATTTATAGTACAACCATTTGAGATTTGGAGAGTGCACCTTTGTCAAAAACACGTTCCAATAGAACACCTCAATATCAAGAAGTTGCAACCTCCTCATACAAATACCGCCCAATGCATCATCGTAATCAATATCATTGTACTCATTGTGAACCATTATAATTCCTCGCACGGGTATTGCTCACGCATTCTTGAAACATGTTAGTGATTACCCATTCACTCTTGGAAAATGAATGAAGAATTAAAAAAATAGAAAATGGTTGAAAAGTAAACCCTTTTGCATAATGAATGAAGAATTAAAAGAATATATAATGGTTGAAGAGTAAACCGTATTGAATGATTTAGCACTTACTGGCATTGATGATTGCTGCAACGTTAAATTATATGAGATATCTAGTGGCGCGGATGGGTTTAAACTTCTTAAATTGGTGGAATAAAGTAGAGTATCAGCAAGGATAGCGCCCTTTCCCATATGCTTTACGAATATGGTGATGGGGGTTTATTTTAAATACCGGTGTTGATAAGATGGGGGATTGATTCAAGAAATAGAAGCAATGAAATTACTTTCTTATTGCCGAGGCTGGAATGGAACTTGACTATGAGCTCATTTTCTTCTTCGGAGAAGTTCCCATGCTTCAAATCAGGACGAAGGTAATTGGAGATTGTAGCTTTCCTGTTTCACAACCTTGCAATTGTAAAATTGAGCATATATTAATGCCATAAAATAATTTACAAGCAACTACTAATTAATTCCACTGAAGAAGTTGAGGTCTAGCATCAATCTACAAGTAACTACTAATTAATTCCACTAAAGAAGCAGAATTTTGGCAAGAAATTTGCTGCCTTGGGAAGGGAACGACTTGGCAATAAATCAAGCAAACATACCGACTTATATCAGTGGAGAATCCAATTTCATCTAATTTGTAAAAAAACTACTAGGTAACTTTATATACCCTATGTCCATTGGCCTTCAATTTCTCCAATTCAGTTTCAAGCTACCTCTCTTAGAACCTTTCCTTGTGGATACCATTCCCTATTTGTGCGACTGCCAAGAAGTTGAAAGGTTCTAGTTATAAAAATAAACTCAATTAGTTTATTACAGAAATAAATATTTGGTCCTAAGTTATAAGTCTTATCTCTATACTGCATCTCCCTATTTTTAAACAATATTTTGGAGTGATAGGTTGATAGGTTTATGTGATCATTCCATGCAATTATACTATATATTTCTTATGGCTTTCCTTAGTTGAAATATGACTCAAACCTCTATTCAGTTTTTTCATCATCTTCAACGTAATTTTGTGCTTTTGCTTGTAATTTTTTGTAAAAATTATAATCGCAAAATGTTTTCATGGTTTTCTTTTGGCTATGATTAGTTCTTTATCATTTGCATTCCTGTCTATAAATTGTACTCGATGTGGAAACTTTAAAGTCATAACACTGCTTTACACCAAGTGACTAGCCTCAAATAAAAGTGTGTTTTGTATTCATTCTTCACACAATTTGCTGTTGCAGAGACTGAAACAAGGTACATTATATCTAAGCTATGTATGCATATCTGGAGCAGATGATTACTGTAAATGTATGTGCAAGACAAAGGGATACCTTATTAGAGACTGAATTTGGTATCTGAATGTTGTCTTTGAATGTTGGTAGATCTGCAAGGTCAGCTACTCCTGGATTTCACTTTCGAACTGGAATTGGATTTGTGAGAGTTACCCACCTTTCGTTGCTGGAAAGGTATTTCCTTGGTCTATACATAACATCGCAATGAACACAATCTGTAGGGAGCCACAAGAGGAGAATACAAAGTATGTTGTACATATATGCATAAGCAGTTGGTGGTGGAGGCTTGTACATCTATGCAGAGGCAGTTGGAAGTGGAGGCATTCAATTGCAAATGATTCAACCTCACTATAATTTGATCCAGTGAGTCTGCTAGAGTTCCCAACATGACATGACAGTGGTGGTGATATGAAACACAATGGTGGCAATGGAACATGCAGTAGTGCACTCAATGGTCATTATTAAAGCATTAGAGCCTTTTCTAAAACCAAGAAGGTCACCGTCGGCTAGGCAATAAGACCCCAATTTCTCAACTAATGGATTGTAAGATAAATATTTGAGAAAAATAGATAAATACTGAAGGAAAATTAAAAATTCCAATATCTAATGCATAAGTTTGGAGAAATAGCAAAATTTTGTAGTCAATGCATAAACTATTTGCGATTCAATTCAAATCGGATACTATAATACACTACCTATCAACAAGTATAATAACTCCATCCAACTACTAAACTTTGGATATTTTAAGTCATTTTGGAATATCCCAACTTCATCATACTTCATGGAATAACCAAACCGTATGCATAATTCCATTATTCCAAACAATATAAAGCACAATTTTAGAACATTTTAAAATAATTTAAAGTCATTTTTACAACATTTTGGAGTAACTCAATTCATTTTAGAGTGACAAGGTGTGTTTGGAATGAGTGGATTTGGAACCAAAAGGATTTTTGGAACAAATTTTGAAATGAAAAGGATTGGAACCAAAACAATCTTAAAATCAAGGACAATTTTAGGGCTAATCTTAGGCCACACGCTAAATTTAGGGGTTTTAAATTTTTGATGGGTTAATTTTTAATTAAACACCCATTAGGTATGATTAGCCCACGTTTTATTTATTTATTTTTAATTAATAGAAGGTTAGCCCCATAGAATTTAAAAAGGGGAGGCAAGATAAAACAATTTCGCCCCTCTAAAAATCAATTTAAACCTTTGTTCGCCCACATAAATCCTTAGGCATCTCCCATTATTCCCTAATTTCCAGAAATGGCAATCTCTAGGGGCTCTTTCGCCTTCTATCGATCATAGAAATTGAAGTCGGAGTTACATTCATCCTGATTTTATGGCTTGAATCTGGTTTTGCAAGTTGCTCAGTGTCCACATGAGAAGGACATTTAAATTTACTATCAGGTCTTATAGTGATCCATTTACACTAGGAGAGTTCTGAATCCCATTGCCTCAAATCCAAAGTTTCCCTAGGAAATATGGGGATTATGAACCTCATTATCGATGATGTGGCAATAACGTTTGAGTGGGTGTTTGGGGCATCATGCCTAGGGGCTAGGACTTCATTCATAGCCACATATTTGGGTGTGCAGGGGGCCATGACATTGCTTATAACCAGTTCCATTTTGTTTCTACTTGTGTTTGTGTTCTCTTTTATGGGACATACCATGTGGAATCCCACTGTCTTTGCTGCTTCTTTTGCTTTGGGCATTGTCAAGTATTTTGACATGTTTCTTGTTTTGTTTATTGAATTTTATGGTTCTCAAAGGACTTTTGTAGGGTTGACAATGTATTTTTTGGTTGGTTAGCTTACTATTGCAGCATGAATGTTTCTCTTTTAGTAATTGGGAATACATTAAATATGGACTTACAGAGTTCGAAAAATGGATATGTGAAGCATCAAAGAAGGTACAAAATGCTTAACTTTGTTTTTCTGGCTGCCACGTAGAAATGTGTATATGATGCTATGTTAGAATTGATGATATTTTGCGTTATTTAATTGAATCTTCCTAAATTGAGTATGCAGGGACATCTTGGGATGAATTAACATACATAAGGAAAGTTGTTGGTTTCTTGGTAAGATTCTCCCACACTTGTGATTCATTAAAAACATATTTATATGCACTGGTATTGCTATCTTAAAATGATATTTTGTAAGGTGTGTGCATAAATGAGGTCTTGGTGGGCCCTTGTAATAACATGGAGAGATAAATGAGGATTGAGGTGTTGGTGGGCCCTCATATTAACAATGATTGTATTTTTCATGGTGATGAAAATTTTTATTGTTGTTTTCCAAGAATATTCCTAGAGTATGGTGAGTTTGTATGTACTGTGATAGTTAGAGTGAGGTACAAAACTACCACCAAAAGAGGGATTGTTATGTGATTGTTTATTTAGATTTATCTCCTATTTAGTATTTTTGTAATTGTTTTCCTATTACTATATATGGTTTTATACTTTACAAAAAATTCACCAAGACTTCACAAGATTTTATAATTTAGTAAAAGATTTGCCAAGACTTTACAAGCTCTTATAATTTAGTGAAATATTTGCCAAGATTTTACAATGTTTTATAATTTAGTGAAAGATTTGCCAAGATTTTACAAGATTATATAATTCAATAAGAGATTCACCAAAAAATTATATATACATAATATAACAGTGATAAAATAACCTTCATATTTTCCTATATATCATGGGGATTAGCACATTTATTATACATAGAAATTTAGGGAGGGTTCTTAAAACTTTCCCCTGCTTAAAATGACAATTTTTTAAATGCATCAATATGTCATTTTTTATAACTAATCAATGAATAATGTCTTAACAAGTTAATATATCATTCTAACAACCAATTAACCAATTACTAAAGAGTTTCATATTGCAATGTGTCATTGCAACAATAATAAGCTCATTATTTTTTATAATGAGAATTGATTTTTTTAATATATCATGTTAGTTTAATGGGTGTCTCATTTTTATGTCTGACGGGGGACATTAATATATCACGAAGGCAGTATTATTTTGTCCGCACAAGACAAAATTTTCATTTTGCAATAGTTTTATGCTATGGTGGAAAAAAGAAAATATAAAAATGTTTTTTTTTTTAAAATTTAAAAAGTATTTTTTTAAAACTTTTCTTTGGTCGAGGGATGTTGACGTCCTCCTCGGTTTCCCCTTCCCAGGGCCAGGTGGCGAGGTGGTGTCAACATGTTTGGTTGTGCTGGTATGCTGCGTACGTGCTATTTAATGCTCCTCGGGTGAAGACACAAGATTCACATTTATAAATTGCAAGATTAATGGGCAACCCGATTAATTAGCTATAATTAATTCGCTTGCTTCCACCCTTATCTCGTTTCTTGGTCTGTGCCAACATTGTTTGCAGGGATAAATTCTGTAGCCATTTTCTATTGGATCTTGTGCATCTTACAACATCTATTTCCTGATGCTTGTGCCCTTGTTTGCAGGGATATCCATCCATAAAACTCTTACCATATGCATATGTTCCATTTCCATTGGACTAAAATGCATAGTACGTTGCTTCCATAGTGTAAATTTCATGTGCCTCTCTTTCTCCATTAAAAAAGGAGCATAGAAATCCATCGTAAGCTCAATTCATGGAGGCTGTCGCCGAGATTATTACAAGAAGGCGACATTCTGGCTGGCATTAACAAAAATGCGATATGAAAGAGTGGGATGCGACGAATATAGATCTAGGTAATGTGAAGGAGTCTTAGCCAGCGAGACATGAAGTAATAATGGTATCACTTCTCCACAATGATTTGAACTAAAAGCTGCTCCACAATGCTATCTTAGGTGGCAATGTTGGGGACATTGCCACCTCGTGGCTCTTGTTTAAATGAGTTAATGTGCCATTTTTTATAACCAATCAATAAAGAATGTATTAACAAGATGATGTGACATTATAACAACCAATCAATAAAGAATGTATTAACAAGATGATGTGACATTATAACAACCAATTAACCAATTAGTAAAGAGTTTCATATTGCAATGTGTCATTCCAACAATTAATGAGCTCATTAATTTTTTATAATGAGATTTTAAAAAATATTCTTCATTAATTTTTTATAATGAGATTTTAAAAAATATTCTTATGTGTCAGGTCAATTCAATGGGTGACTAATTTGGAATGACCTCATGTGTCATTATGGTTTAGTGGAAGCTATTTTTGGGTTTCTAGCATAGTGGAAGAGTAGGCATCTCAAACTTGGACTAACTATAGAATTGACATTGTGTACAATTCCCCATATACATATAATTTCCTTGTGGATAAGGTAAACATGGAGAATGAGAAGTGAGATCCAACATGTGTAGAAATCAAGAGGTGTTTGTCAATTTGAAGAAAACTATATAAGTGTTATTGTAAAAAAGTTGAAAGTTTATGAGATTCATAGCAAAGTCAATAATTAATATTGAAAAAATGATGAAAGTTTATGAGATTTATAGCAAAGTCAATAATCAACTTTTTCAAAACAACAAAAATGTTAAGGCAACTAAAACAAAGATGACAAAGGGCATGGAGGAATACATCAAACAAAGATGACAAATGGTATGGAGAATAAAGAGGAATAATCATTTTAAAAATTGCGAAGATTGAGGAAATATTCTTTAAAATAATAAAAAATATATTTGTAGATATGTTTCTTCTATGATTATGTATACTAGCAATTGTCGTAGGAGGTGCACATGAATGTTGAAAGGGGAAGAAACTATAAAGTAAAGTAATTGACATTTGACAGGGACTAATAATGTGACATAGATCTTAGAGATCTTAGAGTAAGCCATTCTCAAGAATATCTTTCATTTATTTCAGAAGACATTTTCTCCTTTAACTTAATTTGATGAAGTATTATTATTTTTGATAAATGTAAACTATTTTTCAAACCATTGTGCAAGACAAAAAGGAAAGCCTATATGCCAACAATAAAACGAAACCTGCGAAAACAACACAACAACTTCATCTGAAAATAAATGCACCTCCACCAAAAAAATCACAAAGTTTGAATCTATGGAATCATAGATAAAATTTAAAGCTTGTAATGTCCATGGATGAGGGTTTCAAGCGACAATCAATTTGTGTGCACCAAAACTTGTGCCAAACGCAACACTCGTTATCAAACTTTTGCCAACTTTAAACAAACATGAGCCTCCACCAATGAAAAGCTTCCTCTTGTTAAGAGGTGTGAAGCGTGAAGTATGTCCAAGAAAAATCTAAAAAAAAAACCTAAATGTTAGCTTTAATAGATTGCATAGCCATTCTTGGAGACTTTCACTTATCCTTTTCTTTTTTGGGCATGAGCATGATAGTGACTATAATATAACTTTTATAAACAACTTTATTCCTAGATATTTCACAGGTTAATTAACATGTCTTTAGCAAGCCAGAAAAATAATACCCTGTACTTTGAAGCACACAAACTCCTTTATTTATACCATTGTAGTTTTAAAACCCAAAACACCTTTATCTTGATATACGCTCATTAGTTGGTTTAAGAGCACGGAATGCGTTTCCATCTTAGAAAAAACCATCAATCTACTTTATTCTCATCAAGTTTCAATGACTTAAGAGGGATATAATTTGTTGAAAAATAATCAAGCTAAGCAAAATATTAGAAATCTATTTGGGGAATAATTGTTCTTTAATTGTGTAATGGTAATGAATTAGAATTTGTAAAGGAAAGATAAATGATCAATTACAAAATTGACAATGATGTCTATTATTGTTTTATTCACATTACACTTAATCAACACAATTATCATTGACTTTAAAAAGCTTGAATTAAAGTCTATTGCATTTAAATAACAGAGTCAAATGCATGTAACGTAATATTAAATGTACCTTTTTTTAACAATTGTACAGAATCTTAAATTGTCCCAACATACACAAATAGTTAAAACAACATTTTGTAATGTACAATTTTTATATTTAAACCAATTTTAGTGGAAGAATATGGTATATGTCTTGAGAAATAATCTGTAATTTAAATAAAATATTTAAAATTAGTATCATAAATAAATTTGATATAAACATTATATAATATATTATTTAGGAAGCCACAAAGATAACAATAAAATATTAAAAATGTTTATTCGAAAACTAGGGAAGTCATAAAACTATGGGATATAGAATAGATAGTGAATAGATATACTCTTAAAACACTCCTTATGATAGATCATTAGTTCAAAACTCCATGAATGCTAACTTACAAAAGAAAAAAAAATCATAAAAATAACAATAAAATGTAAAAAATATTTCTCTAAAAACAAAACACAAAAACATGTTTACAATACACATAAAACTAGAATGTCAACTATCATAAAAAAATAACAAACTTAAGTGACACTCTTCCTATCTTATTGAGTGACACTCTTCCTATCTTAAGTATATAATGTTCTATATAATATTTGAAAAAACACTTGAATCACAATTTTAATGTCTTAAATATATAATATTCTAATATATGATATCTGAAAAATGATAAAGTTAAACTTCTATTTATTTTGATTTAATTTAATCATGAAATAATTTCTTAAATTAGTTAAATATGATGACACCATCGGGCAAATTACGTAGCAGTTTTGTGTTGACACCATAGACAAGGAATCCAGAATAGTGACTTCAGACCATATCTCATAAGAAAATATCTTCCATATAATAAATATAAAATAATATTAATAATTATTTTTTAATTATATATATAATTTTCAAAACTAATTATTTGTAAATTTACTTTCACACACTTATACATTTTATTTGTATATAAATTTTAAATATAGGATGTGATTTCTAAATGACTCCATGTCTCTCTCGCGAGGATTTTGGAACATTTTTGCTGTATAGTGTTAATTTTTGTTTTTTGATGACTACTAGACACAGGTTTGTTTGTATCTTCTTCTTAGGTAAATATCGGCTCTATCTTTTTGTTACTTTGCTGGTTCGTGGACTCATTGGGGGATTGGTATATCCCGTTAACTGTTTTTGACTTGGCTTTGGTTGTATTTCTTGACAGGCCTGTTGTGGTCTCGGTACTTTTTGATGCGCTATTTAGATGTTGTTATGGATTCTCTATCCAACTCCTTATACTATTATACTTCTTTATAAAGTATAGCTTTTTCTTATGAAAAAAAAAATCACATCACTTTACTAAAAGGTACATCACTTTAGAATGTAAAAATTAACACTATAGAATACATAAGTAAAATAATCTTTCTTTGTTGAATGCATTTTAAATCATATCTTATTTGAGAGAGACACAAAATAATCTTTATTTGTCGAATGTATTTATATTGTACACTGGACTTAGTGGTAAATGCCCATGCAAAAACCACGACTGTACATGAATTATCTTGGTTGTATGTTTTTTATGTTTAATTTTTTAATTTAATATTAGGTATATATTATTTATATTTAATTTTAATTTAATATAATATTAATATTTATGAATGATCAAAATAAGTTATGTATATATTATTTATATTTAATTTTAATTTAATATAATATTAGTATTTGTGAGTGATCAAAATAAGGTAGGTATATATTATTTATATTTAATTTTAATTTAATATAATATTAGTATTTGTGAGTGATCAAAATAAGGTAGGTATATAATATTTATATTTAATTTTAATTTAATATAATATTAGTATTTGTGAGTGATAAAATAAGTTAATGGATTTGGAAAATAATATTAAAATGAATGGTTTATATAGATTTAAGATAAGGAAAGTAAATATATTAAGATTTAATTTAAGAAAGAGTTTTAAAAATATGGAAAAATAATAAATTTTTCCAGAGAAAAAAAGACTACTATTGATATTCATATTAGAATCAAATAGTACAAAAAAAATTCCTGATCCATCCAGCTGGAACCTTCTGAGATAACAAAAGATGTTATCTTCAAATATCTGTCATACAAGAAATGTGCCTATCCCATCAAGGATATATCTAATCAGAGCATAATCGACAGTTTTTACCCAGCACTTAGCTTATTACATCCAAAAATACAAACCAAAATGTAGATCCAGCAAAAAACATTAAATACAAAGTTAGACAAGAGCATCATCTGCAGATCAGTCATAAAAATAAATAGAACCACAGTCCAGAATACTGCCCTCACACCAATCCTCCCATATCAAGTGACCTTCACATCCTTCAAGCGCTTGTTTGGAAAGTTTGTCCGCCATACAGTTATGCTCACGATAAATATGTTCAAAAATGATGTGCTGTTGTTTATGTATTTCAAAAAGTGTCCTGGAGGCCCAGTGTCTCAGATTTAAAACATTGAGCTTGAATTTACCTTCTGCCCATTTGATGGTTACCCGAGAGTCACCATATACCTTTATGTTGTTCAATCCAAAGATGTTGGCAACCTTTAGAACACACCAAAGTGCAATTAATTCCGCCTTCATGTTTGATCCCTTTCCACAGTTGAGCTTGATGGTATAGAAATGCGATTCATTTAGATAAATAACTCCACCTATTGCACAGATACCTGCTTGTGAAGCACCATCAAAGAACAATACAGGACGATCCACATTGAGAATAAAAGTACTAACTCTGTCAGTTTTCAACATCACCTCATCCAACTTGCAAGAGTTATACATTTTAAGTGCTGTCAAGCAACATTGGATGTGATCAGGTGGAGAATTTCGAAATATGGCACAATTTCTGGCATGCCATATTGCCCAAGGAATGCATATAGCCAGAAAAAGTGCTTTTTGCAATGTCTATACCAGTGTAAGAAACACATATTAAAATCCCCAATAGCCCAGCATTGAGTAATTTTAAAGTTTATAGAAATCATTTCCCAGATTTTGCGAGAGAAAGAACACTGTACAAAAAGGTGCAGTCTAGTTTCAGCATCATTTTTGCAGAGAACACAAATACTTGGACCTGTCCATCCTCGCTTACAGAGATTATCCCAAGTTTTTAACTTATCTTGTAAAATCAGCCAGGAAAAACATTTTAATTTGACTGGAATGTGCCACTGCCAAATCTTCAAATACCACCAGTCCGGCGGGAAAATATACTTGTTCTGAAGAATTCTTTTGTATGCAGCTTTAGCCGTGACAGTGCCAGATTTTGTGTTACCACTCCAAACCAGCTTATCAACAGAGTTATTTAAACGGACACCAGCAGAGTTCAATGAATTTGTATAATTATCCCAAATGCAAGCAAGATACCCCGATAGACCAATTTCCTGCGCTGATAACCACTTAGAGCTTCCCGCAATGCCAATGTTCCGATGCTGTATCATGTTTAAAGTGGAAAGACCAATGACTTGTAAATATTGAGGAACAATAGGAGGAAGGTCCTGTTCTTGTTCAAGCCCAATAATGGGATCAATCCCAACCCTGATATGTGTTCCAGAGCCAACATGCCATACTAGGTCACTTTTAATCCAATGGAAAACTTTCATGAACCCCCTCCAAATAGGTGAAAAGTCCCAGTTAGTCAATTTTGGATTTCTGATCCAGGTAATGACATCTGTCTTAATGTATTTTATATGAAGAATTTTAGACCAGAGGGAGTTGCCATGAATACCACGCCAAAAACTTTTTAATCTGAGAGCTATATTAAACACCTCCAAATCTTTAATTCCCCAGCCTCCATATTTGTATGGCCTTGCTAGAGATTCAGCTGCTACCATAGGAATCTTACCACTGAACGCAGTCCCATTCCACAGAAAGTTGAAAAAATATCTCTTTATGGTTTTAATGATGGAGATTGGGACTTCCAACATTGAGAACCAGTACACAGGTATGCTGGAAAGCACCGACTGCACCAGAATAAGCTTTCCACCGATTGATAACAGTCTATAGGACCATTGCGCAATTCTATCCTCTATTTTTTTTAAAAGCCAGTGCCAATCTCGGATCAGATAATTGTTTGGTTTAAGGATATAACCCAAATATTTAAAACCCTGATCAAAAGTAGAACAATTATATGGTAAGACAGATCTAATGTCTCGTATCTGATCTTCATGAATAGAATGATGAAAAAAGCTGGATTTGGCCTCACTAACCAGCATGCCTGTTGCATTGCTGAAAGTAGTAATGATGTTTTTGTACATTAACCATTCTTCCACGGTGTCATTACCTCCTACAAGAACATCATCTGCAAACATTAAGTGTGTAAAAACACAATCTTTTGTGAATTTTATACCCTTGATCTGTCCACCCAACAATGCCTTGTTCACCAGTCTGCTAAAACCATCCAATATCAAAATGAACAGAAGAGGGGATAAGGGGCAGCCTTGTCTTAAACCCCTGGAACAGCTGAAAAATTCTGTTGGGCTACCATTCACCAAAACGGATATATTCATGGATCTAATGCAAGCCATAATCCACTTTATGATAACTGAGGGCATTCCAATCCTGATGAGGATCAATCTGATGAAAGTCCAATTAGCCCTATCATAAGCTTTGACTAGATCCATCTTAAGCAGCATAGCTTTCTTTTTATGTAACTTGATGCTGTGCATCAATTCTTGAGTAATGCCTATTGCATCGTGGATCTGTCTCCCCTCTAAGAAGCCAAATTGCTCCTCAGAGATATGTGTAGAGAGTACCTTCTTCAATCTGTCTGCAATAATTTTTGAAATAAGCTTGTATAACAAATTGCAGAGAGCAATAGGACGAAAGTCTCCAAAAGATGCTGGCTTATCTTTTTTAGGAATCAAAGTAACAAAAGTAGAATTTAGACCTCCTGGGATGTAGCCATTTATCATGGAATAATTTACCAGCTCCAATAGTTCCTCACCCATTAACTCAAAAAAGTGTATATAGAGCTCCACTGGCCAACCATCCGGCCCAGGAGCTTTGTCTTTTGCAAACAGTTTTAATGTCTGCTCTATTTCTCCCTTTGTGACCTTGCTTTTTATGTTATCTGCAGCTTGCTCATCAAAAAACCTAGGGTATAGAGATGCCACTTCAATCTGAGCTCTTTGACAGACTTCCTCAGGATTTGAGTATATATTATTGAAAAAATTATAAGCTTCAGACTTAATGTTGTCGATACCTGTGCACTGTATCCCATTGTCATCCTGTAATTCCCAAATATACTTAGACCGCTGCCTAGCAGAAGCAAATGAATGAAAGAACTTAGTATTTTTATCACCTAGAGAAATCCAGACTGCACGACTTTTTAATCTCCAAGCTTTTTCTTCTTGCAAGATTAGTTCTTCTTTTTTCAACTCCAACTTCTTCAATATCTCAAAAGCTTCCATAGAAAGTGAATTGTTAATATTTGCCTCAATGGCTTCCTGTAATTGAGATTCTAACTAAAGTAATTCAACTTTATCTGCCTGCTTCTTATCTTTGATCCATTTTATGACAACCTCTTTTAATTTTCTCAGCTTATAACAAAAATTCAGAACTGGATTTGATTCGAAAACCACACATTGAGCCCAGAAATTTTTAACCATGTGACACAATGAATTATCTTCGAGCCACGTAGCATTGAATTTGAAGGGTATTAAATTAAACTGCTCAAATTGTTCCAACTGCAGTACTATGGGCCAGTGGTCCGAGAATTTGACAGAGTGAACCCATGACCTGTGCTTCGGAAAATATGCCAGCAGGTTCGCCTTAACTAGGAATCTGTCAATTCGCTTGTGAACACCTTCTCCTCCAAATCTACCATTTGACCAAGTAGGGGATAGTTTATGAGGCATGACATCAACAAGGTTTTTTTCCATGAGCAAATTTAAAAAGAAATCCCCCAAATCATCCATTCTGGCTGTGATGCCCCAGATTTCAGATGCTTGATAAGTGAAGTTTAAATCACCTGCCAAGATTAAATCAGGTGAATCCATAAGCCCCAAATCTCTTAAATTTGTCTAGAAGGTTTGCCTATCTCTGTATGGGGCATAACAGTTGAGCATGGATATAGATTTTTTGCAACTACAAATAGTACCTTTTAAAAGTATGCCCCAAGGAGTAAGATAGGCCTTTAAATAAAAAAAAATTGGATTCCAAGCTACAGCAATACCCCCGGATTGACCACTTGAGCTGACAGCTGAAACCTCCCAATCTGGAAGAATATTACAAAGCTTTTGAATGGCAATAAAATCCTTACACATAGTCTCCTGTAGGAAAATGATTGTAGGGCCAGTATCTTTAATCAGACTGGACAAGGCCTGAGCCCGAGTTACCTTGCCCAATCCCCTAACATTTAATGACAGCAAAGACATCAAGAAACATTTCTAGAGGGGGTCACTGCTCTAAGCCCCAGGGATTCAGACTTATCTTGTTTTTCAGCTTCCTCCAACCTCCTAGAAATAGGTGTATAGGAGTCAGGACTGTTCGAGGCAGCTTTCTTCTTCTTGCCTTTTCTTATGGTAACATTTTGTCTGTTGAGGGAAAGTAAAGGATTGGCATCAGACTCTCTGCCAGGGTTCTTAGTGTAAACCTGAAGAGGAGGGAATTCCTCCCCATACTTTGACATGAGATATCCACTGCTGGATAAGATATCCAAATCAGACGGATTGGGGAATTTTTCAGAAATGTTTAAACCCATATCACCCTTCGGGATATACCTCTCAATTATTTTTGAACCACAGTGTACGTCCCCAGATGCATCAGGTAAAGTTCCACTGTAACCTATGGGTTGATTTCCTGGCAGAAATTCTATAATGTCACTATCAAAAGAAGGGTTCGACAAAGATTCCCCAATGTGTTGTCTTTCTGGGCGAATATCTACCAAAACAGTATCTGGGTTAGGGTTTGCCAGTGGGTTCACAACAGAGTCTAGAATAGGGTCCAAAACATAATCAGGGTTAGGGTTTGATAATGAGTTCCCAACAGAGACTGGAATAGGGGCCAAAACAGCATCTGGGTTAGGGTTTGGCAATGTGTCCGCAACAGAGACTGGAATAGGGTTAGACATAGTGTCCCTAACAGGTGCCGATACTGTGAGACCCATTTTTGCTGCTACAGGTGCCATATCCTCAAATAACTTACGGTTCACAAAAGAATCAGAGGAACCTAAAGCCTTTTTAGAGACAGGTAACCCAGTCACAATATCATGTCTTAAATGGACTTCTCCTTTTGAGATACGGGTAGATAAATTATGTTCATAAGATTCAATGAAAGCCAATTCTTCATTTGACAAGTCTTGATAATAAAAAGAAGGGTCTTTAATATACTTACCAGCTTCTTGAAATGCAGGAAATTGCAGATCATTTCCGGGCGAAGAGAATTCAGACGAACTCTGAGAGCAATCACGAACAGAGGGGCAAGCCGCTTTTAGATGACCAGTCTTTCGGCAAAAGAAACATCTAAAAGGAATCTTAAAGTAATCCAGCACTTGATGCCAAACCCTAGTGCCCCAAGAAATTAAAATTTCTGCTGGGAGACCGTCTTTCAGATCAATTTCTACCATCACCTTAGCAAACTGCCGGTCCATTCCAAACAGGTTTTGTTTGTCAAAGCGGATAAACCTTCCCACTGTATTTGCAATGCCTTTTATCACCTCCTCATACCATATTTCAATAGGCAGACCTGGAAGGATCAACCACAGATGGCGCAGGGTCTGTAATTCTTTGGAAGGATCAAAATTCAAGTGCCATCATTTTATAAATAAGGAACCCTTCTTAAATTCCCAAAAATTTGACAGAATTAAGTCAAGATGGGATGCCTCCGTGAAGGTGAACAACATCCAGCGATTTGGGAGCAAATTGATGCGGGGAGCTAAGCCAGTGAGGGGAACCCAAACCCTATTAACCCATTCCGCAATCTCCATCTTGTTGCCTGAAGCGAACTCAAACCGGCCAACTAATGCTCGCTCAGACAAAATCCGAATTCTGTCAAGGTTTTGATCAGAGTCTATGTCAAACCTACAAATCTCACTACGGGCTTTGATAGTCTTCAAATATCGCCTATGCTTGGCCTTCACACCCCGAATGTGGCCCCTATGAGAAACATTGCCGTTGTCCAATCCAGGTCGCTCACCCAGACTAGAAACCTCAGCCTACAAAGGAGGGTTTGAGCGATGTGAAGCATCCCCCAACAAAGACATAGTGCCTTACGTATCAATCTACCTGCAGCTGCCGGTCACCACCAGGACACCTGTCGCCCAGTTCGCAAATAGTGAAACCTCCACCGATGGAGATGAAGCCTCCAAAAATAGGCCCTGCCAAAACTAGATCCAAAAATGGAATGGGACCCAACTTGAAACCTGGCACCAAAAAGAAGAAAGAAAAAAACCCTTTCTGCAGGAAATCCGAAAACTCTAGTAGAAAAGAAGAGATGAAGTCTCCGGCTAAAAACAAACACTTCCCACTTTTTTCCCTTGGCTGGTACTAAGCTGATTCATCGAATCAGCGGACTCCAAGTTGCCGAAAGACCCCAAATCATCAAATCAACTGTCGTAGTCAGAAATTCCTACAGAAAATACATGAAACCCTAATGGCAGCTCCATCTTCCTACCCTCCATTCACCCTAATTTTCATCAGCAGTCTCTCACACTTCTTTCAAAACAAACGTTATTCCAATCAACAAGAGGATGGAAAGGAAAGAGGTTAAACCCTTGGAAAAATAATAAATATAAAATTATAAAGTTAAATTGAATTATAATTTTATAAAAAAAAGGTAAAGTGGTATTTTTAACAAATGAAGTTGAAAAAAGTAAGACAAATAATATAATGAACTTGTACTATAAGCGAGATATGAACTTTGCACTATAAAAGAGATCTCATGTCAAGTGCTCATCTAAAGGTTGTTAGAATCTATGCGTATCTTCTTATTTGCTTAAATAATGGGAGTAAAATGATAGGTCCTAGATGATGTTGGATCCAACAACTTCACTCATAATTGAGTAAACTCTCCAATGAAAAAGGCGATGCATGTGTGCTTTTCATAACGATCTCGATATTTCAAAGTGCGAGGATCTCCATATAAACAATAATATTTATTGATCTTACAATATGTCGAATATTAGAAAATAAGGGGTTTTGGTTCATGCTTTTTGTTACTTAGCTTACATGTGTGTTAATAACAATGTATGTAATGATCAACCTCCATCCTTAGCTAGTAAGAGAAAAATTTGAATTATCCAAGATGAAAGCAAATTTTATGAGGAGTTGACCCTTAAGATAACTTAGAGTATTCTAAAGGCCATTCTTAAAATGGAGATAAGCACAATAATAATGATGAAGTTTAAGAAAAAGTGGCTTAGGTAATTGGTGAATCCAAGTATACCTTAGTTATACTATTTGAACTTGCTCTATAATCATTTTATGAAGATTTTTTTAGATGCTTTATGATCAAGAATTGAGATATTGGTTGGTGGAAGAGTTTTAATATACAAGCCAAAAGAGTGCAAAAGGGTTGTCACTTCCAAGTACAAAGTGTGTTGGTAGCCTTACTTGGCCAAGTGCACAAAAAATAAAGTACTATTACATGATCTATTTACCTATTAAAACTATAACCATATAAGCAACATAGTTAATGCAAAATAATAATAATTTGAAGCAATGCTTGATAATAAGAGGGTGAACCCCATTTTTTGTGAAAACAATATCTCAAAACACTGATTTGTTAGATCTAATGGGTTTATAACTCCGTCAACACATGACTACTTCATGTATCAAAGTCTAATACGTTGATTCTCACATATGTATAATAAATTCAATGTAATAATCTTATGGAAAAGGTTGATCTTGGACTAAACATCCTAACATGGAAGATGATTAGGGCATTGTCTCTCTACAAAAGCTAAAGCAACATAACCTTTCTCTATTAAGAAGCAAGGGCTATACTAAATATATACTCGATGAACAACACACCTAAAGACGCACATTACATTGTAGTAATATTATTTTCCTTTTCAAGATGTGGCAACTTTGGAAATTTTGTTGTGGAGAGATTAAAAAGCATCCATGAGTAGAAGGTCAAATCACCAAGGATTAACAAGATAATCAAAGTTAGCTAGACCATGTTCTAATTTGCAGAAATAATGGCTTGTGGGGAGCCTCCACATGCAACCTTCACTAACAAATTTTTACTCATTGGGTCAAATCCTTCTAGGTCAACCTTTTCTCTAGGGTCTCTTTCATTTATTTCTCAGTTCAAGGCAAATTGATAATTGGTTAAAGAATGTGACCCATGGTTTGGGGTAACGTTGATTTTTTCTTTACACCCTAGGTTTTAGAGTTCAATCTCATGCCTATGTTCATCACTACAACACCAGTTTAGTTGATATCACAAGATCTGTGTGACTACTTTTTATTCCATGGAAAATATCCTTGGGGAAATCCTTTAGGTGCTTCCTCACATTCATGAATGGTGCCCAAGTTAAATGGTGTTGGAGCACATCATGTATTGCTTACCTAGAGGTACTCTACTAAAATTGAACCCATGATGTCTTAGTGACTTCGGCCTTAAAATTAGTTGCTTTAAACTAATAGAACTAACCCACCAGGCTTAAATGTTTGGAAATATCTCATCCCACCCTCAAGAACTTAAGAGAGAGTGAGATCGTTGGTACTTTTCAGACCCCAGTTGGGACATGAGGGTTAAACATTGCACAAGCTATATTTGAACATGGGCGGGGAGGATAACAATTTAACCTCTTAACCACACAAGCTAGCCCTAACTGTTTAAAATTTTTGGAAACATCTTGTCCTATGCTCAAGCATTTAAACAAAAGTGAAATAATTGGTACCTTACTAGCCCTAATCGACACAAAAGGGACAAACATGTAATAAGTGATATTTAAAACTGGATGGATTAATCATCAAAGCTAGACTCAATTGACTCAATGTTACATGGAAATTTCATCATCACCATGATAATGAACCATGTACCTTTCAACCTTGCCATAATCTCTGAAGTGCCTTTGATAAAACTTGTTAGGAAGATGAGAATCATGAGCTTTCTTCCCTCCAAACAACTTAGTTGGCAACATTGTTCCATGTTTCTTTTTGGCAACATGTGACACTCTTCATTGTCGCAGGTTGATTTCTTGCAACTCAAGAAAATATTGTAGCTTTATTTCATGCAGACTACAATTCGTCGTCTTCCATTCATTGGCTACTAATGTCTCACTTGATATGCCACCTTTTCGCTAGTGAATTCCCCATCTCTCTAACCGAATGGACCAGGTGAACGTAGGATAACTCAATAGCCCACGTTTCACTCTCTACCATCTCGCAATGCCACCTTGCCACTTGTGAATTCCCCATCTTTGTATTCCGGCCAGCGTCACCCAGATTAAAAGTATCATTTTTTAATGTAATATATTGCCTCACAAAAGTTGGGCCATCAGGCATGTTTAGGTGATGGGGACCAGAGCAACATAGAAATTTTCTTATTAGGTCAAGTTGGGTCAAGAACCTTTATTTGAGGTAATAACTATTCAAATAAGATGGATGGGTTATTTGAGGATACAGGTAAGTAAGGAAGGATCCTGTCTTAAGATATTACCTTTTTCATGAGATTCACAGGTTTTCCAAAGAACCATTCCTTCCTTCACAGGTTATAGAGAGCTACTCTTCTCGTGGAGAACTCATTCACTTAGTCTCTTTTGTGTAAGATTCCCCCCTCCTTTGAATAAGATTGGTTTTCAACCCCTAAATGGCTTAAGTTGCTCTTTAACAGGGTGTGAGACTGTCTGTATGGATGGAAAAAAGGAAGGTTCGAGGAGATTCTAGAGAGAAGCCCTCGTGGATGGATATCCCCTCCAATTAGGGTGGATCTCAGCCGAACTCGTTAATTGTTGGGATCTCACCCTATCCTTCTCCTCTTATCTCTCTTCCTCCTTATCCCCTTTTACCTATAAATGCAAGCTCATTCCCATGGGTGGGAGGAGGAAGAATTCATAGTAGCTAAGTGCTGGAGAAATTGTGTGGAACCTTTGGTAGCCATTCTCTTAGGGCAAGGTGACGAGCTAAGGCAAAGGACCCACTGGAAGGACCTTCACAATGTCAATTCATGGTTGTAATTATGATTCATCATTTGTTTATAATACAACAATGCATTCTCTTTCCCATAAAGATTAGTCTTATGTGATCTAAATATTTAGAGCATTTTTCCTTAACCATGTGCTTAGATCCTATCATTAGTATATTATTGCTTTCGATTTTGTTGTTTTGTGTTGTCTTTGTCTACAGGTATCAACCAAAACAAGGGAGCTGGAAGACATAACTAGTAGGGACAAACTTCAACTGTAAGGTATGAAATCTCTTCACTATTCAATACTTTGATTACATGATCTAGGGAAAGTAGTGTATTTTGTTCCTTTTGTTCTAGATCAAACCATTTGACCTAGAGAGTTCAGTCTTTGTCCGCATTGACCGAATAATCCATAAACAAAATTGGTGACTCCACTGGGGACTTAGCCTTAGGGTTTGTTTGATTTTGAAAAATTTCCCTTCTTCGATCTTGTCATTTTTTCCTTATTTTTGCTTGATATTGGCCATTTGAGTCACTGGGGGATCCATCCTGACTCTTATACCTTTAGTCCACTATTTTTTTGAGTTTTTGGAACCTGTGCTCATTTTGTTTTTTAAAACTTCTCCTGTCGCACTTTATGTGAAGACAGAGTGCGAATTTGTCGCACCTGGGTTTTGCTGTGCTTGTGACATTGCCAACTGTCGCACTGGTGTGTGCCTGCAAACTACAACATAGTGTGGAATTTTTGAGTTTTGGCTAGGTTTCCTTATTAGGTATTGGACCGGGTTATTCCTTAGGGTTTTTCACTATCTTTCACAGTTGTATTCTTCTCCAGAGTTGGCTTTTGACTCCTTTGTGTCATTATTTAGAGATTGAAGTGTGGTTTGGTTTGCAAAAGAGTCTTAAAAAGGTTGGTGTGCATAGTGAGTCTTGTTGTGTTGGGTTTGCTCTTTGTTTCCTCATAGCTCTTTAGCCACTGATTTTGCAGAATTAGATTGATCTTATTGTTTCCATACTGATTCAAAGAAAAGTTGTTCTTTTGTCTCTTTTACTAGATTGAAAATACTTGAAAATACTTATTTTTTCACTTTTGTATTAGTTTGATTCAAGTTTGGTTTAGATCTTGCATTCATATAAAAGAAAATATTTATTTTAAAATTTTCACAGGCATTTGAGTCTTAAAAGAATATTTTAGTTCTCTTTTATTTGCTTTGCATCTTGATTGGAAACATCGGTAGGATCTGCCTCTTCATAGCTTAGAGATCTTTTTTCTTTTCTTTTCAGTATTGTGGGAAAGATAGGAAATGAGTAAAGATTTTTTTGGCATTTTGGTGTGAAATTGAAGGATTTCGTTTATTGTAGATTCAAATTTGGGGTACATGCTAGTTTGTTTTTTTTCATATCATTGGAAACTAAAAGTGAAAATTGTGTTAGAATATTGCAAACATATGAAATAATATCATAACACAATATAAACTATGGAAAGAATTACTAGTCTATCCTTCTGTCTACCAAGCAACATAAAACATGAAATAAAATCGGAGAAAAGAGAACAACAAGAGAACACCGATATACGTGGTTCACCCAATATGGGCTACGTCCATGGGAAGGGTTGCATCTTCCATTAATATGCAAATAGATCTCCAATATTACATGGCATCCTCACATATGCATCACATCAAGCTCCATCATACAATGTGTGTACAAATGACATACACAACATGTGATGTGTGATGAATTACAATCAACACATATATAAAAGGGTCTCCTTCACCTCTCTTATATACCAAGAGGTTTGGATTACAATACATCCCATAACACATGTGGGATAAATGAATTTCCTCCTCTTTATATAGATAATGGTTACAAAGGATATAATTACAATGATGCATGTGGGATAACTCTATTTTATAACATTAGAGTTATTTTATGCCTTTAAATGATATTCTACCAATATATCACATAAGTCATCATTATATATTCTAACACTCTCCCTTAATGATGACCGGGAGAAAGGATACAAATGGAAGGAAGATGGAAACACCCCAACATCCCCCATGATGACAACTTCCAGAATGCTCCATCATATGCGAATAAAACACACTTCGCCTCATGGATTTGATGAAGACAACATCCGCTTCTCACTGAATCATGAAATTGCACACGAACCAGGTTGTACGATGAAACAAACATGTGACGCAATCCACCAACAAGATGCCCCGATCTAAAGAGAAGCCATCATGGCTACTAGATCCACAAGATGCCTAGATCACCACAAGAATCATCACAACCATAAATGATAGCTGAAGAACTCTGATATAACATCCACACCAGTGTATAGATACCTTCTGACGGTTGATACAACAGAACATGTGGCTAAGAACACCACAACAGTGTACAAAATACCCAGATGGCCAATAAGCATGTAGATAGCAGACATTCTTCCAATTAAGGTGAAATATAAATATCTGTAGAAGACCTCAAACATCGAAGAAACAAGACCCCAATGGTCTATACATCGAAAATGATATCATACAGATGAACATCAGGACTTTAACAGTAGAAGATGGATGTCCATCATACAACATTACTGAGATATGATAGAACATGATAAAATTGAACATTACATTCCTTCTTAAGAGGAACTAGAGATCCGCAACCAGCATATGCTTAAACAAGGAAGGAATAGCAGAAGCAAGCTATCCCACAACATGGATAACGAACCTGCACAAAGGAACTTCTAAGAATAAAGCATATAAAAAACATGATAAGCCCAAAAGACATAAGATAGGATAAAATGACATTGCTCAAGAACATATAAATAAATGATGTCGCTTCTATGCAAGACCATCTAAATTTGATAAAAAGATTATAAAAAATGACAGCATAAGTTATGATAAAGGAGAGAGGAGCATAATAGATACCAAGATAGAATAATGAGCCAAGATTTCACTTAAATATATGAAAACATTTAGTCATGAAGCAATTAATCTTAAGCATAGGTGCATTTCTTATTAGCATTATGTTAATATGCAAGAGATGAAATGCCCTGAAAATTTCAATGCTTCCATATAGGAACGTTAGAGACAAATAGCGCATGCCAATGCTTCCATATAGGAATGTTAGATACAAATAGGAACAAGATAACCTCTGCAATCATAAGAATAGAAATCCCATTGCAACAAGAACAAGGTGCTCATGATAAATATTTCAAGATTATAAGATTGCCCAAAGCCATATAAATATTGAATAAAAGATGATCGAAATAAACAAGACATGATATATATGAAAATAAATCAAAATGTTTAATATGATCAACATATAGCAAATTATGATAAACTCATGATATCGGTTAAAAAAAAATTATGAAATGACAAGTCACTAATGGTCTTAATCATGGGTTCATTTCTTGTTAACACTATGTAAATATGCAAGAGATGAAATTCCCTGGAAATGTCAATGCTTCCATATAGGAATGCTAGAGACAAACAACACATGTCAATGCTTCCGTATAGGAATGTTAGAGACAAATAACTCAAGAACTAGATACAATCTCTACAATACATGAAAAATAAACTATATCCCAATTAAAGAACTTATGACAAGCCAAAAAATATGATATAACATAGATTCAAGAAAATGATTTTACTCAAGAAATTAATTAGTAAGAGCATATAATGATCATAAATATATTACTTATAAAAAACAATGAAATTGCTTTTACACAAAGGTTAGCGATAACATATAAATAAAGCAAATAATGATCAAAAGATAACACAAATAAAAGCTTCATTATCATGATTAGAAGAGTGATACCAAAATAATATCACTTATAGATATGAAAATATAGCCATGAAGCAACTAAATCCTAAGCATAGGTTCATTTCTTGATGTCACCATTACCATACTAGAAATCCATGCCCTTGAAAATGTCAAAACATCTTCGACACAAAGAAGGTTAGAGACATAAACGAGAATAAGACAACCTCTGTAAACATGATGAATAAGAACATAAACCCTAATTCAAAGAGATCAAGAAGCTCATGACAAGAATTTCAAGATAAGAGATGAAACTTTTCCAAGATAAAAAACAAAAACTTTACCTACAACCCTTAGAAAAGGTGCCAAATAAAGTCACTCGTGGGTCTGCCAAATAAAGTCACTCGCGGGTCTGCCAAAGTAAACTCGCGTGTACTCGCGGGTTATGCATAGATAAGTCGCGGGTTCGCAGGTCTGTAAAGGAGAAAGACACGGTTCTGACGAAGCACTCGTGGATCCCTGTACAATGAAGTCATGGTTATACTGAAGTAAAAGCGAGTTCGCAGTAGAACAGTCGTGAGTATGTCGTAGTACACATGGGTTTGTACACTGAAAGTTGCGGGTCTGCAGTATACTCGCGAGTTTGCAGTAGGGAAAGTCACGGTTACCCACGCTGTCTGCGAAGCTAAAGTCGCGAACGTCAATTTTTAAGATGAAAACAGTGCCGAATCTGCCGAACACGAAAACTTGCAAAAAGTCTACCAAACTTGGACAAAAAATGCCGATATGATAACCGGAAGATATATATCCTTGAGGAAAAGCCAAAAAGCGTATAGATCTACAAAAAAAACATCAAGAAACCCTTGAAAATTTTCTGCAAAAAACTACACAACAGAGCTAGGGTTAGAAGTAAAAAACTGCAGAAAAATGCCCAAATGATAATAGTTATTGATGAAAGCTATAGAAGGTGCTAGATCATAGCAACTAGCTTTGATACCATGTCAGATATTAAGATCTAGCTAAACTAGCTTACCTATCTAAGCAACAATAACATATCAACATGAACATAAAGAGACCAAGAAAAGGAGAACAACAAGAGAACACCGATATACATGGTTCACCCAACATGGGCTACGTCCAAGGATTTTGAAGAAATATGATCTTTTTTTGGAAAAGGATGTTATATTGAGTGTGGAGGTGGCTTCATTATACAAGTCAACTATAGGATTCCGCTTCATAGTAGAAGAAGATTTGACAGGGTTGAAATCACATGACCATCTGAACCTTCTAAGGGTATGTATGTCAATTACATGCTTCTTTTTATGCAATGCAGGTTATAATATGTTATGTATTCACAATTTTATGCCAATTCATTTTGTACGCGTTTATTTTGTATTGTCATTATCCCGTGCTCTTGCTTGGTTGTGTGAACCATGACTTCCACCAATACCTATGGTGGGCCATATCTAAATTATCTACATTTGTACATTGGATTAAATTAAAGGATATTCACATGGCAAGTATTCCACGATGGCATCGATAAATCACTAAGATTATTTGTATGTTTGAGAAGGAAATTCCCACAAGTTTCAAGGACTTACAGGTCCATCTTCTAATTCACCTAGCTGATGAGGTCGAATTAGTTGGGGTGGTATCATGTCATTGGATTTTCTTCTTGGAGAGGTACATGAAAAAAGTTGGAAGTGGTTTGTTCGACAAAGGGAAAAAATTGAGGGGTATACGGTGGAGGGGAACATAGTATACACATCATTTTATTACTTTAGTGAATACAACAAGCAAATTGGCGACACACTAGGCAGAGTGGTTTGGGACGACTAACATGATGAGGACAAAAGGGAAGGGGACCTACTCCAAACGAATGGAAAAAGGTGCATGATAAAGTGTAAGTCACTTATATTTTGTCAATTTTTTACAAAGTAACTGTTTAAATTGAACTTAATAATATATATTTTATCTCATACTAATGATTTTCATTTCATGAATACATAAGTGAAAGTAGAAATTGATGCCAATGCAACCATGGGTCACATTGTATGAAGAGAAGGGAAGGGAATCAGACAGTGAACAAAAATAGTTCATACAGTTGAACAGTAGAAGCATGTATTATCCTGATCATTCTAAATACAATATGCTAATGATATGTCCTAATAGTTGGGTGGCTGGCTAGATCAAAGAGAAATATGGTGCATCCAGTTGTTACTTTCTTGGTGAAGAGGATGCACTAAACTATGGGATTGGGTGCAACAACTTAGTAATAATCTCTCTGTGTACTCTGTAATTCATTTTATAATGTAAATTTGAATTATAACATGTATTATGTTTTTATCATTGCCCAGGTTAATAAACATATGAAAACATCCATTTTTCACATTTTTAGGTGCATTTGTTCCCATCTATGTGGGAATATGGATATCATTTTCTCACTAAGGATGTTGATGATGGAAATGTCACATTTGATTGTGGAGTGGAGGCCGAGTTCAACCAATCTAGTCATGCTATCTATCATGATCAGAACATAATAGAGGGGAAGCTAGGTTACGTCGAAAAGATACAAGAGATCATGCAAGTGGATTTCTCATCTTTCCAACGTGTTATTTTTAGGTGCAAGTGGTGGGATACTTTCAACTAGAATAATGTAAAGGAAGACCGTGATAGTGGGATGATATGTATCAACTCTAAAAATATGTGGGATGAAATGGAGCCTTATGTTTAACCAAAGCACTGCAACTAATTGTTCTTTTACTCAAATGTGTTGGATATGGATTGGTGGTTCGTACTAAGACACGATTTGATATTATAACATATTTTTGAGAACAACAAGGTTATCACGCCAAGTGTCTAGGAAGATAACCAGGGTGATGGAAATGAATAGTGATATGTACATGTTTTATCTGAACATTTATGTGATGGCCATGGCATTTTATTATGGGTACCTATAATTGATGAATTTTGTTTTTCCTTCATTTTATGATGATGTAGGATATGAAAGTTAACTACCATTTAAAACCGTCATATTGAATAAGAATTAAAATAATGTGGAACTTCAAGGTATCTAATGAATTATGAAACATTTCCAATTGTACCATCTGCATGTTGTTTGTTTTTATAAACTTATAATAATGTTGGATATGAAAACTTAACAACCATTTACAACCATGGTGTCGAATATAAATTGAATTTTCATGGAACTTCAAGCTCTTTTGTAATTATTTTTTATGTGAATAATTTTTGTTTGTAAGATTCAAATGCGTGTTCTTTCTTTTTGTAAGATTACTATTAACAACTATTGCCTTCAAGGTCAATTAATAATCAAGTTTGTAAACACGTTTAATCAACATAGAATATCAAGATAATGTATATAATGACATAAAATGATTATAAGTTATTACAATCACAATCCAAATGAAATCATTTCATATAGCTAAAGTTAAACATTATATGAACATCATCAAATTGAAGAGGTCAAAAGTATACTAAATCATCATATCTTATTTACCATCTCACTCTAGATTTGTTTCATAAATTCATCCATCACTCAACTTTACTTTCAAGTGAACAAATGTCCATTAGTAATATTAATTTATTGATGTTCAGGACATTTCATAAACATCAATTCTTCAATGCATTCATAAAAAGAATTAAGTAATTTAATTGCAAATCATTCATTTATATGCATTCTAGAACATACAACAATACAATTAACATTAAGGTTTCATTTATATTTTTAATCAACATTCTCATTTTGGGAAAGGTGTTTTTTTTTTCCATTTGATGAACAGAGTGTACATAAAAATACTAATTGTAAGGGCGATAGGGGTTATTTTTGACATTGAGACTACAAGGTTTATTATTATCACAAGGACCATATAAGTTATTTGTGTGTTGATCATAATGATTATTAGCATGCAAATGACCATTGGAAAAAACCGTTTTTAATCACATTGTCAATTGTGACCATATTTTTTCACACTACATTATTTCCAAACCAATGCTTGTCAAATTAGTATGACATCACACATCATGAAGACTTTGGTCAACTACATTTGCATAAGCAATATGCTTGCTAGAGTTTGATCCCGAGTCACCATCACCACAAACATTTCAACTAACCACTAAATCACAACTTTCCAATTAAAAATACAAATACAGAAATGAAACACATGAGATATGGACAATCACAACAAATGCTTTGTTGATCAAGAATCCATAAAACACAGAACATTAATAAATGCTTCATCAACAAAAAATTCATTTGAGTAAGAAGGGAAATAATATGAAATACTGAGAGAGAATATAAACTGGCAATAAAGTCTATTTGAATCTCTAATAATCAAATATAGCAGTAGATGTGCCCCTAGGCATACAATAAAACATATACAACTTTGCCCCTCCAAACCTCTCTTGGTCCCTCAACTGGATCCAAAGCCTTTGATGAACACTTATATAACTTATTATAAATATAGAACTTCTATTATTATTATCTCACCACTATATTGTAATAAATAATGATTAACCAATAATCTTATGACAATAATGTTGTAATACTAACATACCATTGTTCTTAATGTTTAAGCAATAACCTTATGAAAATAATATTACAATATTGACATACCATTGTTTTTATTATAACTATAGAATAACAATATAATATAATGATCTTACACCATGATATGGTATGTTATTATTACATTGTTATAATGGTTAATGGTTAGTTATTTTTGGTCAATTTAATTGGGTTTCAGTATAATGGCCTACTATTGAGGTTAGAGTTAAGGGTTACAATTAATATAGTATCAAGGGTTAAAGAATAAAGTTTATGACTTTAATTTTAACAATAAAATTGCACACTTTTTAATTTTTTTAAAGATTTGTTGCTCATTATTTAGAGTTCTACAATTTCAAACTATAAAATATTTGCTATTTAGAATCCACATCATCATCAACGGTGCAATTTAATGCTTCACTTTGATTGTTTATTAAAATTTTAATAAATATGTTTTAATTTATTTCTCCATTTATTATTATAGATTTCATTTTAGGGATAAGACTCCAACTTATTACATCACTATTAAAACACTATATTTATAAATTAACATTCAATGAATATGCCACAGGGTTGGATAAAAATTCAATTACATATTTCAAATTCATTTGAAATTTATCTTATGCTTTACCCACTCACACAAATGAAGTTTTCTAAAACATATTACAACCATTCATATATAGTGTAGTAACCTCATCTAGTGACTAATGGAGGCTTGCAATTCCTTTGAAATGCATTGAATTATACGCAAGAGATATCAAATATTTGTGCATAGATGATTAGTTTACCATTTCTAGAATTTAATAAAAAGAGTACTCTTATAAATTCAAAATAAAAAAAACCCATTGTAAGCAATATTAGTTGTCCTTATGATTCCACAATGAAAAATATCTCAATGCTATATAATAATTCCAACCATACCAATTTTTCCTATTTTTTTAGTACTAAATATTAATCAAATAAATTTATGGAACAATAATCGCCGAGATTAAAATAATTTTCCAATAACATAAACATGAATGTGATATGAAAAGACATAATATATGAAAAGACATAATTACAATTCAAACGACATCAACATGAACATGATATGAAAATCCATAATTTACAATTCAAACAACATCAACATGGACATGGCATGAAAAAGAATAATATAAAGACACTCATGCATAATTTACAAATCAAACAACATGAACATGATATGAAAATGAATAATATATACATCCGAAGTGAAATACACATATAAAAAATCACAATGTCGACTCATATCTCAACAATGAAATATACGAGCTAGGTCCATTACCAGATCCAGACTCATCAACTCCATGTATATAAGAAGAGGTAGAGGGGAACTCATTACTTGTATCATGTGACAACACAACGACTAGAAACTGATGTATATCTCAATTTAGAGCTTTACCAGCCGATACCATTAAATCGTGAAAATATCTTGGTGCATTAATGGATGCTGCAGTTGGTGCACTAGTGGATGCTGAGATGGTGTGGGAGGGGGTGGTGGTGGTGGGCCTGCTGGAGGAGGGGATGGAAGTGGGACTAATAGATTAGTGGATGGGGTATCAATGGATAGAGGCGAGGATGCTAAAGGAGGGTATGGAAGTGGTGGGAATAATGGATCGATGGATGGGGTATTGGTGGATGGTGATGGGGATGGAAGTGGTGGGACTAATGGATTGGTGGATGGAGTATCAGTGGATGGTGGCATGGATGACAGAGGAGGGGACGGAGGTGGTGAGACTAGTGGATCAGTGGATGGTGGTGGTGGGACTATTGTAGTAGGGGATGGTAGTGGTGGGAGAAGTGGATTGGTGGATGGTGTATCGCGGGATGGTGGTGGTGAGCCTACTACATGAGGGGATGGTTGTGGTGGAAAAGAGGTAGATGCATGTATAGTGCTAGATGATCCAATAATTGATGGATTGGTGAATGGAGTAGGTGGAGGATAATCGTCCCCAGAATATGTATTTGGAATACATGCCCTCAAGTCGTCAATGATCCTAATGGCACTGAAAATATCACACATCAATACCGTCATATTACATGAAAGGGTGAACCATATGGGAGAGAACTTGGTGTCCTATACAATATCTCGATTTCATATGGGATCCACCCCATGCCGATTAAGTGGAAAAGACCATTCACCACACGGTGATAGAATCTAGGACCTGACCTGTGCTACTCCATGCTAGGTTTGTATTCAGGAACTGAATCACTAGCCTCAACCATGTCCACATCATATATTGTTGTGGCTCATCCTCAACAAACGTGCAAACATCTGCAAAATAGTGGACAACAATAATTAGACAATTTAAAAAATATTATAATAAATTATATGTGCATTAATTAAGATAATATTTATGAAAATGTAGTAATAAAAATATAACAATCATATATATTACCTCTCATATCCGGTGGCTTGTCCCATGCAAATTAGATGTTTGCACATCCTCACTAGCCGATCCTTGCATATGGATACTGTATGCAATAAACGATTGACTGCTAGTGCTGACTGCGTAACATCCCAAAAATATCTGCACTAGGTGCCCTGCATGTGATCTCATGTTGTCCTTTCTTGGGAAACCCCTTCCCCTGGATGAACATATGCATATAAGTCATAGGTCTAGTTGGAATGTGATCATATGTATGCCCAAATGTGAGATCAGCCACTAGAAACCTCTCAAAAAATAGATTAAATAACTTTGAAGTGAAGGGGGAAAATGTCTCCCATACAACTGGCTATGATAGTAGCATAAAGCTATGAAAAGATGTCATAAAA
Source organism: Larix kaempferi (assembly GCA_027924585.1). Taxonomy (NCBI): domain Eukaryota; kingdom Viridiplantae; phylum Streptophyta; class Pinopsida; order Pinales; family Pinaceae; genus Larix; species Larix kaempferi. The sequence goes on from BSBM01000893.1 coordinate 18,470,402, forward strand.
AATAATATCCCACCTAATTATCCAAGGTGTCTATAATAAACTCTCTACATAATACAACATATCATAACTAATGTGCTTCCCATAAGTGGGATAGTGGGATATCATGGTAAACAAAATGCTCAAGCACATGGCCTCTTTTTTTTTTTTTTTTTTTTCTGAAATGCATGTAGCCTCAAATTCCCCCCACTCACCTGGAACTCACTAGGCTGAGTAATATCATCACCGATAAATAATTGAACATACACCAACAAAGTGTCAACTGAAACACTAGGTGGTAGATTGGGAAAATGGGGAAAGTCCCCCCCCTCCTAGATAAACCTGTGATGAAGTACACATCCTCCTCTATGGACTAGTACCAAATATCGAGACCACCCTTGAAGGCCTACTTTTCATGATCCTATCGATGGATCAAATCTGTTAATAGCATAGTCTACCCCCTAAGCATATTATCCTCCCCATAAAAATTGAGGAGGACAACTTGAAATAATATATAACGAGTGGCATAAGAAATAGGATGAGAATCAAATCCTTGTCTCCCTCTCTCACCTACCATACCTGAACGATGTCATAAGAATCAACCTAAGGTGGCTATGGTGCATGTATATGATTTACATACAAATTTCATCATTAATTGTATTAATAAAATAAAAAATATATACAAAATAGGTACATGAAATACTTAATATAATTTTTAATTTTTGTTTTTTGGGACCAACAAACATTTTCATAAGCGATGAGTACATTTTAAATAAGGTGCACCGCTAATGATGCTATCTGTTTTTATTAGAGCACCGTAAACAATGCATTAGGATCGAATATAGAGCACTGTTAACCTAGCATTGCAACTATGCTAGAAAAATCACATCGATTGCTATTTCCTTGTTCTATTATTTTTATGTGTTAACAATGTTCCACATCTAGTGGAAAGCATTGCTAACGATGCATGTAAGAACACACTGTGCATGGTGCGTAACATGATGCATTGAACATGAATTCCCATTTTTTAATTGAAAATTTATAGCTGGCGTGTCTGATATATCCATATGCATTGGAAAAGCTTCGCCTACAAACCTTTTATGGTGCACAAAATAATTCATTGGTGATTTCTATAAGGTGCATGTAGTGTATAGAGATTCCCTAGTAAAGGTGCAATATACAATGCACTGTTTACTAATTTAGGTGCGTCTTACATCACACTGAGTGTTTTTTTATGGTGTTGTATGGTGCACCTTATCTCTAGATATGCACTGTCAGTGGTGCATATAGAAGCGTACTGTAGCTGATGCACCTATAGACACACTAAGGTTGATCGTTGCGTGTATTTGAACACAACCGCATCACATTTGTTGGGAGTTGTATTGTGATTTTATATGAATTGAACACACTGATGAGTTCTATGGTTTTCAAATAAAAATGTACTCTCGGTACTTTTACTCTAAATGGATGCACCGGTAACAATGCTCCATATTGCGCATTGGATTCTAATTTTAGGTGACTTACAACACATTGCTTGTTCGTTTATGGTTGTTTATGGTGCAGCTTGTCTATGTAAATGCACTTTTAGAGGTGCGCCGTAGTTCGCACTGTCTCTGGTGCTTCTAGTGACACAAAGGTAGTTGGACACACCGGTGACAATTGGTACGATTATTTGAATATACCTGCACAACATTTGACATAAATTTGATGGTGTGTTTGTAGGAAAGGAATGCACCGATAACAATGTGTTAACTTAATGCACCAATTTTAGTGCAACCTGTAAATGCACCATAATGCGGTGTGACCCAAGCTCCAGGGGAGCACCAATAGAAACATTTTCTAATTTTATTAAATTCTAAGCCTACTATTGAGGAATTTAATTACTTAAATTGCTAATAATTAAATTATCATCCTGATACTCGTAAGCTTGTGAGATACAAACACTATATGTGTAGGATTAGTGCATAAGCTATAAAAACATTTGCAATGAAATTCAATCAGGACATAAATTAAAATGCTACAGGAGTTTGATTTGGCCATTGGACTTATATTTTAGTTAATCACATTCCTTTGGTTGGTCATTAATGACATCAACTAGTTTTTTGATCAGTTATAGAAACTCATCCTTCAATGCATGAATCTTGTAGGGAAACTATACATGTAATTCAAAAAGCATTTAATCATTCAAAACTGTAAATAACAAGAAACATAAATATTAAGCTACTGAACTTAAATGTAACACTATCTACTAAGCTATATTAACTAAAAAGAAAACCAAATTTGCAAAACAAACCATATAAGGGGGCTTGCCTACTGACTTTTGTTGCAAAGGAAACCATCACATGAGTTCTCTACGTAGTCTTCCTCCTTCTTATTAATCCCACTGCGTATAATCATGAGCATGAGTGCTCTTTTAACAAATATAACTCAAAACCATCATTTATTTATATTAAATAAAATGCATAGATTCACATCACAATTACAAGTCTCAATTCTCTTTTAATAATGGTATCCTTCCATTATACCATTTCCTATTCCTACTCCTATCGCCCCCCCTTTAAATCATATTACATGGTAAATATATAGGGGATGTGTACAAGATAATCAACACCCTATTTATTATGTAACTGCAAACCCATGCTTAGCAATATTCAATTATACAATGTGGCTGTCGATCCTATACCAACGAAAATATTCAAATGAGAACACAAGATATTATCATGACAGAATGAATGAGAATATCTATTCTCATCTAGGAATCACATCCTTGCTGGATTTTGTTAAGCAATTGGACTGCAGGTTTGACCATATCATCTCGCTTGCTGAGCTAGAGGTAGATCGATGATGTAAGAGCATCAGAGCCTAGGAAAATCAGTTGAAGATGATCGACATGAGAAGTCGACCAGGGGGAGTGCCAACGACCACTGGTGCAAAAGAATATTGTCTTTCGAAGTCAATAAGTCAAGCAGGAGCAGTCGATATGCGATCGACGGAAGGAGCGAAAGGTCGAGAGTCGACATGACAAAGGTCGATAGATGACTGGGATAGTGCGGAAGGCGTCGAAGGTCGAAAGGTAGTCGAATCGGAACACCGAAAGGTTTTGGGCGGAAGCCAAGCGTGGAGGAAGGGGTGGACTAGTGAAACCTTAGAAGCAAAGTGAAGCCAACGAGTAAGTTGAAGGCTGACGGAAGACAGTATGGTCGACGCAGTGATGGGGCGGACTACTGTAGCAGTGTCAGAGACGTTCATAAGTCAAGGAAAAGTACTTGGTAGCCATTCGGGGTTGCTAAGAAAGTTATGAGCAGTTATGGAAGGTGGTTGGGATCATGAAAGATGTCACCACAGACAGTGGTTGTGCAGCATGGCAGGGGGCGCTGATAACTGCAGGTCTGCAGGATCTAGAGGATTTGGCGGACATAGGAAGAGTGTCTCAGGGAATGGAGTGGACCTCGGGATGAGCAGAAGTAGCAGTATAATACTAGTGCGTAGACACAGAGGAGAGGGAGTTCCAGTTTGGGAGTTAGCAGAGATCGCATCCATAGCTCAGTGAGCGCTTGCATTCAACAAATGCCATAAGAGGGTGAAGGTCGCACACAAAGAGAACACACATTTTACTTGTGTATATTGTATAAAGCTGAGGCCGACTAGATTAGTTCATTTTATTTGTATTTCACATTGTAATTTATTCAAAGAAGTAATAGAAGCCAGCTTATGGAATCCTATTTTACACTAAGTCTGTGTGAACGCTGTGTGTGTCGTGTGTTTTTTTAAGCAAGAACCCTTGCCGGGTGACCTTACGCCAGGTTGTATCAGAGCTGTAGTATCCTGAGTGCAGGGGAGGTGGTGATACCAGCCTGACCTTGCACCAGTTGGTATCAGAGTTGGAAGTGAATACAGTGTTGAGTGTGTTGAATGAATCCAGCTGTGGTTGGGTAGAGTTGTGCATGAGTTGTGAAAGTCCGGTTGCGATTGGACGAGTGGGAGTTTCAGTAGTGGTTGAAAATGGCTCTTAGAGGTGTTAATGTCCATGGTACAAAGAGCGCGTGGCGCTGCAGTCACAGTTGATCATGAAATATTCGACGAGTGCATGCGAATAATGCAAAGTTTGACTAGTGAAGTTGCAGCGATCAAGGAAAGTCAAAGACGTGGATGCATTCCTGATGCATTAGACCACATCGACAAGGAAGTCAAAGAGGTGGAAGCATGGGAAGAGGCATTCAAGGAACCAAAAGATAAATTCATCAAGCTTCTGACGGAGATGAGAGATCGAACAAAGATGGATGTGCGTACCTACTCAGGAAGTCTGGATCCAGAAGACTTGATCGACTGGTTCAGAGAGATGGAGAAATACTTCGACATAGAGCATATCGAGGATCCCAGGCGGGTTAAGACTGCAAGTTTGAGGTTGAAAGGTTACGCCTCATTGTGGTGGGACAATGTACAGGATGACAGAGTCAAGAAAGGAAAGGAAAATATCAAGTCTTGGGACAGGATTGTCGCCAAGCTGAAGGGGAAGTTCTTGCTAGGTGACTATGTTATTTCATTGTTCTAGAAGTTGCAAAAATTTCAACAGAAAGAGATGACCGTGAAGGAGTACATGGAAGAATTTTATATACTTTCGATTCGTTTGGGACAAACCAATGAAGGAGAAGAAGTTGCCACTAGATATGTGAAAGGCTTGAAGTATGACATATAGGATGAGTTGAGCTTGTCAAGGTTCAGAGCGGTCGGTGAATCCTACTAGTTAGCTCCAAAGGAAGAAGAGAAACTGTTGAGGAGATCCGCATCGACCAGAGGAAAGATGACTGGTTGAGGTGCGAAGACTGTTTCCACGAAAGGCCAATGTAGCGGAACCAGGAGAGAATCTGTCGAAGAAAACCACCATGCGAAAGGGACATCGACAAGGGAGAAAACACATGAAAATCGACATGTTGGTCATGAGAACCGCGGTCGAGGTGCATATGGTCGAAGTCGTCCAGCAGACAGAACAAACATAAACTGTTACAAGTTTTGAGGAGTCAGACACAAGGCATATGAGTTCCCAGAGAACCTACATGCTACAGAGGATTCAAAATCGAGACGTTGAAGAGACGAGCAAGTTGACGAGAGGGCAGAGCCGGCATCCGACATTAGTGAAGGTGGGAAAATAAAAAGTCGAACTATGACGGCTAGGAGGATGTTGGTTCAAAATGACCGACGCGACGAGAAAGAGCCACCGTAGTGAAAGGCTATGTTTCGAGCCAGAGTGCGGATTGGTGAGTGGTATTGCAAGACCATAGTCGATGGTGGAAGTACAGAGAATATTGTGTTGACAGAGGTCATCAACAAGTTGGGTCTGAGATGTATAGAACTGTTAATTTTTCGATAATTTCATTCCATTATCATTCAGGATCACTAAGAGAATAACATGTATAACATATCAATCATAGACACAATTGCAATCACACAAGAGACACAGAGTTTCACCGGAGAAAACCAAGAAGGTGAAAAACCCCGCAACTTCCTCAGAGATAAGATAAGCCACAAACCAAGATCACAATGATCAAACCCAAAGAGATGTCTCTAGTAGATACTCCTCCTCCTCCACAAGTGCGCCACTTTCTCTCTTAGCTAGGCGAGCTTGAGAAGTGAGTGAATGAATCAAATGAGAGACACAACCTCTCTATTTATACACTGACTTGACCTGCCAATAAATCACTGGGGCCGACTTGCTACTCAAGTGTAATAACCCAACCACATGACCTAACTAGGGCCAACCCCACACTGGTGGTCTAATAACCCATCAATACAAATGACGACACTTACAATGTAACTTGCGACACTTGCAAATACAAATGATGACACTTCCAATCAGAGGAATAATACATCTCTGTTGGATATACAATAAAGTACAAATGTAATATACAAGTGAATATCTTCCGAAGTTACAAATACATCAACACTCCCTCTTAACTAGGAAGGTGTTCTCTAGACACAGGTCATCAATACATATTGGCGCAAGTCTTCAATTCTGGAGCTAGATCATCATCACTGGATCACAGAGCATCATCATCATCACTGCTGTACTCGACATCTCGATCACTGGGCTATCTTTGAATTCTTCTCGTCACAGGAAGTTCTATAGAGCCATCCCTTTTTCATGCTGGATGTAGGCCTAGCCTCCTGTAGGTCTTCATCATCTCTTTCCATCCTGTGGAATCCTCAGGACTGATTACACGCGTCAGCAAAACCTTGAAAGAGCATCCTAGGACTTTTACGAGCTCACTGTTCAACCTATCGGATCTCCCAGGATATTTTACATGCAATTGCAAAACCTGTCCATGGCCATGGAGTATCATCCTGATACCCATGATCATATTTATCATATCATCTCATCGTCCACGAAGCAAAAACCAGATGCACATACACAACACTTACACCATTGACATGGGAGAACACATCTACCACCATTCGGGGAAGGCCCCAACCCTTAATTTTTCACTGTGGGAGAACACATCTACACCTTGTAAAGAATGGCTCCAGCCCTTACATCTTCACCGTGGGAGAACACATCTACACCTTGTGAGGAATGGCTCAAAAATTACATCACGACCTTGGGAGAACACATCTACACCTTTGTCGGAAAAGCTCGACAATTATATCACGACCATGGGAGAACACATCTACACCATGTCTGAACATCCCATGTGCATCTGTGTCTTCGGAACTCATCACACATAATCCAAATGATCATGCAATGTACCCACCTAATACATATCATCACATATGATCATCCTGATAATCATCATAGCATCGTCCTGATGCATATCATCCAGAGCATCATCCTGATACTCATCTCCAGTGATCATCCTGATCATCGTCATTGCATCGTCCTGATGCATGTCATCGAGATCATCGTCCTGATACTCATCACACATGATCATTCTGATCATCGTCACTGCATCATCCGGATGCATGTCATCCAGAGCATTGTTCTGATACTCATCACACATGATCATCCTGATCATCGTCACTGCATCGTCCTAATGCATATCATCATACATGATCCAACTGATCATACAAAGCATCCACCTAATGCATATACATATAGATGATCCAACTGATGCATATTCAAAGCAGTAACTGGAGCATCGTCCTGATGCTCATCACACAGTGCTTACATCCACAACCATGGGAGGAATCCTCCTACCACCATGCTTGGAATGGCTCCTGCAAATGTGTCACATCACTTCTTCCTCGAAGTATCTTAAATCTGAAGAATACCAAGCCTCTCTCTGAAGTATTCAAACTTCACTCTGGCTAGTGGTTTAGTCAACGCATCTGCAACCTTCTCATCCATCGCAACATAAAGGAGCTTCACTGCTCCTCTCTGCACCATATCCCTGATATAGTTATATTTGATCTCATTGTGCTTCGACCTATCATGGAACACCAGGTTCTCTGACAACTTTACACAACTCTGGTTTTCACAATAGATACCAGTAGCATCCAAGGAAAGATCAAATAACTCAGACAGTAGCTTCGTAAGCCATACTGCCTCACAACTAGCCGAACAAGCTGCAACATACTCTACTTTGGCTGTAATTAGTGCTACGCAGGACTGCTTCCTGCTAAACCAAGAGATCACACCTAATCCCATACTGAAGCAGCACCCAGAAGTGCTCTTCCTATCTGTAGCACTGCCTGCCCAATCTGAATCAACATAACCCTCCAGGTTAAACATTTGATTCGCATCATGCTTGAGCCCATAATCAATTGTACCCTTCAGGTACCTTAGAATATGCTTTACAACAACCAGGTGAACACCTCTGGGATCCGTCAGGAACTGACTCAATGTGTTCACCGCAAAGCAAATATTCGGTCTCGTGTTCGTCAGGTACATCAAGGACCCAATCATTTGACGATACACTGTGACATCAACCGGCTCAAATGAAGCATCACACAGAAGCTTCAGGTTTGATGCTATAGGTGTGGCCATGGCCTTGTAGTCCATCATCCTGAACCGCTTTAAGATCTCTACTACATACTTCCCTTGTCCAAGGAATATCCCATCTGCACTCTGCCACACCTCCATGCCTAGAAAGTAATGCATCATACCCAATTCCTTCATCTCGAACTCGGCAGCAAGCTTCCTCTTCATATCGGCAATCAATCTATCCTTACCTATAACAAACAGGTCATCCACATATAATAGTAGTATCACCGGATTTCCTTCCTTAACCCTGTAGTAAAGGTTGGAATCTGCTTTACTCTTGGTAAATCCCAAAATGGATAGAAAGTTGTCTATCCTACCATACCAGGTTCTAGGAGCTTGCTTCAAGCCATACAAGGCTTTCTTCAACTTGCACACATATGACTCCCTGTCATGTGTCTCAAAACCGAGTTGTTGCTCCACATACACTTCCTCTTCGACTACACCATTCAAGAAAGTTGTCTTGACATCCATCTAGTGTATCTTCCACTTCATCACTTGAGCCAGAGCAAGTACTGTTCTGATGGAAAAAGTCTCTTCATAATCTATTCCCTCTTTTTGGGAGAAGCCATGAACTACAAACCTTGCCTTGTATTTCTCTATGCTACCATCTGAAGCATGCTTGATCTTATAGATCCACTTGGAAGTCACAACAAACTTCCCTTCAGTTCTTGGGACCACATCCCAAACATCATTCTTCATGATCGACTGGTATTCCTCGATCATGGCATTCGTCCATTACTGTATCCCGAATCCTGGGAACTTTAGATTCTTCAATATCTTCAATAGATAGTTTTCTTTGAATTTCATTGCTGGAACAAATGTTGTAGTCCTCCTTTTGTAGGTGATTGTACACGATCTTTCCTACAAGTCAAATTCAATTGCATGATTAGAAACTTCTCATAGTTTACAGAACAAAGTCTTTACACATAAAGGCATATGTCATACAGTCATGCAATTATCTTAGCCAATGCTTCAATACAACATTTATCCATATCCCGCAACTTTCTAGATGCCTTCCATCTCTACCAGAACATTGTTAAGAGTTTGCACTACTCCCAACATGTCAGCAAAGAGGTTTCATTCTAGATAAGTAGCAATGGAATGTTGTATAGTGCCATAGGCTACTTACCTATTACATGCATATTAGTAGTATACTATTCATTAATGCAATTATTCTAATATGCATAACACACAACCTAAGTCTAAACATAAGTAAATACATCATTGAACAATATTATTTAAACAATTAGATATACAAGAAATGACAATTCAAATACTTATCTTTGTTTGTTTGTTGGGTGTACTCCCTCTCAATCTTTGCTTCCTTGCAGGAGCTACTGGAGTCCGACGCTGAAGTAGCTTCTTCTACTCCTTTCTCTGGTGGATTGTAAGGAGTGGTCAACTCCCTCTTAATCCCTGAATCACTGCATAGTATCTTTGAAGTCTTCTGAAGTGAATTCTTCACCATTGTCGGATCTAAAGGTCTTGATCTTCTTCTCAGTGTGGTTTTCTATCAATGCTTTGAGTTCCTTGAATTTACTGAATACTTCATCTTTGTTCTTCAATAAATAAATCCAAGTCTTCCTAGAAAAATCATCAATGAAAGAAACATAATATACATACCCACTCAGAGAACTGGATGACATCAGACTGCATACATTGGAGTGGATAATTTCCAAGATTCCTCATGCCTTGCTTTCACTGCTTGGAAATGCCTTCTTAGTGTTCTTTCCTTTTGTACACCCTTTACAAATACCTTCATGCTTTGACTGGATTTCAGGAAGGCCCTCTACTGCTTTGCTTGCTATTGGAAGTGCTCTATAGTGCACATGAGCAAGCCTTCTATGCCAAAGCTCAATTGGATCCATGGATGCATGTACCATGGCATGTTCAGGTTGTCCCTTCAATTTGTACAATCCTTCCTCTTGCTCTCCAATCACCACTGCATCATCTATTGTCTTACCCTTTGGCCACATGAGTACTTGGCCATCTATAAATGCAACTCTCATTCCCTTTGCATCCAGAGATGATATGGAGAGAAGATTCTTCTTGAGTCCAGGTACATATAGAACATCTTTCATTTTTAAAGACTTCCCATAGTCTAGCATGTAGGAGGCTTCACCACTTCCTTTTATGGGATATTGATAGTCATCCCCAAGTTTCACTTTATGGGGTGACTCATGTTCAGATAGATGTACAAAAGATTATGGGGTGAATCATGTTTAGAAGCCCCACTATCAATAAGCCAATCATTACATCCATGAGAGATAGTACCTGTGAGAAGGGATAATTTTAAGGACCCATACTTATTTAAAAGTGTATAAACCTTGGCGAATCTTACCAGTTCTTGAAATGTCAACTATAAAATATTTGGCGATATTTTTCTAAAATTATTTCAATTTCTAAGGATTTTATATAGTTTATATAATAATTTGGCGAGTTTTAGAGTGAAAAAAGTTTACCCCATCAAAATTGGGCGAAACGGGGCTTCAAAAAATGCAAATTGGCGAATCTTTTTTTGGAAAAAAACATGGAAAAATAACCCATGGGCTAAATTTCGCCCCTAAAATTATCCTTGTAGAGCAGAGATTAGAACATATTCATCTTCACTAGATGAGTCATCACATTCTGCTCTAGCCTCCTTCTTGGGAAATTCATCATCCTCAGCAGCATGAGCATGATATCTCCTTTTGTTGCTCTTCTTCTTCTTGTTGAAGTTGTTGTTGTTTCCCTTTTTGTTCTTGGGACAATCTAAGGCAAAGTGTCCTTTCTCATTGCAATTGAAGCATCTCAGATCTTTCTTCTCTTTTGGATGGTAGTGAGAAAATTTCTTGCGATGAGGTGGCTCCCTCTTGCTCTTATTTTTCTTGGTGTGTGCTGTGAGAGCCTGATCTTCACTTCCCATCTTTTCTTCTCAGGCTACAAGCCTTTCTTCTTCTTGAGAACATTCCTCCCATAGTCTACTGAAAGAGATCAGTTTCCTTCTGGTACAAATTCCTTGGATGAAGGAGTCCCATGACCTAGGTAGGCCATTCAAAGTGGTCATTACAATTTCACCATTCTCCACAGCTTTAAGTTGTTCCTTGATTTGAGATACCTTGGAAAAGTAGGATTGAATGGTCTCTCCATTCTGAAGCTTTACCCCTTTCAATTGGTTCCACAGAGTCATCTTCCGATTTATGTTCTTTCCTTCAAACAATTTGGTAAAGGAGTCAAACATCTCCTTAGGTGTCTTTAGGGAAGACACATGAGGTATGAGATGGTCTTTGATAGAATCAACAATGATTCTCTTAGCCTTGACCAGGTTCTTCTTATGTAACGCTTTAGCCTCTTCTCCCTCTGGGACAGGAACCTCTTCTCTTATGGAAGTGTCCAACTCATTCTCTTCTAGGATTAACCCAATCCTATACTTCCAGGCTTGTAAGTTATCAGCCCCTTCAAGCTTATCCTCAAGCTTGGTGTGGTGAATTTTAATGAGAAAACTCAAATGGAAATATAATATTTAGGTCTTACCACTTGATTTGCTGAAAATTGGATCTGGAGCTGGATTAGGGTTTGTCAGAGAAACCCTAAAAATTTAAAATTTGAATTTCAAACTTTTGAAAGGATAGAAAGATGCACCTTGCTGAGCTGGTCAAGTTGGTATACTTAGAATTTGAATTCTGCAAAGTTTCACCCCTCAAAATTGCTTTTGAAACTTCTGGATTCATTAGACAAGACCCTGAATTAGGGTTTGATTTTCTCGGAGATTCACCCAACCAAAAAGTTCGATCCAAAGCTCTAAACTTTGATTTTTTAGAGGAGCTTCCAGCCGTGGTCTCGGATTTCAAAAATTTCAATTTTTGCAGAAATCCTAATTTTTAGTTCAAAAACTGAAAATGCTCAGAATTGAATTCTGTCTCGACAGAAAGATGCGCCCTTTCTAGGAGAGTCAATCTAGCCTCCTGCCTTTGATGATCCATGGAGAGAAACCCAAATATTAGGAAGCCTTAGCTTCCATATCTGCACAGTGCCTTCTTCTTAGGTCAGCTCTGATACCATGTTAATTTTTCGATAATTTCATTCCATTATCATTCAGGATCACTAAAAGAATAACATGTACAACATATCAATCATAGACACAATTGCAATCACACAAGAGACATAGATTTTCACCGGGGAAAACCAAGAAGGTGAAAAACCCCGCAACTTCCTCAGAGATAAGATAAGCCACAAAGCAATATCACAATGATCAAACCCAAAGAGATGTCTCTAGCAGATACTCCTCCTCCTCCACAAGTGCACCACTTTCTCTCTTAACTATGCGAGCTTGAGAAGTGAGTGAATGAATAAAATGAGAGACACAACCTCTCTATTTATACACTGACTTGACTTGCTAATAAATCACTGGGGCCAACTTGCTACTCAAGTGTAATAACCCAACCACATGACTTAACTAGGGCCGACCCCACACTGGTGGTCTAATAACCCATCAATACAAATGACGACACTTACAATGTAACTTGTGACACTTGCAAATACAAATGACGACACATCCAATCAGAGGAATAATACATCTCTGTTGGATATACAATAAAGTACAAATGTAATATACAAGTAAATATCTTCCGAAGTTACAAATACATCAACAAGAACACTGACACCCATACAATATCTCATGGTTACAGAAAGGACATCATGTCAAGGTAACCAGATAGTGCCTGATAAAATTTAAGGTTGGGAAACTTGAAGACAGTGTATTGTGTGACGTAATCCCAATGGACGCATGTCATCCATTGTTAGGGAGACCATGGAAATATGATCAAAAGATGATGTATGATGGTCGAGCCAACACAGTCACAGTGTGGAAAAATGGCACACGAATAACTCTGAAGCCAAAGCAAGAGGAATAAGCCGACTGCAAGCAGGGCGAGAGAAACTATTGGGAGCAGCAAGTGTTGATGTGCTCAACGAAGGAATTCATCGTAGATGAGGAGAAGCAGTCGGGATGTTTCGTCATCATTCCGAAGGGACCATGTGTCGAGAGTTCGACAATGGAGAGGGTTCCAGTCGAAGTCGAAAATATGCTCGACGAGTTCAGAAGCATAGTAGTCAACGAAGCACCGACGGGATTGCCACCGACAAGAATCATATCCCATCAGATCGAATTGATTCCATGATTGATTTTTCCAAACAAGGAACCTCATAGAATGACTCCGACAGAAGGTCAGGAACTCAATCGACATGTCCATGAGTTGTTAGACAGGGGATTGAACATGGAAAGTATGATCCCTTGCACTGTACCGGCAGTATTAGCGTCGAAGAAAGGTGGAGAATGGAGGATGTGTACAGACTCTAGTGCTATCAACAAGATCACGATCAAGTATCGGTTTCCATTTCCGAGAATGAACAACTTGATGGATTGCTTGATTGGAACGAGATACTTCACGAAGATCGAACTGAAGAGCGGTTATCACCAGATTCGGGTTAGAGAAGGAGATGAATGGAAAACAACCTTTAAGACAAAGGAAGGACTGTATGAGTGGTTATTCATGCCATTCAGATTGACTAATGCACCCAGTACGTTCATGCGGTTGATGAACGAGGTACTGAAGCCATTCTTGGGGAAGTTAGTGTACCTAGACGACATTTTGATTTTTAGTCGAACCGAGACATAACCCTTGGAGCACTGTAATGTCCCCTCCCATTATACTAGCATGATAGAGAGAACGTGATACTAAAGCTGGGCATCGAGCCCCATGAACTTTTAAATAAGCATTCACATAATATAAAAAGTCATATGGAAATGTATAATTATAAGAGAACACAACGGAAGTAATTTCAATTACACATCCATCATACATTCAAGATATTCATCAAATAAATAATTGCAAAGTTACACAAGAGAATACTTATCTTATAATAAATTAGTCCCAAGCAACTGGCTATGCAACTGCAACGTTCCACCCAACCATAGGCCAGTTGTGATCATCAATATCTCAACACACTGCCACCCCCGAGCTGGGCATGATCTATACAAGGAATCAGGGAACAACAGACTCACACATAGCCCAAAGATACACCAAATCAGCCAAGCCAAGCTACAGTTGGGTTTATCAGGCTGTTAGGCAATGGAAGGAAGAATTGCTAAGCTAGTGGGATCATCCATAGAGATATGGGCACCCTCTACAAGATCTATCTAGCTTGGTCCCCACAATACCTACACACCTGGCACAAGGAAGTATTCCCTTCACTAATACAAAGTCCCTCAGGCCATACCTTCCATTCTAGTGTTCTTCAAGGTGTGCATAGAAGAGCAACCAACCCTTTTGATACTCTTAAGAGGTTACCTCCTCACTAGGTTTATTAAGCCAATTCTGGTCCACTTCCACTCCTAATTCTTGCTCATAATTTCCAACCAACACAGGGATGCACCCTACAACAAAACACAAGTGCTGAAAAACGTGGGCAACCAAAACGAACTGGTAGATGGGGAATAAACCCTGGGAGAGCAAATTCATTTTCAGAAAACGTTTTTCTGCATTTCAGGGGCAAAAACGACCTCTATAAACCCCCAAACGTGACTCCCTTTCTCCTAGCCACTGTGTGACACAAAAACAAGCTCCCAGCTATGGAAAAATGTAGGAAATTGGTAAAAAAACGTGATGGGGAAAGCCCAGCTAGCTCATACTGCGTGAGAGAGGAAAGACTATGGGTTCAGAATGGTTTTGGGCACCATTTCGTGGGTGTTTTCTTGCCCCAGAAGCAAAAGTACCCTTTTCTAGGTTGATGGCCTGCCCATGCACGAAATTGGCTGCCATACCTCTTCATTCCCAAGGCATTAACTGCCTCAACCAATTTCTGGAAGAATTAAATGATTGGGTGCATAACCCAAAATGGGTAGTTGGTGGTTTATGGGTTTTTTTCATTGACACATGGATTAACACCATTGGCTCAAGGGTTTGAATAATTTCCCTCCCTATTCCTTGTAGAATCATGCCCCCATCTCTTTGTTGCATTGTATAGCCAGTTGTGGGTTTTTCATTAAAATTCGTATTTACATGATGTCTTAATTTACATTGTGCCTAGCTAGCACAAGAACCATAAGCATCTATTTTTTAATTGCCGATACATAAAACGCTAAATCAATGGTGGGGCCTTGGCCTTGAGCTCCTCACCATGATTAAATAACAATATTTACATCATTTTATGATTTAATGCAAAAAGGGGGTCAAAATGGGGACATTACATTCCCCTCCCCTTACATTAGCACTGTCCTCAGTGCTTATCAAAATTGAACAAAAATGGATATGCCACCCTCATGGCATCCTCTAGCTCCCATGTAGCCTCATCGGGACCGTAGTGCTTCCATTGCACCTTTACCTGTCCGATGGCTCGGTTCCGGAGCAATGTTACCTTCTTGTCTAGGATGCACAACGGATCGGTTTGGAATTCTCCCTCGGGTTCCACCTGGATCACATCCCAATTAATCACATGGTTAGGATCATGTACATATTTCTTAAGCAAAGAGACATGAAAAACATTATGAGCTTTAGTGCTAGCAGGCAATGCAAGTCTATATGCAACTAGCCCTATTCTTTCAAGCACTTCAAATGGCCCACAATATCTAGGTGATAGCTTGGCAAAACTCCCAAGCTTCAAGGAACTCTTCCTTGATCTCACTCTAAGATACACATGATCCCCACCATTGTATTCTCTATGCACTCTATGTTTATTTGCATAGATTTTCTGTCTATCCAGGGCTGTTTTTAAATTCTGTCTGATCTTGGCAACTTCTTGCTCCATTTCCTTAAGCAATTCTGGCCCAAGTACAATCATGTTCACTGGATTGTCCCAAGTCACTGGTGTCCTACACCTTCTGCCATACAAAGCCTCATAAGGACTCATTCCCAACGATGCTTGTTGCCCATTGTTATATGCAAATTCTGCCAAGTGTAGATAATCCTCCCACTTGGATGGTTTGTCCATTACATACATGTGGAGCATGTCTTCAAGCACCCGATTTACTCTTTCTGTTTACCCATCTGTTTGAGGATGGTATGCGGTACTAAATCTTAGCTGTGTACCCAAATCTGCAAAGAGACCTTTCCAAAAATTGGAAGTGAACTTGGTATCCCTGTCAGAAATTATTGCCTTAGGCAACCCATGTAATCTGAAAATTTCCTTCATGAAAATATTTGCAATGGCATCGGCTTTATGTGTGGACTTAACTGGTATAAAATGTGCTTCCTTTGTTAACTTGTCCACCACAACCATGATGGAATCATGTTGTCTCACAGTCATTGGCAATCCTGTAATAAAGTCCATGGATATGACTTCCCATTTCCATTCTGGAATTGGCACTGGGAGCAATAAACCTACTGGATGTTGGTATTCACTCTTCACCTGTTGAAATTCCATGCACTTAGAAATGTATTCAACGATGTCCTTCTTCATGCCTGGCCAGAAATAATATTTTCTTACTGTAGCAATTGTTTTCTGATATCCTAGGTGACCAGAGTATGGAGATTTATGGATTTCATCCATAACAATCCTCCTCAAATCTGCCACATTTGGAATATAGACTCTATTCTTATAAGTAAGAAGTCTGCCTTCTTCCAAACGATAGCCTTCATACTTCTTGCCAAGGTCTTGCTGCTGCAATTTGTCCTTTATCTGCACGTACACTTCATCCTCAACAATATGGTTAACAATCTGCTGCTTCAAATCTGGTTGGCAAGTACTAAGTGCTGCCACATGCATTTCATGTACCTTCCTGCTGAGTGCATCAACCACCTTGTTTTCTTTCCCTTTTATGTGTTTGATTTCAAAATCAAATTCACACAAAAATTCCAACCATCTAGCTTGCCTAGCATTTAAAGTTGGCTGATCAAACAAGTATTTCAGACCACAATTGTCTGTCCTTAACTCAAATTTTCTTCCCATTAAGTAATGCCTCCACATCTTTAAAGCATGTACTATGGATGCAAGTTCTATATCATGAGTATCATAGTTCTTCTCATGCTCCTTCAACTTTCTTGACTCATAGCATATCACGTGGTTGTCTTGCATAAGAACTCCTCCAAGTCCTTGATTGCATGCATCTGTACACACCACAAAGTCTTTGCTGGGTCTGCCATTTTCAAAATTGGTGCACTTGTAAGAAGATTCTTCAACCGTTGAAAAATTTCCTCACATCTTGGTGACCATTCAAACTTTATCCCCTTATTTTGCAAAGAAGTGATCGGGTTTGAAACCTTGGAGAATCCTTCGATAAACCTCCTGTAGTAACCGGCAAGGCCCATAAAAGATCTCACATCAGTCACATTCCTTGGAGTTGGCCAATTCATAATGGCTTCAATCTTCTCAGGGTCTACAGATATTCCTTCGTCGGAGATGATGTGACCCAAATACTGAATTCTATCTTTATAAAAGTCACATTTGCTCAACTTTGCATACAACTTATGCTCCCTTAGTAATTGCATTGTCATTCTCAAATGTTCTTCATGCTCTTCTTCATTCTTAAAATAGATGAGAATGTCGTCTAGGAATACAAGAACAAACTTGTCCAAATACTTGCTAAAAACATTATTCATGAGACACATGAATGTAGCTGGTGCATTTGTGAGACCGAATGGTACCACTACAAACTCATAGTGTCCATACCTCGTTCTAAAGTCGGTCTTATGAATATCTTCTTCTTTGATTCTTACCTGATGGTAACCAGACCTCAAGTCAATCTTTGAAAATACCTTTGCTCCTCTAATTTGGTCAAAAAGGTCATCAAGTCGGGGCAATGGGTATTTTTTCTTCACAGTGACTTTGTTCAACTGCCTATAGTCAATACATAACCTGAGTGTTCCATTTTTCTTTTTCACAAATAGAACAGGTGCTCCCCACGGGGACACACTTGGCCTAATATATTTCTTTTCCAGCAACTCTTGTAATTGCATTTTCAACATGTATGTTCTCCCCCATGGCATCTGTCTCAGGCTCATAGGGATCCTGTGCATCATCCATGATGTTGATTTTCTTGGCCCAACCAAGGTCCAAAACTTTCCAACTGTACTATCTAGAGTGCTGCCCTAATGTAACTATGATTCTGCAAAATGTGTTCATCAACACAATTGTTAACTGCATTATATTTTTAGAAATTCATAAACTACTTTCATGCACATGGGAAAATATTATATTGACAATTTGTCAAATCATAGAATTTTCTCACAATCAACGACATATGAGGGGGACGACGGGGGTCAAGGGGGATTGCCCCCTTGTGGCTTCCAGGGCGGGTGGAGGGCAGAGCCCTCGTTTTTGTTTTTTGTAAATCCTTCGATTTCGCGCAATCTGGTTCACAAGTTCCATGGAATTTTTCAACTTTCGGCACCTGAAAAATCTCCCTAGAAAAGGGCTGAAATTGCTTGTTTCGGAGTAACTCAGCGAGTTCTTCCGACCTATTTCGGGCCAACTCGTTGAGTTCTTCCAGTCGAAGACTCAGTTTTTCCTTCCGATCTGTTGCGGACCTACTTGCCGAGTCCTTCCACCATTGCGGGGCGACTTGCCGAGTTCTTTTGAAATTTTCTCTTGGATGCTGAAAAATACTTAGAAAAACCTTCCGCCGTTTCGGAGCAACTCGCCGAGTTCTCCCGCGGTTTCGGAGCAACTCGCCGAGTTCTCCCACCGTTTCGGAGCAACTCGCCAAGTTCTTCCAAAATTTTCTCCGCCGTAAACACTTAGAAAATTTTGAAATTTTTTTCGGACCAACTCGCCGAGTCCTTCCGCCGTTGCGGGCCAACTTGCTGAGTTTTTCCACAATTTCGGGCCAACTCGTGGATTTCTTCCGAAATTTCCTTTCGATCCGAAAACACTTAGAAAATTTTCACCGTTTCGGGCCAACTTGGCAAGTTCTTCTGCCGTTGCGGACCAACTCGCTGAGTCCTTCTGAAAATTTCCTTTCGACGCCGAAAACACTTAGAAAATTTTCGCTGTTTCGGGCCAACTCAGCGATTTCTTTCGCAGTTGCGGACCAACTCGCTGAGTCCTTCCAAAAATTTCCTTTCGATGCCGAAAACACTTAGAAAATTTTCACCGTTTCAGGCCAACTCGGTGAATTCTTCCGCCGTTGCGGACCAACTCGCTGAGTCCTTCTGAAAATTTCCTTTAGACGCTGAAAACAGTTAAAATTTTTTTCCGCTGTTTTGGGTCAACTTGGCGAGTTCTCCCGCCATTGCGGCGAAGACTTCCGAGTTCTTCCTGAAACATACTTAAACAAAATTTTTCAAAAACACTTAAAACAATTTTGGATTCTTCTTTTCTTCTTTCTGTGATGACTGCTGCCCAGCAGGAGGTAACCTTACCTTTGCAAACTATCCAACTTAGCCAGTTTAGGCTTGATGCTGAGACCTGTGGTGATCAGGAAGGGACCTTCCCATGTGACTGTAATCGGATTTGGCCCATAGAGGTCCAATGCTGCAGCCAGCAGCTCTGATAGCAAAATGTAATGTCCCCTCCCATCATACCAGCATGATAGAGAGAACGTGATGCTAAAGCTGGGTATCTAGCCCCATGAACTTTTAAATAAGCATTCACATAATATAAAAAGTCATATGGAAATGTATAATTAGAAGAGAACACAACAGAAGTAATTTCAATTACACATCCATCATATATTCAAGATATTCATCAAATAAATAATTGCAAAGTTACACAAGAGAATACTTATCTTATAAAAAAGTAGTCCCAAGCAACTTGCTATGCAACTGCAACGTTCCACCCAACCATAGGCCAATTGTGATCATCAATATCTCAACACACTGCCACCCCCGAGCTGGGCATGATCTCTACAAGGAATCAGGGAACAACAGACTCACACATAGCCCAAAGATACACCAAATTAGCCAAGCCAAGCTACAGTTGGGTTTATTAGGCTGTTAGGCAATGGAAGGAAGAATTGCTAAGCTAGTGGGATCATCCATAGAGATATGGGCACCCTCTGCAAGATCTATCTAGCTTGGTCCCCACAATACCTACACACCTGGCACAAGGAAGTATTCCCTTCACTAATACACAGTCCCTCAGGCCATACCTTCCATTCTAGTGTTCTTCAAGGTGTGCATAGAAGAGCAACCAGCCCTTTTGATACTCTTGAGAGGTTACCTCCTCACTAGGTTTATCAAGCCAATTCTGGTCCACTTCCACTCCTAATTCTTGCTCATAATTTCCAACCAACACAGGGATGCAACCTACAACAAAACACAAGTGCTGAAAAACGTGGGCAACCAAAACGAACTAGTAGATGGGGAATAAACCCTGAGAGAGCAAATTCGTTTTCAAAAAACGTTTTTCTGCATTTCAGGGGCAAAAACAACCTCTATAAACCCCCAAATGTGACTCCCTTTCTCCCAGCCACTTTGTAACACAAAAATGAGCTCCCAGCTATGGAAAAATGCAGGAAATTGGTAAAAAAACGTGATGGGGAAAGCCCAGCTAGCTCAGACTGCGTGAGAGAGGAAAGACTATGGGTTCAAAATGGCTTTGGGCACCATTTCGTGGGTGTTTTCTTGCCCCAGAAGCAAAAGTACCTTTTTCCAGGTTGATGGCTTTCCCATGCACGAAATTGGCTGCCATACCTCTTCATTCCCAAGGCATTAAATGCCTCAACCAATTTCTGGAAGAATTAAATGATTGGGTGCGTAACCCAAAATGGGTAGTTGGTGGTTTATGGGTTTTTTTCATTAACACATGGATTAACACCATTGGCTCAAGGGTTTGAATAATTTTCCTCCCTATTCCTTGTAGAATCATGCCCCCATCTCTTTGTTGCATTGTATAGCCAGTTGTGGTTTTTTCATTAAAATTCGTATTTACATGATGTCTTAATTTACACTGTGCCTAGCTAGCACAAAAACCATATGCATTTATTTTTTAATTGCCGATACATAAAATGCTAAATCAAAGGTGGGGCCTTGGCCTTGAGCTCCTCACCATGATTAAATAACAATATTTACATCATTTACGATTTAATGCAAAAAGGGGGTCAAAATGGGGACATTACAAGCACATTCGACAAGTATTGCGAAAGCTGCAGGAAGAGAAGCTGATGGTGAACCTGCAAAAATGCTTCTTCATGAAGGAAGAGCTGGTGTACTTGGGATTTGTAATCTTGGGTAAAGGGTTAGTTATGGACCCAGAAAAGGTGAAGGCTATATTGGAGTGGCCAGAACCGACAAGTGCGACTCGAGTGCGAAGTTTACATGGACTTGCCATTTTTTACAGGAAGATCATTAGGGGATTCAGTCGGATTTGTGCACCTTTGACAGAGTGCATGAAGAAAGGGGAGTTCAAGTGGACAGAGGATGCCCAGAAATATTTCGACAAGTTGAAGGAAAAGGTGACTGAGAACCCAGTGTTAGCGCTCCCAAATTTCGACAAAGTTTTCCAAGTCGATTGCGACACGAGTGGGATGGAAATTGGAGCAGTGTTGAGATAAGAGGGCCGACCAATTTCATTCTTCGGTGAAGAGTTGGATGATGTGAAGCAGAAATATTCTGTCTACGACCAATATTTCTACGCTATTGTCTAAGCATTGAAGAAGTGGAGGAATTATTTGTTGCCCAAGGAATTTGTGTTGTACACAGATCACCAAGCACTGAGGTACTTGAATACTCAGTCGAAGTTGAATCAGTGGCACATGAAATGGGTCGAGTTCCTACAGGGATATACCTTCATGTTGCGACATAAGTCCGGAAAGTCGAACAAGGTTGCCAACGCACTGAGTCGAAGAGTTGCATTGCTGAAAACGACGATAGTTCAGGAAACATGAATAGAGTCGGTGAAGACAGAGTATGCGATCGATGAGGATTTTGAGAAAGCATGGAAGGCAGGTAGCGAACCATGGTGTGTCGACAGAACTCCATACTTGGATTATTTCACCCAAGAGGGATACCCGTTCAAGGGACAACAATTGTGTATTCCCAGAGGATCCTTAAGAGAGAACCTAATACGAGAACTGCATAGCGGAGGATTAATAGGTCATTTTGGCATCGACAAGACTAAAGAATTGGTCGAAGAAAAATATTATTGGCCAGGAATGATGACAGATGTCGGTAAGTGGGTGCGATAGTGTCGATTTTTCCAATTGGAAAAAGGAAGAAGTCAGAATACGAGGTTGTATACACCATTACTAGTGCCGAATAGCCCATGGGAGCACCTAAGCATGGATTTTGTGCTAGGATTGCCGAAGAAACAACGAGGAAGCGACTCAATCTTTGTTATAGTCGAAATATTTTCGAAGATGGCACACTTTATTCCGTGTCGGAAGACAAGTAATGCCACAAGTATTGTCGTACTATTCTTCAAGGAGATAGTCAGATTGCATGGGTTGCCGAAGAGTATCACGTAGGAAAGAGATACCAAGTTTATGGGACATTTCTGGAGAACCCTATGGAAGAAACTGGACACGAAGTTGCAGTTCAGCTTGGCATATCATCCGAATACAGATGGACAGACCAAGGTGGTGAACATAAGTTTGGGAAAACCTCTGAGATGTTTGACGACCGATAGACCCAAGCAGTGGGAAAACATGTTGGCGCAAGCAAAGTTCGCATACAACAATTATGTGAATTGATTGACAGGTTTGAGACCATTCCATATTGTTCAAGGACGGAGCCCACATGGAGTGGTGGATTTGGTCGAGTTACCGACATAAATCAGGAAAAGCATATATGCAAAATCATTCACAAAACATATGAAATAAGTGCATGAAGATGTGCAAAAGCGCATTGAAAAGAGTAACGCGGCATACAAGTTGAGAGCCGACATAAAGAAGAGACTACCATTGTTCAATGAAGGATACTTAGTCTATGCACACTTGTGGAAGGAAATATTTCCACAAGAACATATAACAAGATGAAGCTAAAGAAGATTGGACCATGTGATATTCTGAAGAAGATTTCGGACAATGCTTATGTGTTGGAGCTTCCGAAGGACTTGAGCATTTCACCAATGTTCAATGTCTCATATTTGTACAAGAGGAAGGTTCAAGTAGCGGAAGCGGGGAAGTGTCGAACATTGACTGGACAGTGCAGATTCCAGATCGACACAAGCAGGAAATCGCCGAAGTAATAGAAGAATGCAAAGTCGGAAGGACACTCAGTTTGTGAAAGAAGGAATACTTAGTGCAATCGAAAGATGATGAGTTGCAGGAGGCGACATGGATTTCTGAAGAAGAGTTCAGGAGACTGACGAAGTAGTCGAGTTATTTTTCACATGGGGAGTCTGATGCAGGAGCATCGGAGCCTAGGAAAATCAGTTGAAGATGATCGACATGAGAAGTTAACCAGGGGGAGTGCCTACGACCACTGGTGTGAAGGAAGATTGGCCATCGAAGTCAATAAGTCGAGCAGGAGAGGTCGATATGCGATTAACGGAAGGAGCGAAAGGTCGAGAGTCGACATGACAAAGGTCGGAAGACGACTGGGATAGTGCGAAAGGCGTCGAAGGTTGAAAGGTAGTCGAATTGCGACACCAACAGGTTTTGGGCGGAAGCCAAGCATGGAGGAAGGGGCGGAATGCTAAATCCTTAGAAGCAAAGTGAAGCCGATGGGTAAGTTGAAGGCTGATGGAAGATAGTATGGTCGACACAGTGATGGGGTCGACTACTATAGCAGTGTCAGAGACATTCAGAAGTCAAGGAAAAGTACTCGGTATCCATTCGGGGTTGCTAAGGAAGTTATGAGCAGTTATGGAAGGTGGTTGGGATCATGACAGATGTCACTATAGGAAGAGGTTGTACATCATGACAGGGGGCGCTGACAACTGCAGGTCTGTAGGATCTGGAGGATTCGGCAGATAGAGGAAGAGTGTCTCATGGAATTAAGTGTACCTCGGGATGAGTAGCAACAATAGTAGAAGACTAGTGGGTAGGCACAGAGGAGAGGGAGTTCCAGTTTGGGAGTTAGCAGAGATCAGATCCATAGCTCAGCGAGTGCTTGCATTCAGCAAAGGCTGTGAGAGGGTGAAGGTTGCACATAGAGAGAACACACATTTTACTTCTGTATATTGTATAAGGCTGAGGCCGACTAGAGTAGTTCATTTGCTTTTTATTTCACATTGTAATTGATTCAAAGAAGTAATAGAAGCCAACTTCTGGCATCCTATTTTACACCAAGTCCGTGTGAATGCCGTGTGTGTCGTGTTTTTTGTTAATCAAGAACCCTTGCTGTGTGACCTTGCTCCAATCGAATTTAAGGAACATAAAACCATATTGGGTATAAACCAACAAAACCCATATTTTGGATTTGGTTGCATGATAACACAAGTATGGGAACTAAAGAAATGATACTATATTTCTGTAACTGTAATTCCTGTAGCACCCCTCATTTCCAGTAGCAACTGAATCACTACTAGATTTTTTGTACATATCATAAAAAAGTTTGCCACATAAAGTAAGAGTGAGATTAAGTAAATTTCTCACCCAAGCAATTACTAAAAACATTGGGAATTCATTAAAAAATGTAGATCAATTACCTTACAAGACTTTATTGAGATATATTTCCTATAAGGAGAGGAATATACTGATAAATCGTACAAAATAAGGAAATGGAGTGCTCTAATAAGGGAAAGGAATATGATTGGCATTGTAAAAAGGTGTCAAATCTCGATCTCGACATCTACCCCTTGCCTAAGTCTTTGCATATCCCCATTCAAACAAGCTTCTACAAAAAGATGTACCTTCAATTTTTTTAAAATTGTGCTTCTATCACCACCCTAGACATATTTTGTTGTTGGATAAGAATATCAACCTTCGAAGTAGACACTACACGTGCTTGTTGATTTTGATGTCATTGGTGTTGAACAAGTTTGTGTTTTAACCTTCCATTATACTTCTTAAGCATGAACATATGCTTATACGATTTTTTGACTTTCTTGAACATGACATTTCATTTAAAATGAATGCATTCATTGTTGGCATGCACTTGAGCACTACAAGCTTTCAAGGTCTCATTTTCTTGTTTAAGGTGTCAGTCTAGGAGTTCAAGCTCCTGGATCTCTTCCTTCAACCTTTGTATTTTCTTTTTCTTATTCTTCAATTTAGAGGAATTATTAGTATTCATAAGAGTACTTTTCTTGGAATGGATTTTTGGCTTAATAGGTTTGAAATTATCTTACTTTATATCATCAAATGCAGGTTTAAGACCATACATCTAGAAAAATAAAAATTTGAAAATGGACTAATACACATCATTGGAGTTTCAGTTACCTCCAAGTCACTTTCCATATGAGCTGAAGGAGAAGGATTCCTGTATTTCTTAGAAAATATGGTTTGAGTCCTTCTCAGAATAATCTTGATAATGATGACCTCATCTTCTTCTTGTTCTAGTTCTTGTTCTAGTTCTTGTTATGGTTCTTTCGCTTCTTCTTAGTCGGGTTCTTTCTCTGGTTCTTTTCATGCCTACCTTGATCTTCTCCAAGTGACTATTGTTTCTTCAACCACTCCGTCCTTTTCTTGAATTGTGCTTCTTCTTTTTCATTTTTTCCTCTGTGGAGTATTAATCACGACCCCTTTTTCCTTCTCTACTAGTGTATTTTTCTTGGTAATGAATTTTCCTTTTTGTTTCTTCTTTGATATAGTATCATTCACTACATATTCCATTGGTTCCTTCTCTATTGGTTCTTCCTACATTGAAACTATCCTTTCCCTCTTAGCTAATGAGGGTTTGAAACTTGGAGGAGATTTATCCCCTCTTAACGATTCAGGATCTCCAAATGAAGTAGAGCTATCCCAGAATCCATTCAAAGAGAAAATGAATCCAGGTTCTATCATAATTATTCAATTCATTAAGGATGAAGTCTAACTTAATGATCCCATGTTGAAATATTTGACGTTATTTGTTGACAGATTCCATTGCACATGATGAGACATCTTAGTTAACCTCTTCCATAAAAATAAGGGGAGATTAATATTCCGCTTCTTTGAAAAATGTAGTAAAAATATCATGTCATAAAGGAAAGTAACAACGTATCTCTCTTCACAAGTTATAAACATTTGAACAAACATTAAACATCATTTGATTCGTCTCTTACCCATGCACGAGGGATACACTTACTCTAGTTAGGGTCTTGATGATTTGGTAGCAAGTATTCATTCCAATTTTGCACACTTATCCTCATTCCTTTGAACTAGTGTTCTCCCTTTTCCATAACCTTGTTACCATCGTGATGGATTTTTCAAATATTGATAAAACAAGATCCCCTTCTTGAGGTTTTGTTCCATCAAAACTTTTTGTTAAGGATTTAGTAACTTTGTCTTCATACCCTTGTAACGTTTCACATAATGTTAGCCACCCTTCTTTCTAGAACAAATCCCTACATTTGGGGTGGGATTTGAAGTATTCAACTCCGTTTGGTTCCATGGTAAACACAATATCGACTACCATTATACTTCCACTCTATTCTGAAGGTTCGTTTTTTTGTACCTCAAACACAATTTTGCAATGTCAAGGGAAATAGGGGAGGATGAGAGTTTGCAAAGGATTTGTAGAGATGTAAAAAAATGAAATGGGAGAAGTGCAAGGAGTATTGTTCAGAGTTTCAAAAGTTGGATCATAGTAATCATAAATCAAGATGGCATGACTATCATGTGGGGAATCCAATAATAATGGTGATAAAATGTTCAGTAATGATGGCACGAGGATTTTTCTACAAGATTTGGGAAATGACGATAATGATTGAGTTATGGATTTGAATCCTAATGTGATTCAAATCAAAACTTGTACGAAGGTCTAATTATATCATGTTAGCATATGCGATATAATTCAGAAATGGAAGGTCTAATTATACCACATCAGGGAATTATGATATCAAATGACTCAATGCATGGTAAATCAAAGCCTGACATTTGAAATGATGGAAAAATAAGGATCATGATTAAAATGTGTGTTTTATATTCGAAGAAATATGCAAGGTTTTTATGCTTGATTTCCAAATTTTAGTAATTAACTTAGACATAGAAATGTACCTCTTCCACATTAACTTTTTGGAAGCTTTATTTTAGAAAATTTAATAACTAGTTTGGAGTGTGGGAAAATATGGTAGCAATTTTGACATTGTCAACATTGGTTTGCTACCAATTTTTTTGAAAGTGTCGATGGCTCACAAAATTCAAAAGATGCTAGTGATCCCAATTCTATACTTCTCAAGGAGATGTTCCATTCATATTCTGTTGCATTCTTAATGAGAAAAAAACAAAAATGAACCCTAAAAGTAACTTTAACCTTTGAAATGGAGTTGTTGATGTTTCTAAAAGGAAAGAGACCAACCGATCTACATTGCTTTGTTCATCTACATCTTTTCTTTATTAGGATAAATCTGATCACATATTGCTGCAGGTTTCTATAATCACAGAGTCTTCATTTGAACATGAGTGTGAAACCAAAAAGGTTTGAATAAGATTCAATGAAGGACTATACCCTCATTAACATACAAAATTTATTGTGAACCTTGCCAGCCAGAATTCTGGTTTTCAAGCAAGGCTCATATATGACTGTGCTAGAAATTTGGTTTTTCGTAGTTATACTTATTTTTTTCTTTCTATTTTATTCATTTATTTCTTTCTATGCTATCCTAATCTACTTGAAAAAATAGAGATGTATTTCAAGTGTAGGAATACTTCCAGTTCATCCATTCATGTAATAATATCTTAGTTAAACTCATATCCAACTTTGAAAATTATACCTTAATGAGCGTCATGATTTTAGAATCTAGTTGCACTGGTGAATATGATTCCAAGAAATGATGGAAAGTGGAGTGATGTCATGGCTTGATAATTCAATGTAGTCTTAATTTCCTTGGCTCTCTGTAACTGTCATGCCATAAAGTTCCTTAGAAAATTTCTCATCATATTCGTAAGTACACACGGGATTTGGTGCCAAAAAACTAAGAAACTATTCAATTTCTAGTTCTAATATATGCTCATCATCAGAAATTATCCATGGATCCCCAATATTTTCCTCATGATGATATGGATAGCTATAAAAATTATAAATCCTCCTCCTATGGGATCTATTCACGGATCATTTTTTCTTGCACTACCTCATGAGGTGTAGACTCACCCCTAGTGATGAATTTGAAATTTGGATAGGGATTTAGGAAAATACTTGTGGAAACTTTTTCTCCCTTACCCAAAAAGCTATTGAACATCCTTATGTTATTTTGGTTGTTCTAGAAGTCCTACTCATGAATGGAATTGGAATATGAAAGCCCTTACAAAAATTTAAAAATAATCAAAACTATTGGAGAAGTGAAATCACACCACACAATGTAGATTTGAAACAAAACTAATCATGTACTTGAATGCCCTCATGCTACTAAGACCCTGCTGTCACCAAGTTGTCTGATGACATGAGCTAGCTTTTTCCTTTCCTTGAATCAAACTATAGAAAAACTTAAATTCTATATGTACCAATCCTTTTAGTATCTCCCCATTAACAACGCCAATTTTTTTAGCTAATCTAATTTCTTAAATTGTTGATCATTAAATTATCAATCAGGATGCTCATAATATTGTGAGATACAAACACTATATGTGCAGGATCAATGCCTAAGCTATAAACACACTTGCAATGAAATTCAATTAGGACATAAATTAAAATACTACAAGAGTTTGATTTGGACACTGGACTTATATTTCAGTTAATCACATTCCTTTGGTTGGTCATCAATGACATCAATTGGTTTTGTGATCACTTATAGAAACTCAACCTTCAATGATTAACTCTTGTAGGGAAACCATACTTCCTATTCAAAAAACATTTAATCATTTAGAACTATAATAACAAGAAACATAAATATTTAGCTGCTGAACATAAATGTAATGCTATCTACTAATCTACATTAACTCAAAATAAAACTAACTTTGAAACACAAACCAGATAGGTGGCCCTGTCTACTGACTTGTGCTACAAAGGAAACTATCACATGAGTGCTCTATTACCAAATAAACTCAGAATAATCAATCATTTATATTAAATAAAATGTAGAGGTTCACATTACAATTACAAGTCTCAGTTCTCTTTTACTAATGGTCTCCTTCCGTTCTACCCTTCCCTATTCCTACTCCTAATATCCTCCCTTTAAATCATATTGCATGGTATAGATATAGGGGTTGCGTAAAAGACAATCATCACCTTGTTTCTTGTGTAACTACAAAGCACACAACAATATCTAGTTATACAATGTGGTAGTCGATCCTATACTAAAGAAAATATTCAAATGAGACCACGAGATATTCTCATGACAAAATGCATGAGAATATCTATTCTCATCTAGGAATCGCATCCTTGCTGGAGTTTTTTAAACAATTGGACCACATGTTTGACCATATCATCTCACTTGCTAAGTTGGAGGTAGACTAGCTTCAAGCAATAAGAAAACATATTGGGGTATAGACCAACAAAACCCATATTTTGGATTTGGATCCACGATAACGTAAGTATGGGAACCGATGAAATGCTACAAAATTTATGTAACTATAATTCTTGTAGCAACCTTGATCTCCAATAGAAACTGAACTCCTACCAGATATCCTGTACCTGTCATAAAAAATTCTACCAAGTAAAGTAATAGCGAGACAAGTAAATTCCTTATCCAAGCAATTACTAAAAAAAGGGGAATTCATAAAAAATGTAGATCAATTACCTTACAAGAATTCATTGAGATAAATTTCCTATAAGGAGAGGAATATACTAATAAATCCTACAAAACATGGAAATGGAGTGGTGTAATAAGTGAAAGGAAGAGGTATGCCACTGCAAAAAGGTGTTAAAGCCCTAGCTCAATACTTACAAAGATGAATTTCTAAATTTAATCGACTGAAATTTTAAATTGAAGGATAATAAGTAATTTACCTGGTGCCTTTAGTGCCAAGGCGGCATGTTGGCAGTGTATAGGAAAAATGAAAAAAAATGGTTGGCTGGAAATTCCAAACAAACACCAAAAAACCTCAGATGCCCAAAAATCGACTAGTATGGTGGTACATGAACACTGTAACATGGGGCACTTTTATAGATACATAAGCACCGGTGCTTGCATGACTCAAAAGAAGCACTGTAACATTTTATTTTTTGACCATGTTATTTTTTATTCTACCCTAACGTGGTGTCCCAAGAAATTTTAAGATGCAATAGTGTGTATTTTTCAACAAAAAGCACCACAAAAATTATTTTTTTATTATTTCAATAAATTTTGGTGCCTTGTAGTAAAAATGCATCAATGCATATTTTGAAATATAACCTCACCAGTGCGTTTATAGTTACAATGCACACTACATAATGCATAAATCATATTTTAAAATTGTAATTCATTTCAATGTTTCTAGTGCATTTTGATAAAACAAACCGGTGCATATTGTTAAAATAAAACGTGTCAGTGTATTTATTTTAGATAAACACATCATAAACTTTCTAATATATATGTTTAAAAAAAATTATACGTTTGTCGGTGCACCTATTTGAAAAGCATCGGTGCTTATGTGTGTGTTAGGAGCACCAATTATTATTTTTTAGATTTTTATTTTAAAATCAAAATTTAAACTGACCTGACATTTGGACTATCCAGTGCATCCCTAAATTATAAAATGCACTGGTATGGTTATATATAAGAAGTGCACCAATGATAAAACATCCTCAATATCCTCCGGCCACCCACCTACACTATCCACCACCTTGAAATATGTTTAAAAAAATAAATTAAAAATTTGTTAGTGCACTTGTTTTGAAACGCATTGGTGCTTATGTTTGTGTTAAGAGCATTGATGATTTTGTTTTAGTTTTTTTATTTTAAAATAAAAATTTAAATTGGTGATACATTTGGACTATCTTGTGTGTCTATAGATTATAAAACACACAAGTGTGGTTGTATCTAAGAAGTGCATCGAATACAAAACATCTGCAAAATCCTCCAACCACCCTCCTTCATTATCCACCTCCCTTATAAACATATAAAGATGTTTTTTCTATTAGAGGTTTTGACAAAATCTCTGCTAGAAGGTGTTTTCCTTGTTGTGAAAGACAAAAAATTAAAATTATCACATATAAGTTGAATTTATTCCAATAAAATAGATACAGGTAAATGGTTGCACAACTGCTCCCCATTTATCCATTTTACTCAATTTAAAGAGTCCCCATACACTTGAAAATTCTCCAATTCTCTTTCCACATCAAATAAATAAAGGAGTTTTAATTCCAATAATTCATCAAAGTTATTTGAACCCTCCTAAGACCCACCCTAAGCTTTACATAGTACAAATTTGAATGGAACAAAATACCCCCATCACCACAACCAGCTAGGTTACCGTGAGAAGCTCTATTGAAATAAGCCTATGAGATTTCCTTGTTGATCATCTTCACTACCACCGATGTTTGATTTGATTTATTTGAGTCTTGGGGGTATGCTTTTAAAATTCCCAAACCCTTTGTAGCACAAGAAATTGGTGTTAGCATTTTTACTTCAAAGATAGAGTGGTTTCTTTCCAACCATATACCCCAAGCTACTATAATAGGCAAGGGATTGTATTCTTTAATTTGTGGATCTATAAACAAGTTTATGAGACCTTCTTCAATTAATATTCCCCACCATGCATTCCTTAATCCTATTATACCTTCGATATCAACCCAAACCGTTCTGGCATAATCACATCCCATCATTAGACGATCATTTGTTTCTTCATGAACTGAACATAGAGTACACTTATTTGGCCCTTCCTAGATTTGATTTTGTAAGTTATCCTTGGTTAGAGCTTTATTTTTCAATAAAAACCACATGAAGACCTTTAATTTAAAAATACATTCAACTTCCATAGTGGTTTCCAACACCATATGATCTCCCTTCCCTCTTCAATAGAACATAGACACATGTATCTCAATTTTGGTGTGTAAACCCTCATGGGAGCCCGTGTTCATACCAATTCATCATGGAATTATTTGATTCTAACACAAATCGATTTTAAGCAAGATATGAACTCCACCCATCAATCCTCTCTTTTGAGAACAAACACCAACCTATCTGCTTTCAGCCAACCCTATCCCGATGTAGATGTAGTCGTTGGATCACTAATCTACAACAACATTACTTGAGACTTTCTCGCAAAGTTTGAATTATGTTTGGGGGGAACATGTGGTTTCTTCCACAACCCACCCAAGCATATTTTCCTAATATTACCTCATTCCCCTCACCATCCCTCCATTATAAGCATTCTCCAATCAATGGAAAATATTTTGGAACTGCTTTCCAAATCATAGAAACATTATGCTTCTCCTTGTCCCTTTTCCTGATCGATCCTATAGCAGAGTCCAGATATATATATTTATCCATAACTATTTTTCACCAGTATCCCTTCCCCTTTATCAACCTCCAAACACTCTTCATGGACAATGCTTTGGAGAACTGGAAAATGTTTTTCAATCCCCACCCTCCCTAGTATTTTTGCATTAACATACCTCTCCCATATAACCTAAGGAATACCCTTCTTTCCATCCATTCCTACCCAAAGGAATCATTAGCTCATCTTACTTAACGTATCCAGAACCCCTTTAGGTATCCAGGATAAGGACATCCAATACATGCAAATAACCTCAAGAACCATCTTTACCATAATGAGATTGGAACCCCTCGACAACCATATGAAGCTCCAAATTGCCAACTTTTCTCCATCTTGGCTACCAACCAATTCCAATAATTCTTTGAAGAATTATTGGGATTTAAGTAAAACCCCAAATATTTAATCCCCGGGTCCATCTCAATATTCGAATAAGGAAATAAATCCACGAAGAAACCTTTATCTTCATTTTTTGATCCCATTAAATGAAATTAAAGATTTTAATTCCTTTATTAGCATAACTATGGTAGACAATATAAGTCCACAATGATTTTGAGCTTCAACAAATATATTCTAGTGCCGCCACATAAAAATAAGGATATCATCTACAAAAAGTAGATGTGAGATGAATACCCTTTCACCTGACAATATTACTTTAAAGGATCCCATCCTCTTGGATTCTAATATATACCTACTCAACACTTCGGCCACTATGAGAAACAACAATGGAGACAACAATAATCCCTTGCTGAGTCCAATACTTGCATGGAAAAATTGGGAAGCTACTCCATTAATTAGAATATAAAAGGATACCGAAGTAATATAAGTCATCACCCATGT
This sequence comes from Larix kaempferi, assembly GCA_027924585.1. Taxonomy (NCBI): domain Eukaryota; kingdom Viridiplantae; phylum Streptophyta; class Pinopsida; order Pinales; family Pinaceae; genus Larix; species Larix kaempferi. The sequence continues at coordinate 18,503,545 of BSBM01000893.1, forward strand.
GAAGAAAGGGAATTCAAACCCCAAATGAGTCATCATCAATTGGATATATAACTAGCTTACCCTATTGTAAGCTTTAGAAAGATCAATTTTGATAACAACAACCTTTTTCTTTTTCAACATTACTGTGTAGACCCTCTTGTGCAACTCCAATTTCCTCATGAATTTTACTTCCTGCTTACCCAAAATTCTCCCTTGAGATAATTTTTGACAATAACTTGTTTACTTTTTGCAATAACCTTCGCCACTATCTTATAGATGCTATTGCATAGGTAAAACAAATGAAATTCATCCATAGTGCTTGGGTTGTTGATTTTTGGGATGATATCTGTGAAAGTTGAATTAAATGAATCTAGCATTCAAGCATCTCTCCCAGACTCCTCATCCACACTCAAAACATCCCTTTCAATATGCTCTATGAAGTCCAAATAAAATTCAACAGTCCAACTGTGCGATCCTACAATTTTCTCCTTTTGAAAACTCTACATGAATTCTTTGATCTCATCTAATGAGACCTCTTCCATCAACTGAATATTATCCTCCTTAGAGAAAAAACTTGAGAATTCCTGAGCAATTTTAATGACATTGTCTATAGTAGCCCTATAATTTTCTTTAAACAGATTCCCAAAATATGATACACCTTCCTCTGCTAAATCTACAAACCACTTAAACCTTGTCTTTCTTGGATAGTAAGCTTCCATATAGTGTTTGAATTTTTGCTTCCTTAGATTTGTTACACCTAAATATTTCCATCCTAGAGTTTAGTGTAAACATCCCTTAAGTTTATGTGACTAGGAAGTCCAATTGGAATAATTGGTGACCCTTTACCTGGAAATCTAGTTGGGTCGTTGCGAGCTGATCTTTGCCAACTTGCGACGAGCTTGAGCATCGTAGGTTGTCTCCTTACAAGCTGCAACGATGTCACATACCCCCATTTTGCATCCTGTGATGAACTCACTTGTCACCGTTTATACTCACACAACCTGCGACGATGTCAGTTAAAGTGGATAAAAGGAATCTTCCAGCAATTTCTGGAAGGAGTATGACTTGGATCTCTATCCCTAACTTATAGGTTGAGCTATCCTTCGGTTCCTCCATCCTTGGAAAGATCCCTTAGTCCTCTCCCACTAATCCTCAACTCATTTATATCATCCTAGTCCTATTTATATGAGGCTCCTCTTCACTCCAAAGAGAGGAAGTCTATAGTACTTACATGCTGGTAAAATTAGCTTAGGAGATCTTTATTCATCTCTTGGGAGATCCATACTTCCTTTGGAGGCTTTGGCATTGGCTTGTTGGAGAAGGATTGCTACGTTAAGCCTTGGTTGTAATCACTTCCTTATATGTACTTTCCATTTTTATATAGTAATATAAATTCTTTCCACCAAATGTTGTTGCATTGATGATGTTTGTGTAGTTTTCCTGCTTAACTGCTTACTTAGATCTATTATTGTTTAGATGCATTTTACTACTTGTGTCATTCTGTATGTCTTGATAGGTTTTGCAGCTGAGATTTGAAGACCATAAAGCTTAGAACAACACCAAGGAGAAAGGATCCACGATGTGAAAGGTAAGCCATCTAGTCACTCAATCTCTAATTAGATCTAGGAAAGTTATTTCATATTCTGTCTCATTTGTTCTAGGCTTGCATTAAGCTATGGAGATCACACCTTGAGTCCGCTCTTGGTAGATTGTCCAATAACAAATTTGGTGGCCATACTGGGGAAGAACATTTTTTTTAGTTTTCAATTTGAATGCCATTTTCATTTGATTTCTTTTGCAAGCCATATCATTTTCCTCCTAATCCTTTTTCACCATCAGATCTTCACTTTGAAGAGTCTGTTGTCTTCCTATGAGTCTGTACTCACCATCTTTGAACCCTTTTTATTGCCCATCTTTGGAGATCTATTGATCCTTGGGTTTGGATCTCTCCCGTCGCACCTGGGTAGCAGAACCAGAGCGTCAATATGTCATTGTTGCACTCTGCTTCTTCTCTCTTCTAAGCCGTCATCGCAGTTTTCCAACTAGCGTCCTGTGACATCGTCGCAAACCTCGTACTAGTGACCTACGACGGCCGCTTTGTACCTAAACACAGACTGCGCCGATCTATTAATCTTGATGCAAGGGAATCCCCCTCCATTTTTTTTTGAGTATTAGTTTGGTGTGCATACCTCCTCTGCACTACACCTTCCAGGAAGAGATATTTTTGTTCAACAGTGATTGTATTTGGGTATTTTGAGATTTGGATTCTTGTTTGGCCCTTTGAGTCAAAAGTAGTGTTTTGCTTGCATTTTTAAGCGAAATGGGTTATATTTTAAGATCATGAATCATGTATCCTACAGTCGTTTTGACCCATATTGAGGTTTTAAGATCATTTTTTGGTTTGGTGTGATTGGCTTATTTTAAAGACTTGAAAAGTGTGGGATATCCATGTCTTTTTGAGCCTCTTTTTCTTAGGTTATGCATCTTGTTTCCTTTACATGCTAAGCTATTTGATGATTGTTGGAAAAGATTGACGCTTTGTCTCCACTTTAGTTCAAAGAGAAGCTTTATTTTATCACTCTTTTGATATATTCATGAAATTGGAAAACATAAGTATTCTTCTTGCTTTAATTTGATCATTTGACATTCTTGGTCTCACACGCATAAGAAGAAGAAAGGTTTGCTTTAGATTTGTGTGCATTTGAGTTAGAAAAAATTATTAAGTGCTTTTCTTTGTCTTGCATTTAATTAGAAACGTTTGTGGAATCTTTCTTTCCATAGCTTATATGTGTCTTTTTCAAGTGTAAAAATATAGGAAATGGATTAGAATGATTGCATTTGGTGTTCATAAAAAGATCTCTTTTATTGCTTTGGGTGCATCTTTTACTCCTTTCTATCATTTTGAAAAGAAATAAAATTGCATTTTCATTGGGTTGTGCATTTGGGAAGAAAAAATCTCTCTCTCTCCTTCTTAAGTAGGAATTTATAAAAACGAAGACTTGCATTTTCATATAGATCAGATTTGCATATTGTTTAAATTCCAAGTCTTCACTCCATGCATTCACTTAACCGTACAAGATAAAATTAAGCGCTAGTTTAAGTTAAAACTTTTAGCAAATTGTGTGTTAGGTTAGAGACATGTTCCGGCGTTGTAAAACGTGGCAGCTATCATTACTTGCCAGCAATGTATTCTGGGGGTATTGTAGTATTCCACGTACCAACTGGTATATCGAAGCTCTTTCACGTACCCACCAAGTACTTCACGTATTTGGTGTATATCGAAAGGTGTTTCACGTACTCAGTAGTATATAGAAGGTCTTGTGCCGTACGGTTGTGCATTAGACAACACCACTACGGATTTGAGCTCTCACGTACCTTGCATATATCGGGAGACACCATTAGGATTTCTGAAACCGACTGAGTTAACCATTTGGCCGTCTTGGCAGAGAAATACACTGAGAACAACACTTGAGGAGATTACTACGCACGTACTGTCCAGGTAAGCGGGTATTCAGGAAAGGGTACGGTCCCAATCCTCCTTGTCACGTTTTACTATTGGACCATGCGGTATATAGTGAGTTGCGAAGCCTTGAAAATTTTGTGAGGTTCCAAACTTTTGAATCCACTCTTGTTCACAAGTATGCTTGTTGCTTTTAGCTTGAGTGGCATTTCTTGTGCGTGATAATTAGAAGTATTTAGAGAGTTTAGATATGGAAACCTCTTATGGGACTACTAATAAAGAGACCCCTTCTCAAGGGGCACCTTTTGCTTTTCCTCCAGTTGGATATATTGGTCCTCCCTTTATTGCCACTTTAAATCTTCCTGGATTAACCATAGGATTACCAGTATGGTTATTCAATCCGGTGATTCTGGTTGTACCCAATGTTTCAAATGTTAACTCTCCACCATGAGGGAGTCAATCCCAAACTGATCCTTCCCCTTCTTTGTCGGATACATATTCTTTCTTTTCTTCTTCCTCATATGATCAAAGCAGTAGTGTTAGTAATCAAGAGGATAAGAAGAAGAAGAAAAGGAAGATAAATAAGAAGAAGGATAAGAAAGAGACCAAGCATCTACCAGTTGCCTCTAATGGCACTCATTTTATGAAAACACCTCATAAACCCAAGTTCCCTTGCAAGCTTTGCAAGGGTGATCACCTTCTCAAGGATTGTCCCGGTCTTTCCAAAGTGTCAGAAGAGTGGTCTAAAGCCTCCAAACCACCTGTATCATCAGCCTCTGGACATCATACTAATGATACCCCATCAATTAGTGACTCTATAGTTAAGGGTCGGAAAGGTAAAGTAAAAAATCCTTGTTGGTTATGCAAGGGTATGCACCTTACTTACCTTTGTCCACGCATGGATGAAGCTTCGCAATTGTTGGAAGACATTACTGTATCTCAGAACCACCTTCCAACTGAATGTCATAAGTCGTCCCTTGATCCCCCATTGGTTGATGAAGCGATCGATCCAACTCCATCCTCGGTCGATCCCACTCTTTCTTCAAAGAGTGAAGAACATGAAGTTGGTCATCCCACTCTCCCTTTCGAGAATGAAAATGAAGTGGTTGAGTCGACCTCGCCTCCACTCGATCCCACTCTTTCATTGGAGAAAGTCCAGATTGAAGCAGTCACCATGACACAATCTTCATCTTATTCTTATCTTCCAAATGAGAGTGAATTGGAAACCGCCGATGTTTTCCTAGTCGGTTCAGAGGAGATCCTATCTGTTCCCACAGGACCCCCTCCAAGTACTGAGGTCATTTCCTTCGATTGGAATGGGCTAACAGAGCCTCGTCTTCCTTCGAGTGTTCCTTTTCAAGTAATTGTAGGAGTTTTTGATAAGGAAATATTTCGTACAATAGTTGATGAGGGATCCTCTGTTAGTATTTTATTCTCAACTGCTTGGAAAGCTATAGGTTCCCCTCAGGTTGTACCAGTCACTGACTAGGTTTTGGATTTTTAGAGAAGGCCTACTGGACCTTTAGGGATCCTTCCTCAGTTACCTATCACTTTAGGAGGGAAAACTATCTGTATTGATGTTGTGGTAGTCCAAGGTCCCTTAGATTTTAATATACTCCTTGGACGTGATTATGTTTATGTAATGAAAGATGTAGTGTCCTCACTCTTTCGAGTGATGTATTTTCCCCATAATGGGAGAATTGTGACCATCGATTAGCTTTCCTTTGTAACACCCACTCATCGTATGACTCCTAGTCATCTGAATTCCCTAAATTTTCCGCATATTTTAGTGGTTTCCTCTGCCTCGTGATAGGGGGCAGATCTCCAGCCTCTAGGAATCATGATGGAGTTGTTCCCCTAGCTTCTTATGCTGGGGGGAACCCTTCCAGCCTATGGACATCATGTTGGGTAGGGCCGATTTTGAAGCAAAGTTTCCCTTTTGGTTCCAAGCTTGTCTAAAAATGAAATCATTCTGGGTGAGCATAGTTTTATTTCCTTTCAAGCTCGTTAAAAAATGAAATGGCCCCTTTGTGGAGCATAGTTTTATTCTCTTTCAAGCTCGTTAAAAAATTAAATAGACCCTTCCAAGCATACTTTATTTTTGGTTTCAAGCTTGCGTAAAAATGAAACCATTCTACGAGCATAGTTTATTTTCTGTTTCAAGCTCATTAAAAAATGAAACCGACCCACAAGCATAGTTTACCTTTGGTTTCAAGCTTGCATAAAAATGAAATAGATCTCCCTCCCATTGATTCAAGTATCCTGCGAGGTTTGGGACTTGAACCTTCATTTCATCTGCCTATGTCACTTGACCCTTGTTCTTCTTACCCCCCTGGTGAACATATTCGTATTAGTAGCCAGGTTTTTAGTTGGATAAGGAAGAAGAGTAGTCAGAAGAAGCGAAGCTTGGGGGGCATGTTAAGCTACTAGCAATCATGCTGGGGGCATTTACCAACCTTTGGGTATCATGTTGGGAAGAAATCCACCAATGGGAATATTTTCGACCATGAGCATGGTTTTATTCCTATGTCAATCTCATTAAAAAATGAAACAGTGCGAGCATGGTTCTTTTCCTGTGTCAAGATCGTTAAAAAATGAAACAGATCCTTTCCCTTTGAGTCGAGTCTTCTCGTAGACTTAGTACCTGAACCTTCTTTTCATCCGTCTATGCCTTAGGAGAATGATTGAAGCTTGGGGGCATGTCTTCAACCTCTAGACGTTATGTTGAAGTCAACTCGATCGCCTCTCCACATCATGTTGAAGTTAAGTCACTTCTAGCAATCATGCTGGGGGCATGTATCAATCTTTGGATATCATGTTGAGAAGAAATCCACCAATGGGAATATTTTCGAGCATACTTTCCTTTTTAGGTTTCAAGCTCATTAAACCATGAAAATAATCCTGAGCATGGTTTTTTTCCTGTGTCAAGCTCGTTAAAAAATGAAACAGACCCTTTCCCTTTGAGTCGATTCTTCTCATAGACTTAGTACCTGAACCTTCTTTTCATCCACCTATGCCTTAGGAGAATGAATTGAAGCTTGGGGGCATGTCTTCAACCTCTGGATTCTATGTTGAAGTCAACTCGATCGCCGCTCCACGTCATGTTAAAGTTAAGTCACTTACTTCTAGCAATCATTATGGGGGCATGTATCAATCTTTGGATATCATGTTGGGAAGAAATTCACCAATGGGAATATTTTCGACCATGAGCATGGTTCTATTCCTGTGTCAAGCTCATTAAAAAATGAAATAGTGTGAGCATGGTTCTTTTCATGTGTCAAGCTCCTTAAAAAATGAAACAGATCCTTTCCCTTTGAGTCGAGTCTTCTCATAGACTTAGTACCTGAACCTCATTTTCATCTGCCTATGCCTTAGGCGAATGAATTGAATATTGGGGGCATGTCTTCAACCTCTGGACGTTATGTTGAAGTCAACTCGATCGCCTCTCGACGTCATGTTGAAGTTAAGTCACTTACTTCTAGCAATCATGTTGGGGGCATGTATCAATCTTTGGATATCATGTTGGGAAGAAATCCACCAATGGGAATATTTTCGAGCATACTTTCCTTTTTAGGTTTCAAACTCATTAAACCATGAAAATAATCCCGAGCATAGTTCATTTTTCTGTTACAAGCTCGTTAAAAAATGAAGCAGACATCATGAGCATTCTTCCAACCTATCTTCGAGCTCGTTAGAAACAGTAAGATGGTATTTGACCTTACTTTTCACTTTTTTCGTGCTCTGGTTAAAACATGAAAAGTGGTTTGAGCTTAGTTTTTACTTTTTCGTCCTCTGGTTCAAACATGAAAAAGATTCCGATGCTTTTGATACCATTTTCGTGCTCGTTAAAGAATTTGAGTAAAAATGTGTGTCTAACGAGTATAGGTTTATCACTTTATCTGGCCTCGCTAAACTATTTACGGAAAAGGAACTGTGCCGAGTTTAATTTTTTCTTTGTCATACTCGGTCACCAACCATGACAAAGTTGTTCATGGAGTCCTCTTTAATCTCTTTTCAGACTCCCTAAATAGGAAAAGATCTCCAAGCGAACTTGATTCTTTTATGCTTGTAAAAGCATTTGAAAGGTCATCCTTTTGGTGATAGTTTACCCCTTTTTCGGACCATGAGGTACTATTTACAAAAAAGGAATACTCCATCCAATCATGACTAGAAGAGTTCTCTCTCGCGTTGTTTTACCCTTTTCCGGGCGAAGAGACTAACTTTACAAAAAATGACCTTTGGAGTCTCCTTTAGTTCTTTTTAGACTCTCTAAACATGAAATGACGCCGAGTTTTCCTTTTATGGACTCGTTAAAGTTTAAACATTGAAGGGCCCATTATGAGACGAACCCCTCCTTTCCCAGGTTCGTAAAACATTTGGGATTGGACTCATCTATGAGATGAGCTATACCGAGCATCTGGTTACCCTCATCAAGTTCGTTAAAAAACAAGTGAGGCACTCATTAGTCATGATGGGGAAAAAGGAAAGATTTTGTGTTACACTTTATTTGTGGCAGTACATAGTCGCTCTTGACCATGGCACTTGTTTGCATTTGCATTTAGTACTTGGGTAATCAGTTTGTATTTGAGTCATGTCCATTCCATTGAGTCTTGTTACTCCTTTGGGTCATCCAAATAATGCTTCCACCACCAGTTGCATTAGGATTTGGTATCATTCTCGTCATGTCAATACTGCCAAGTCATGCCATTCCCATGTTCAAGATACGTTTGTTACTCATTTTTTGTAGTCAGTACACCTTCAAACATGTCGGTCTACTCTGAGTCAGTCTTGCATGTTACCGTACCATCTGATATACTTCAAACATCTGTTGTCGTGTTTCGTGTAGATGATGGGGGAATCATCATGGCCCTCCTTCGACGGATTCATCCTTGTCGACTTCAACACATCATTCGAGGATTGAATCTAGAAACCAACCAAGTACCTTGGGCCTGCATGCCTCAATTGCAGGCTATCTAGCTTTCGACATGAGTTCACATCATTGACTCTTGATTGGAAGATTTCATCTAGCATTCGACTTCAACTCATTTATTCGTGCTTGATGATATGTACTATGATACCTTGGGAATCATTGACATCAATGATGATTTCCCTCGTGCTTGTTAACGGTATACATTAATGACCGGTAATCAAGTGGTTTCTACCATGTTCGACGTCAAGACATTTGTAATCACATGGATAGATTCGTATCATTGCGGGTTCAACTTGAAGACCCTGGGGAGTCATGTTTTACCCAGGTTGAGATGGATATTGTTTGAGTTATATCACACAGATCCACTTTGTATTGGTCGTGGCTATGTTATCATCTCATCATGGATCTACGATTGTGTCCAGTAGCCATGATTGTGTTCAATCAGTCGTTACTACCATGGATCTGCATTGTATTGGTCAACAGCCATGTTGTGAGTCATACGAGATTATGTTCTCAGAGTCAGTTGTACTGCAGCAGTATATTATATCTGACAAGCCATTTCCATTCCTTCTGTCAAAGAACTTCACCTGTTCACTTTCAATAGCTTCATGGTTTGGGGGGGATTCTGTTACACTTAAATCTTTCCATCCTAGATTTTAGTGTAAACATCCCTAAAATTTATGTGACTAGGAATTCCAATTGGAAGAATTGGTGACCGACCCTTTACCTGGAAATCTAGTTGGGTCATCCCAAGCTGATCTCTTCCAACTTGTGACGAGCTTGATCATCGCAGGTTGTCTCCTTACAAGATGCGATGACGTCACATACCCCCATTTTTCATCCTGCAACGACCTCACCTGTCGCCTGTTATACTCACACAACCTACGACGATGTCAGTTAAAGTGAATAAAAGGAATATTTGAGCGATTTCTCGAAGGAGTATGACTTGCATCTATATCCCTAACTTATAGGTTGAGCTATCCTGTGGTTCCTCCATCCTTGGGAAGATCCCTTAGTCCTCTCCCACTAATCCTCAACTCATTTCTATCCTCCTAGTCCTATTTATCTGAGGCTCCTCTTCACTCCAAAGAGAGGAAGTCTATAGTACTTACATGCTGGTGAAATTAGCTTAGGAGATCTCTATTCATCTCTTGGGAGATCCATACTTCCTTTGGAGGATTTATTATTGGCTTGTTGGAGAAGGATTGCTACGTTAAGCCTTGGTTGTAATCACTTCCTTCTATGTACTTTCCCCTTTTATACAGTAATATAAATGCTTTCCACCAAATGTTGTTGCATTGATGATGTTTGTGTAGTTTTCTTGCTTAACTGCTTCCTTAGATCTGTTATTGTTTAGATGCATTTTACTACTTGTGTTGTTCCGTATGTCTTGACAGGTTTTGCAGCTGAGATATGAATACCATAAAGCTTGGAACAACATTAAGGAGAAAGGATCCGCAATCTAAAAGGTAAGGCATATAGTCACTCGATCTCTAATTAGATCTAGGAAATTTATTTCATATTTTGTCTCATTTGTTCTAGGCTTGCATTAAGCTAGGGAGATCCCGCTTTGAGTCCACTCTTGGTAGATTGTCCGATAACAAGAATACTTGCGAAATTTTTTGAATTCTCATCGCCTTTTTCTAACCATAAATCTCATCTTTTTAATTGCCATGCTATAGATTTTTCTTCCAATAATTTCCTCTTGGTTTGTTCCAATTTCAACACTTTTTCTTTGAAACTTTTACTTAGATACCATCCACCTTCCGAGACATATAATTTTGGAAAAGTTTCTTCACACAATAGATAGGGTGTGGTCATATTTTAATATTTTTTCACGATCCCAACCAATAGTGGCATGTTTCAGTGGTTTTAGATTTCCTACTAGCCGAATTACCGTCAATTATGATCTTGATCCATCATATGAGTGCCACATATCTTTTACCAGGGTGATGTATTCATCCTCCTTCAACCACTTGGGATTGAATTTGAAAGGACTTGAGAGTTTTTCCCCATATTTATCCACTCCTAGAGCGACCAGAAAGTGATCTAATTTTCCTCCCTTAGAGACCCATTGACGAAACCTTAATGAATCTTAAACCAAACATTTCACAACTAGAGACCTATCCAATCTATTTTCCACCCTTTCAACACCTACCCTCTTATTCCTCCAAGTCAACTTTATTCTTACTAGCTCAATGTCCAAGAGCCCCTCTGCTTCTAGCTTGCTAGTAAAATAGTCAAACATAGTATCTGAATGTGCTCTTAGATCCCAAGCCTCTACTCCACCTAGAGAAAAATTTAAATTGTTTCCCATAATTAAATCCCTTTGCCTCATAAAGTATTTCTGAAATAGAGAATCCCAAAAAAATTTCCTATCGACACACAACCCATACACATAAAGGAACATGAAATATCATTCGAGATCTTTTGAGAACAAGCTTAACCCCAAACCTATAACAAAGGACCATGTATTAGAAAAAAACATTTTTTTGGGTTTCCACCCTAATAATAAACGTGGCAACTGTCCCATCACATCTAAAGAGATGAAATTCCAATCACATAACAAATTTTCTATAACACCCACAACAATAGACCATGATCCTAAAGTTTCCTGCAAGAAAATGACAATTGTCTTAACCTTCTCACTCAATCTATTGATGGCTTGCCTCTTAGAGAGAACAATAATTTGGAGACCCCTTTTGGGTTTGTTCATGCTCTAGGAACTGTTAAGTTTATACTAATTTGACTAGCAAGATCACTGAAAGAAACACAATCACAAGATAGATAGAGATTTTACCCTGGGAAACCCTCATGGGGTAGAAAACCCAGCAAAGCTTTCCTCAATAAGATGATCAACCAAATACAAGATGTACTCCAAGACTATAGCTCCTTCTCTACCTCCTATGCAGACCTCTCTCTCACTTGTGCACTACTTTCCGAGTGATGGAAGTGTGTGATAAGTGAGGAACATCCTCCTCTACTTATACTTGTTTCCCGACTAACTTTTTACCCTATGGGGATGACCTTTCCTAAGAGAGTCTAATAACCCCTAATAAAATAACTCAGGGCCGACCCCCACATGGTAGATCTAATAAACTTGGTTACCACAATCCATTGGAGGAATAAACATCTCCGGATACATAGTAAGGTCCCATCGGAGGAATGAAACATCTCTGGAATAATACAAATATAATATTCTTAGAAGTTACAATATTTCAACACTTCCCCTTAATGAGAAGGATATTGTAACAACATCTGCAGGAGCAAGGAGTCATCAACATCATACATGATACATCTATAAATAATTGGAAGCTTTCTTTATACATCATCATCAGTAACTCAAGCAGTTACTGGAACATAATCAATACTGGAACATCAGTATCAATATTGAGTCTTCATCTTCTGCAGCACTCGACCAACCACAACAACATCTCACGATCATCAGCATCATCATCATACGATCATCAACATCGTCATCTAGATCATCACGAGCAACAACATCGTCATCTATATCATCACGATCAACAACATCGTCATCTAGACCATCACGATGAGCAGCATCGTCATCTAGACCATCACGATCAGCAGCATCGTCATCTAGACCATCACGATCAGCATCGGGATCATCACGATCAACAGCCTCACAGCAGCATACCCTGCAATACACATGATCCAATTACGGGATGATCAATCCCTCTTACTTTAGGACATAGGTCCAAGGATGATACAATCCCGATCTGCTTACGGGATGATCAATCCCTCTCAATTTAAGACATGTCTCATGTCTATGGACGATACAATCCAGATCAAATTACAGGATGATCAATCCTTATCCTTTTAAGAGACCTCATCATGTCTAGGGACGATGCAATCCCTAATAAGCTTACATGATGATTAGGCCTTATCACTTTAAGACACCTCACCATGTCTAGGGACGATGCAATCCCAATCAGCTTATAGGATGATTATTCCTTATCACTTTAAGACACCTCACCATGTCTAGGGACGATGCAATCCTAATCAGCTTACAGGATGATTAGTCCTTATCACTTTAAGACACCTCAACATGTCTAGGGATGATGCAATCCCAATCAGCTTACAGGATGATTAGTCCTTATCAATTTAAGACACTTCAACATGTCTAGGGATGATGCAATCCCAATCTACTTACAGGATGATTAATCCTTATCACTTTAGGACATAAGTCCAAGGACGATGCAATCCTGATCCACTTACGGGATGATCAATCCCTATCACTTTAGGACATAAGTCCAAAGACGATGCAATCCTGATCCACTTACGGGATGATCAATCCTTATTGCTTTAGGACATAAGTCTAAGGATGATGCAATCCTGATCTGCTTACGGGATGATAAATCCCTATCACTTTAGGACATAAGTCCAAGGACGATGCAATCCTGATAATCCTCTTAGACAAAGTCTAAGCACCACTTCATCAACCTCATCGTCGGAACAGACAATCTCATCATCAACCCCATCGTTGGAACAGGTAGCCACATCATCGATACAGTATCCTCATCAATACAGGTATACATACAAGTATCCTCATCAATACAAGTATACATTGTTGAAATATTGTAACTTCTAAGAATATTATATTTGTACTTTATTATTCGGGAGATGTTTCATTCCTCCGTGAAGACCTTATTGTATATCCGGAGATGTTTATTCCTCTATCGGAATGTGGTAACTTGGGTTATTAGACTTCCCTAGTGGGGGTCGGCCCTATATGTGTTATGTGGGTCAAAGGGTTATTAGACCACCCTAGAGGGGTCGGCCTATTCAGCTGTAATGGGGTGTTTAACCCAGTGGTTAAGTTGGGGCCGACCTAGTTAATATAAAATACAAGTCGGAGTTGTGTATAAATAGAGGAGGTGTGTTCCTCATTTAACACACACTACACTCACTTGTGAATAGTGCATAGGTGAGGGAGAGGTATGCTATGGAGGAGAAGGAGCTCATGGTTGTGGATTATAGCTTTGTATTTGTTGGTCATCTATATTGAGGAAGCTTTGTTGGGTTTTCTTCCCCATGAGGGTTTCCCAGGATAAATCTGTGTCTCTTGTGTTTATGCTGTGCTTCTTGTTCTTTCAGTGATCCTGTATATCATGTTATTGTGAAATGGAATGTAATGCTGATATTTTCTGTCTTAGCATATTGAATCTTAACATGGTATCATAGCTAACCTGAAGGAAGGCAATGTATGGCACTTACGACGCTTGCTTCACTTGCGGCAATTTGAAGGTTCGGGTTTTGTATAGCAAACACCAGTCATCATGGAACTTTCGCTATAAATCCATTTTGGAAAATTTTCAGGATCTGAAACCTTTACAGGTCGTAGATAACATCCCCATGTACCTTGTGTCCAAGGACACCCTCCGATTCGTTGTACTTTGTGAGTTATGATCAGTACAAGTTATGGCTTCTGCCTCTTCCAGATCTCATTCATAATCAAGTGATCTAGGAAAAAAGGTCATAACTTGGGATAGGAATCTCCAAATGAAATTTCATAAAAAGTGACAGGTAGTGCATGGAATGTACTATCAAAGGTTACTTTTTTAGAGGCCGAAGTTGATCCAGTGACACGTGGAACGCCGTACAAGTTCGCTCTCCTGATTTATCCCATAAAGAGGTCACGTTGCGACACTTGGCATAAATCTCTCTCAGAGAATCCAATTGAGGTCAGACCTATGGGGTTGGAAAGATGATTGGTCAGGCTACCATAGTTAGAAGTTGCAGACCCTTTGGATTGAAAATTTCAGAGTTAAACTAGAAACAATCAGGTACATATTTCTATCAAAACAAAATTATTTTTTGAGCACCTTCATTCATGGCTTCGGAAATTTAGGGTTTCGGAGAAAGTTGGAATTTTCAGAATCGGAGTCCACGGCTGAATGATACTTAGAAAAATTGAAATTTAGAGACCAAGATCAATTTTTTTGGTTGGGTAGAAGACCGGGCTTGATCAAACCCCAGTTCGGGATTTTGATCGGAAAGGTGGAAAATTAGGGATTTAGCAAAAGTTGGAATTTTTGAAGTCTGTGACCATGGCTGGAAGCTCCTCAGAAAAATAAGAGTTTAGAGCTCTGGATCGAACCTTTTGATTGGGCAGAAGGGTGGGATTCATCAAAATCTAGTTCAGGATGCTGTCTAGAAGATCTAGAAGTTTCGAAGGCAATTTTGAGGGGTCAAATTTTGGAGATGTCAAAATTGAAGTATGCAAGCTTGATAAGCTCAGCAAGGCACATCTTTCCATCCATTCAGAAGTGTGAAAGTCAAAGTTTGAATTTTTAGGGTTTCTATGACAAACCCTAATAGAGCTCCAGATCCAGTTTCAGGGGGAGATGAGGCTAAGGCCTTACATAAGAAGACTACAAGAAGTCTCGACAGGTATGACTTAAGGAGATACAGGTATGTCTTGAAATCTGAGTCTTGATTAAGTTCATAATATGTTTATCTTCATATTATTTAGGTTAGTACAATGTTAGAATTGTCTTATCACCCTAATAAAAGTATGAATGCATGTGAATGATAGAAGACATTCATTGATTAGGGTTATATGATTGTACTAATGCACTGTGGTTTTGTATGAGGTTGATGTTGTCTGCTAACAAGATACAGGTACATCAAGAAAGACAAATCAAGTTCCATGATCATGATGACATGAAGAAAAAGACTCATCCATAATCCTTGATCATATGGAAGTTCTACTTACGAGGTATGTATGACTTTGTTCTACTATGCTTAACCTATGAGATATGCAGGTTCTAGTATAGGATCTCTAAATCATTGAAGCAAAGAAGATATTGTTTGGGTATGTTAAGACATGACCAAGCTTGATAATCCAGGTATGTTTTCCTATATCAAGTTAGAATCCTACTTTGTTAGGATCTTAGGTAAGTATACCTGTGTATGAAATAATCATGACCATACATACTTAAGATTATTTAGGATTATAATGTTCTGATAATATTGAGATTATACTAATAAATGTATGTTTGTGTATGAGATCATGAGGATGACACTAGTGCACACTTGAGCATGCATAGTGGTACAGGATGGATAGAAGCTCATGACATGGAAGGTGAGTCGAGACCAAGAAGGATGCAACCTCACAAGACATAAAAAGATAAGTATTTGAATTACTGAATAGTCTATGATATTGCTCGTAATAGTTGTATGCATATTTGTATTCCTAGAATATATCATGCTAAGTGTAAGCATTCATATAGCATTGAACAATATACTACTAATATGCATATGATTGGTAAGCTGGACAAACATTCCATTGTTGATTGTCTAGAATGAAACCTCTTTGTTGACATGCTGAGAGTTGTGCATGCTCTCGATAGTATGTTCTGGTAGAGATGGAAGGCATCTAGATAGCCACTGTATGCATACAGGATATGGAAAAAGTGTTGTGCCAAAGTATTGGTCAAGATAGTTGCATAACTATGTGAATCATATCTATATGCATAATAGGTTATCATGTCAACATGATTTGATGATTATGAAGTATTACTAATCATGTACTTAATTTTGATTTGTAGGAAAGATCATGAAGAATGACGAACAACGAACAAGTGATGGATGTTCAACAAGAAGATTTACAAATCAAACATAATACAGAAGACTCGTGGCTAGAAGATTCTCTTAGAAAGAGGAAGAGGATCATGACGAGATGTTTGCTCCAAGTGACAAGATAAGACAATTATCTTAATAGTGTAATTGAAGAAGAAGTGCGAATCAAGAAAACTCCCAGGATTCAATTAAAGAAAGCTCTTTACGGGTACCCAGGATCGATAATCATTTGATGAGCTTAATGATCACCATGGGTGATGCAGATTTCAACCTTTGCTACAAGGGTGGATATGGTATCTATATACAGAAGGAACTCACCATAGAGTTCGAATGATCTTGAGGCGCATATCAGTAGACCCATCTAACAATAGATGGCACAGATAGATATGCAGAAGATCATTCAATGCAGAGTGTGAATGATGTTCAGTCACAGAGGAAGAATTGATAGCTTCTTGACAAGCTTGGGATTTACCAAGAGTAAAGTTGATCCTAACCTTTACCTTAAGTTTATGGATGATACTATGATTGTATGTGGATGATCTCTTTCTGACAGGGAATGAGAAACAGATCATGGAAAGAAAGAAGAAGCTAGCTACAGAGTTCGAGATGAATGATCTCGGATTGATGCATTACTTCCTAGGACTGGAAGCATGAAAAGGCTCAGAAGGAATCTTTCTCAACTAGGGAAAGTATGCTGAGAAATCTTGAAAAGATTTGATGTGTTGGAATGGACACTCTCATGGATTCCAACTTGAAGCTGTTAATGGATGACTCATCAGAGTTAGTGGATGTAACTCTGTACATACAGAGTATTGGGTCATTGATGTATCTAACAAATACTAGGCCAGATATATGCTTTGCTGTGAACACCTTGAGTCAGTATCTAGTGGAAACTAGATATGTTCACCTGATAGTTGCAAAGCCTGTGATGAGGTACCTAAAGGGTACGACAGACTTTGTTCTATGTTGTCTTAGAGATCATGACTTCAGATTGTATGGCTACACAAGATGTTTATTGGGAAGGAAGTGTATCAAACAGGAAGAGAACATCGGGTGGATGTTATTGTCTAGGATCTACCATGATCTCGTGGTTTAGCAGAAAGCAGTCAAGTGTGGCTCTCAGCACAGTTGAAGCAGAATATATAGCTGCCTGCTCTACTAGTTGCGAAGCGGTATGGCTTCAGAAGTCATTATCAGGATTGTTTGACTTAGAGATGGACCCCACTGTGATTCTATGTGACAACCAAAGTTGTATCAATATGACAGAGAATCCAGTGTTCCATGATAAGTCAAAGCACATAGAGATCCGATATTTCTATATACGGGATATGGTACAGAAAGGAGCTATAAAGCTCGAGTATGAAGGCACTGATGAACAAGTTGCCGATGTATTGACCAAAACTCTGTCTCGAGTAAAGTTTGAGTATTTCCGAGACAAGCTTGGTGTAGTTCAAAAGGACCCTCCTCGAAAGGGGAGTGATATGTTCGATAATGATATTTGGATACTGGTATCGATATGGATACCTGTATCGATGATGAGATTGCCCATGTGGATACTTGTATTGGTATGGATACTTGTATTGATGATGTGGATAAGTGTATTGGTATGGATACTTGTATTGGTGTGGATACTTGTATTGATGATGTGGATACTTGTATTGGTGTGGATACTTTTATTGATGATGTGGATACTCGTATTGATGTGGGTACTTGTATTGATGATTTGGATACTATATCGATGATGGGGATACTTGTATCGATGATGAGGCTACTTGTTCTAACGATGAGGTCAGTATATGGTACCTAGTTGATATGATAGGACTATATCGTCCCTGAACCACTAGTTCAAAATGTACGTGATGGGGATTGCATCATCCCAGAACCACTAGTTCAAAATGTACGTGATGGGGATTGCATCATCCCGAAACCACTAGTTCAAAATGTACGTGATGGGGATTGTATCGTCCCTGAACCACTAGTTCAAAATGTACATGATGGGGATTGCATCATCCCGGAACCACTAGTTCAAAATGTACGTGATGGGGATTGCATCATCCCGGAACCACTAGTTCAAAATGTACGTGATGGGGATTGCATCATCCTGGAACCACTAGTTCAAAATGGATGAGAGAGGATTGTATCATCCCTGGACTTCAGTCCTAAAGTGATCCGCAGACAGATGTCTTCGAGAGTAAGAGGATTGTATCATCCATGGACTTCAGTCCTAGGGTGATCCGCAGACAGATGTCTCCGAGAGTAAGAGGATTGTATCATCCCTTGACTTCATTCCTAAAGTGATCCGCAGACAGATGTCTCTGAGAGTAAGAGGATTGTATCATCCGTGGACTTCAGTCCTAAAGTGATCCGCAGATAGATGTCTCTGAGAGTAAGAGGATTGTATCATCCGTGGACTTCAGTCCTAAAGTGAGCTGCAGACAGATGTCTCCGAGAGTGAGGGGATTGTATCATCCTTGGACTTCAGTCCTAAAGTGAGGCGCAGACAGATGTCTCCGAGAGTGAGGGGATTGTATCATCCTTGAACTTCATGTTGATGTATATGTAACTTTGGAATGTATTTCATCTATGTATTTCATATATATTTATTGTACCCTTATAAGAGATGTGTTATTCCTCTATAAGGAAGTGTCGTCATGTGTATTGACAAGTGTCGCAAGTGTGTGTAATTGCCGATGGGTTATTAGACCACCATGTGTGGGGTTGGCCCTGAAATATATATTATATTGTGGATGTACCTAGCTAGACAAGTCAGCCCCATAAGGTCACTGGGAAAACAAACAAGTATAAATAGAGATTGGGAGATCTCTATTTTGATCACTCGGAAACTCACACTTCTCTCACTCAGAAAGTGGCGCACTAGTGAGGAGGAGGATCATCTGCTACTAGGAGACTATCTCTGTGTATTTTGGTTGTACTTTGGTTGAGCCATTGCTCTCTCTATCTCTGAGGAAGTTGTGGGGTTTTTCACCTTAGGGTTTTCCCCACGGAAACTCTGTGTCTCTTGTCTCTCATGCTTTTGATTCTTATGATGCTTGTCATGCTTGTTATGATTGATATGCATTGATATACTGTACATGTTATTCTCTCAGTAAAGATCCTAGAGTATTGTGAATTAATGCTCAAAATTTAACACTTCAGTCCTAAAGTGAGCCACAGACAGATGTCTCTGAGAGTGAGTGGATTGTATCATCCCTGGAATTTAGTCGTAAACTGAGCCGCAGACAGATATCTTCGAGAGTGAGAGGATTGTATCATCCCTGGACCTCAGTCCTAAATTGATCCACATATATATGTCTCCGAGAGTGAGGGGATTGTATCATCCCCGGACTTCGGTCCCTGAATTGATCCGTAGACATATGTCTCCGAGGAGTGGTCCTTAGACTTTGTCTAAGTTGTCGAGTGGACTGCATCATCCGTAGACATGATATGGTGCCTTAAATAGATCATGTGAGTTGCAGGGTATGCTGCTATTGTGCTGTTGATCGAGAGGATCCAGTTGATGCTATCTAGATGACGATGCTGCTGATCGTGATGGTCTAGATGACGATACTGCTGATTGTGATGATATAGATGACGATGTTGATGATCTAGATGACGATGCTGCTGATCATGATGGTCTAGATGACGATGTTACTGATCGTGATGGTCTAGATGACGATGTTGCTGATTGTGATGATCTAGATGACGATGTTGATGATCGTGTGATGACGATGCTGATGATCGTGAGGATCCAGATGATGATGCTGCTGTAGCTGTTCGAGTGCTGCAGAATATGAAGACTCAATACTAAAGATGTTGATGTTCTAGTATTGAAGATGTTCTAGTAACTGCTTGAGCTACTGATGATGTTGAGAAAGCTTCCAATGATTTATAGATGTATCATGTATGATGTAGTTGATGAATCCTTGCTTGTGCAGATGTTGTTATAATATCCTTCTCGTTAAGCGGGAGTGTTGAAATATTGTAACTTCTAAGAATATTATATTTGTACTTTATTATTCGGGACATGTTTCATTCCTCCGTGAAGACCATATTGTATATCCGGAGATGTTTATTCCTCCGTCGGAATGTGGTAACTTGGGTTATTAGACTTCCCTAGTGGGGGTCGGCCCTGTATGTGTTATGTGGGTCAAAGGGTTATTATACCACCCTAGAGGGGTTGGCCCAGTCAGTTGTAATGGGGTGTTTAACCCAGTGGTTAAGTTGGGGCCGACCTAGTTAATATAAAATACAAGTTGGAGTTGTGTATAAATAGAGGAGGTGTGTTCCTACTTTAACACACACTACACTCACTTGTGAATAGCGCATAGGTGAGGGAGAGGTTTGCTATGGAGGAGAAGGAGCTCATGGTTGTGGAATACATCTTTGTATTTGCTGGTCATCTATATTGAGGAAGCTTTGCTGGGTTTTCTTCCCCATGAGGGTTTCCCAGGATAAATCTGTGTCTCTTGTGTTTATGCTGTGCTTGTTGTTCTTTCAGTGATCCTGTATATGATATTATTGTGAAATGGAATGTAATGTTGATATTTTCTGTCTTAGCATATTGAATCTTAACATACATATCATCAATACAAGTATCCTCATCAATACTGTTAAATTTTGAGCATTAATTCACAATACTCTAGGATCTTCACTGAGAGAATAACATATACAGTATATCAATGCATAACAATCACAATAAGCATGACAAGCATCACAAGAATCAAAAGCATGAGAGACAAGAGACAAAGAGTTTCCGTGGGGAAAACCATAAGGTGAAAAACCCCACAACTTCCTCAGAGATAGAGAGAGCAATGGCTCAACCAAAGTACAACCAAAATACACTGAGATAGTCTCCTAGTAGTAGATGATCCTCCTCCTCACTAGTGCGCCACTTTCTAAGTGAGAGAGATATGACTTTCCGAATGATCCAAATAGAGATCTCCTGATCTCTATTTATACTTAACCTGTTTACCCGGTTACACTATGGGGCCGACTTGTCTATCTAGATACATCCAGAATATAATATCTATTTCAAGGCCAACCCCACACATGGTGGTCTAATAACCCATCGGCAAGTACACACACTTGTGACACTTGTCAATCCACATGACGACACTTCCTTATAGAGGAATAACACATCTCTAATAAGGGTACAATAAATATATATGAAATACATAGATGAAATACATTCCAAAGTTACATATACATCAACACTCCCTCTTAACTAGGAAGGTATTTCTCGACACAGATCTGCTAGACAAGTCTTCTTCTCGGGATCATCGCCATCGATGCATCGTCATCGTCATCGTCACTGCTGCTGCTATCTCAACCAATATCATACTCTACTCGTCATAGGAAGTTCTACAGAGCCAATTCTTTTTCATACTGGATGTAGGCCCACCACCTGCAGGTCTTCGTCATCACTGGCCATACTGTGGAATCCTCAGGACTTATTATGTGCGTCAAAAAACCTCGAAAGAGCATCCCAGGCTATTACGAGCACACAGCTCTACCTATAGGATCTCCCAGGGCCATATTATATGTGACCTCACCACAAAACCTCGTAAGAGCATCCCAGGCTGTTACGAGCACACATTTCTACCTATAGGATCTCCCAGGGACAGATTATATGTGGTCACCACAAAACCTCGTAAGAGCATCCCAGGCTGTTACGAGCACACAGCTCTACCTATAGGATCTCCCAGGGACAGATTATATGTGGTCATGGCAAAACCTCGCAAGAGCATCCGAGGACTTATTACGGGCACACAGCCCAACCTATCGGATCTCCCAGGGACATATTATATGCCATAGGACAAAACCTCGAAAGAGCATCTACCAGATATCCCAGGGCTAGATTATATGCCATAGGAAAAACCTCGAAAGACTATCTGCAGATCTCCCAGGGCCAAATTATATGTCCTCCCAGAGCAAAACATTGAAAGAGCATTTGTCAGATATCCCAGGGCCAAATTATATGCCATAGGAAAAACCTCGAAAGACTATCTGCAAATCTCCCAGGGCCAAATTATATGCTCATCTGCACAACCTAATCCATGACCATAGAGTATCAACCTGATACTCACCATACATCATCTTGATGTACACATGATCATCCTGATCATCATCATTGCAACATCCTACTGCATGTCATATGGAGCAACATCCTGAAGCTCCTGATGCATACCAAGTATCTACCTGATACATATCATCATACATGATCCACCTGATCATACAGTGTATCCACCTGATACAAATACAAATACATGATACATATCACCATACATGATCCACCTGATCATACAATGTATCCACCTGATACATATACAGATACATGGTCCAAGCATCCAACATGATGCATATACATACAAATGATCCTACTGATCATATCCATCATCCAACGTGATGCGTACATACATATACATATAAATGATCCAACTGATCATATCCAACATCCAACATGATGCATACATACATATACATATAAATGATCCAACTGATCATATCCAGCATCCAACATGATGCATACATACATATACATATAAATGATCCAACTGATCATATCCAGCATAAACCAGAACATCATCCTGATGCTCATCATCCAGTGCTTACATCCACAGCCATGTGAAGGATCCTCCTTCCAACATGCTTGGAATGGCTTCAGCAAATGTGTCCATCACTTCTTCCTCGAAGTGTCATCGATCCGAAGAACACCAAGCCCCTCTCTGAGGTACTCGAACTTCACCCTGGCTAGTGGATTCGTCAGCACATCTACAATCTGCTCGTCCATCGCAACATACAGGAGCTTCACAGCTCCTCTCTGCACCATATCCCTGATATAGTGATATTTGATCTCTATGTGTTTCGACCTGTCATGAAACACTGGGTTCTCATACAGCTTCACACAACTCTGGTTATCACAAAAGATACTAGTAGCATCCAATGGGAGATCAAATAACTCAGACAGTAGCTTCCGTATCCATACTGCCTCACAACTAGCTGAACAGGCTGTAACATACTCTGCCTCAGCTGTACTCAGTGCTATGCAGGACTGCTTCCTGCTAAACCAAGAGATCACACCTGATCCCATACTGAAGTAGCACCCAGATGTGCTCTTCCTATCTGCAGCACTTCCAGCCCAATCTGAATCAACATAACCCTGCAGGTTAAACTTTTGATTCGCTTCATACTTGAGCCCATAATCCACTGTACCCTTCAGGTACCTCAGAACATGCTTTACAACAACCAGATGAACACTCCTCGGATCTATCAGGAACTGACTCAATGTATTTACCGCAAAGCAAATATCTGGTCTCGTGTTCGTCAGGTACATCAAGGACCTAATCATCTGACGATACATAGAGACATCAACCGGCTCAGATGAAGCATCACATAGAAGCTTCAGATTCGATGCCATAGGTGTGGCCATGGCCTTGCAATCCCTCATCCTGAATCTCTTCAGGATATCTATTATGTACTTCCCTTGACCAAGGAAGATCCCACCTGCACTCTGCCACACCTCCATACCTAGGAAATAATGCATCATTCCCAAATATTTCATATCGAACTCGGCAGCAAGCTTCCTCTTAGTATCTGCAATCAATCTGTCATCTCCTGTTACAAATAAGTCATCCACATACAGCAGTAGAATCACAGGATTCCCTTCCTCAACCTTGTAGTAAAGGTTGGAATCCGCTTTACTCTTGGTAAAGCCCAAACTAGATAGGAAATTGTCCATCCTACCATACCAGGTTTTGGGAGCTTGTTTCAAGCCATACAAGGCTTTCTTCAATCTGCACACATATGACTCCCTGTCATGTATTTCAAAACCAAGTGGCTGCTCCACATATACTTCCTCTTCAACTACACCATTCAAGAAAGCAGTCTTGACATCCATCTGGTGTATTTTCCATTTCATTGCTGCAGCTAGGGCAAGTACTGTTCTGATGGAAGTATACCTGGCTACAGGTGCAAAAGTTTCTTCATAATCTATTCCCTCTTTCTGAGAGAAGCCACGAGCTATGAATCTTGCCTTGTATTTCTCTACATTGCCATCTGCAGCATGCTTGATTTTGTAGATCCATTTGGAAGCCACAACAGACTTCTCTTTAGGTCTTGGGACAACATCCCAAACATCATTCTTCATTATTGATTGGTATTCCTCAACCATGGCATCCTTCCATTCTTTCTTTTCCGCTGCTTCTTCATAACTGGAAGGCTCTTTGTTCATAATGTCACAGAGTAAAGCAACATAGTTGGTATGTGATTTGGTTCTCTTCTTTGCTCTGTGTTCTTCTTCTGGAATGCCAAATCTTTCTGCATCTTGAATGAGCTCTCTAGCCCATGCAGGTTTCCTCTTGTGAGAGTTATCCTCATGGGGTGGATCTACAGGTTCTTGTGGATCTTCAAACTCACGAACAACTTCTGGAACTTCTTCAGTCATGGTAGTGTCTTGAAATCTAGTTTCCTTAGGTTCTTCATAAAATTCGATAGGTGCCTTCCTTGATTTGATGAATGCTGAGTTTTCATCAAATGTTACATCCCTGCTGACATCAATCTTCTTGAACCCTAGAAAGTATATTCTATAAGCCTTCGAGCTTTCACTGTAACCCACAAAGATACCCTTCTTTCTTGAAGGATCTAGTTTAGTCCTCTTTTCTTTTGGGACATGAGTGTATACTGGACAACCAAATATTCTGAGATGGCTGACTTCAGGTTTCTTACCAGAAAAGACGTCTTCTGGTGTCTTGTTGTCCAATATCTTGTGGGGTGTTCTGTTCTACACATATACAGCTGTTCTAGCTGTTTCTGCCCATAGATGCATAGGTAGATTGTGGTCATACAACATTTCCCTTGCTATTTCCATGATAGTTCTGTTCTTCCTTTCCGTAACTCCATTTTGTTGAGGATTATAAGGAGCAGTCAACTCCCTCTTAATCCCTGAATCACTACAAAGCTTCTTGAAGTCACCTGAGGTGAATTCTCCACCATTGTCGGATCTGAATGTTTTGATCTTCTTGTCAGTTTGATTCTCCATCAAAGTTTTGAATTCCTTGAACTTATCAAACACCTCATCTTTGTTCTTCAAGAAGTATACCCAAGTCTTCCTGGAGAAGTTATCAATAAATGAGACATAGTAAACATACCCACTAAGAGAACTGGATGACATAGGACCACATACATCTGAGTGGATGATTTCTAGGATATCTTTGGCCTTGCTTTCACTGATTGAGAAAGCCTTCTTAATGTTCTTACCTTTTGCACATCCTTTGCAAACACCTTCATGTTTGGTCTTGATTTCAGGAAGACCTTCTACAGCCTTGCTTGCAATTGGAAGTGCCCTATAGTTCATATGAGCAAGTCTTCTATGCCAAAGTTCACTTGTCTCCATGGATTCGTGCACCATGGCATGTTCAGGTTGTCCCTTCAATTTATACAATCCTCCCTCTTGCTCTCCAATCAGTACTGCATCATCTATGGTATTTCCCTTTGGCCACATTAGGATTTGGCCATCCACAAATGCAACCCTCATACCTTTTGCATCCAATGCAAAGATGGAGAGTAATTTCTTCTTGAGCCTAGGTACATAAATGACTTCTTTCATCTTCAAAGATTTCCCAGAATCTAGGTTGTAGGAGGCTTCACCACTTCCTTTGATTGAGTATTGATAATCATCCTCAAGTTTCACCTTATGGGGTGATTCATGTTCAGATAGATTCACAAAATATTCCTTAAACCCAGTCATGTGTTTGGAAGCCCCACTATCAATCAACCAATCATTACAACCATGGGAGATAGTACCTGTGAGAGCAGATATTAGAACATACTCTTCTTCACTTGATGAGTCATCATGACTTTCTACCCTAGCCTTCTTCTTTGGAGGTTCATCATCCTCGGAAGCATGAGCATGGAACTTTCTTTTGCTACCTTTCTTCTTCTTGCTGAAGTTGTTGTTATTATCCCTTTTGTTCTTGGGACAATCTGAAGCAAAGTGACCCTTCTCATTGCATGTGAAGCATCTTAGATCCTTCTTATTCTTTTGATAGGATCTTTTGTAGCGAGAGTGCTCCTTCTTGGGCTTGCTTCTTTTGGTGTGAGTTGTAAGAGCTTGATCTTCACCTCCCATATTTTCCTCATGAGCTACAAGTCTAGCTTCTTCTTGAGAGCATTCCTCCCATAGTTTACTAAAAGAGATCAATTTCTTTCTTGCACAGATTCCTTGAATAAAGGAGTCCCATGACCTAGGTAGGCCATTCAGAGTGGTCATAACAACTTCACCATTGTCCACTACTTCATCCACAGCTTCAAGTTGCTCCTTGATCTGAGAGACCTTGGAGAAGTAAGATTGAATGGTTTCTCCATTCAACATCTTGACCCCTTTCAATTGATTCCGCAAAGTCATCTTCCGATTTATGTTCTTCCCTTCAAATAGCTTGATCAAAGAGTCAAACATCTCCTTGGGTGTCTTTAGAGAAGACACATGGGGTATGAGATGGTCTTTGATAGAATCAACAATGATTCCCTTTGCCTTGACCAAGTTCTTCTTATGCAATACCTTGGCCTCTTCATCCTCTGGGATAGGGATGTCTTCTTTTATATATGAGTCCAACTCATTCTCTTCTAGGATTAACCCAATCCTATACTTCCAAGCTCGGAAGTTATCAACCCCTTCAAGCTTATCCTCAAGCTTGGTGTGGTGAGACATCTTAAAGAGTACTTCAAATGGAAATAGAAAAGATTTAGGTCTTACCACTTGAAATGATGAAAACTGGATGTGGTCCCGGATTAGGGTTTGTCAGAAAAACCCTAAAAATTCAAAATGTGAATTTCAAATTTCTGAAAGGATAGAAAGATGCACCTTGATGAGCTGATCAGCCAGGTGCATTCAGAATTTGAGATCAGCAAAGTTTTACCCTTCAGATTTGTCTTTTTGTCCTCCCGGGTTCACTAGGGAGAGCCCTGAATTAGGGTTTGAGTTTCTCAAAGATCTACCCAGCCAAAAATCTTGATCCAAAGCTATAAACTTCGATTTTTGCAAGGAGCTTCCAGCTGTGTCTTCAGATTCTATAAATTCCTATTTTTGTGGAAACCCTAATTTTTAGGGCCAAATCTGAAAATGCTCAGAATTGAATTATGATTGGACAGATAGATTCTTCTTGATGAGTAGAGTCAATCTACTATACTGGTTTTCCAAAAACTGTGGAGAGAAACCCAATAAACAAGAAACTCAAGTTTTCGTCACTGCAAAATGTCTTCTTCTTAGGTTAACTCTGATACCAAGTTAAATTTTGAGCATTAATTCACAATACTCTAGGATCTTCACTGAGAGAATAACATATACAGTATATCAATGCATAACAATCACAATAAGCATGACAAGCATCACAAGAATAAAAAACATGAGAGACAAGAGACACAGAGTTTCCGTGGGGAAAACCCTAAGGTGAAAAACCCCACAACTTCCTCAGAGATAGAGAGAGCAATGGCTCAACCAAAGTACAACCAAAATACACTGAGATAGTCTCCTAGTAGCAGATGATCCTCCTCCTCACTAGTGCGCCACTTTCTGAGTGAGAGAGATATGACTTTCTGAATGATCCAAATAGAGATCTCCTGATCTCTATTTATACTTAACCTGTTTTCCCAGTTACACTATGGGGCCGACTTGTCTATCTAGATACATCCACAATATAATATATATTTCAGGGCCGACCCCACACATGGTGGTCTAATAACCCGTAGGCAAGTACACACACTTGCGACACTTGTCAATCCACATGATGACACTTCCTTAGAGAGGAATAACACATCTCTAATAAGGGTACAATAAATATATATGAAATACATAAATGAAATACATTCCGAAGTTACATAGACATCAACAAATACAAGTATACATATCATCAATACAAGTATCCTCATCAATACAAGTATACATATCATCAACACAAGTATCCTAAGTATACATATCATCAATACAAGTATACATACAAGTATCCTCATCATTGATACAGGTATCCTCATCGATACCAGTATCCAAATATCATCATTGACCATGTCACTCCCCCTTTCGAGGAGGGTCCTTCTGAACTACACCAAGCTTGTCTAAAAAATACTCAAAATTTACTCGAGACAGAGGTTTGGTCAATATATCGACAATTTGTTCATCAGTGCTTACATACTCGAGCTTGATAGCTCCTTTCTGCACCATATCCCGTATATAGAAATATCAGATCTCTATGTGCTTTGACTTATCATGGAATACTAGATTTTTTGTCATCTTGATACAACTCTGGTTGTCACACAGGATCACAGTGGGTTCCATCTCTAAGTCAAACAAACCTGATAGCAGCTTTCGAAGCCATACTGCTTCACAACTGGCAGAGCAAGCAACTATATATTCCGCTTCAGCTGTGCTGAGAGCCACACTTGACTGCTTCCTGCTAAACCACGAGATCATGGCAGATCCTATACAATAACATCCACTCGATGTACTCTTCCTGTCTGATACGCTACCTTCCTAATCAGCATTAGTGTAGCCATACAATCTGAAGTCATGATCTCCATGATAGTATAGACCCAAATCTATCGTACCCTTTAGGTACCTCATCACATGCTTTATAGCAATCAGGTGAACTCGTCTAGGTTCCACTAGATATTGACTTAGGGTGTTCACTGCAAAGCATATATATGGTCTGGTATTTGTTAGATACATTAATGACCCAATAATCTGTTTGTACAGAGTCATATCCACTAACTCTGAAGAGTCATTAGCTAACATCTTCAAGTTGGAATCCATGGGAGTGGCCATGGATTTGCATTCCAACATATCAAATCTTTCCAGGATTCCCACAGCATACTTACCTTGGTTGAGAAAGATTCCCTTTGGGCCTTGCCATACTTCTAGACCTAAGAAGTAGTGCATCAATCCAGGATCTTTCATCTCAAATTCTAAAGAGAGCTTCTTCTTGCACTCGATAATCTGTTTCTCATTTCCAGTTAGAAATAGATCATCCACATATAGCAACAATATGACAGGTTCATCATTCATGATCTTGAGATAAAGATTAGGATCAACTTTACTTTTGGTAAAGCCCAAGTTTGTCAAGAAACTGTCAATTCTTCCATACCAAGCTCTGGGAGCTTGCTTCAACCCATATAAGGCCTTCTTCAGTTTGTATACATGGGTTCTTCCATCTTCTACCTCAAATCCTTGTGGTTGTTCTATGTACACTTCTTCCTCAATCACACCATTCAGGAAGGCTGTCTTTACATCCATCTGGTGTAGATTCCATTTCATTCATTATTGACTGGTATTCCTCTGTTATTGCCTCTACCCATTCTTTCTTATGAACTACCTCTTCATAGCTAGTAGGTTCTTGATCTACAATATCACACATCAAAGCCATATAGTTAGAAAATGGCTTTGGTTTCTTGCTTACTCTAGTGGAGCCTTCAGGAGCTCCATACTTTTTTGCTCCTAGTATAATATCTCTTGCCCATGTTGGCTTTCTTTTCCTTGAAATGTTTGAAAGGAGGGGTTCTTGTGGTTCTATTATATCATGATCTTCAGGTGTTACGTCTTCAGGGATGGGTATAGCCTCTGTAGTTCTGGGAGGTGCATCTTCTTCATATAATTCTTCATACTGGCACTTCCTACATCTCTTGAGAGTTGCTTCTTCATCAAATGTCACATCCCTACTTATTTCCATATGATGAAAACCTGGGATGTAAATTCTGAATGCTTTGGATGCTTCACAATATCCAACAAATATTCCCTTCTTCCCAGAAGGATCTAACTTGGTTCTCTTTTATTTTGGAATATGAATGTACATTAGACATCCAAATATCTTGAGGTGACTTACCTCAGGCTTCTTTCCTGTAAACACTTCTTTTGGAGTCTTGAAATCAAGAGCACTGTGAGATAGTCTATTCTGCACATAGACTGTTGTCCTAGCTTCTTCAGCCCATAGATAGATAGGTAGGTCTTGATCATGTATCATTGTCTTTACAGCTTCCATGATGGTTCTATTATTTATTTCTGCAACACCATTTTGTTGAGGATTGTAGGGAGTGGTTAGCTCCCTCTTGATTCCATCTTCCTTACAACAATCTTCAAAGTCTTTTGAAATATAATCTCCGCCATTATCTGTCCTGAGTATTTTGATTTTATTTTCTGAATGATTCTCTATCAGGGCTTTGAACTCCTTGAACTTTCCAAAGACTTCATTCTTTCCTTTTAGAAAGTATAACCAAGTCTTCCTTGAATAGTCATCAATAAATGTGAGATAGTATTCATATCCACTCAAAGATGTGGAGGGCATTGGTCCACACACATCAAAGTGAATTAACTCCAAGTTACTTTTAGTATTTGTTTCACTCTTTGGAAATGGGTTCTTGATATTCTTCCCTTTTGCACATCCTTTGCATGTGCCATCATGATCAATCTTTAAGTCTGGCAGACCTATAACTACCTTGCTTACATGAGGTATTGCCTTGTAGTTAATGTGAGCAAGTCTCCTATGCCATAGCTCATTTGGGCTAATGGCTTCATGTACAAGGGAAGATTTTGGATGGCCCTTGAGCTTGTACAGACCTCCTTCCTCTTCACCAATGATAATTGCATCCTTGATAGATTTACCTTTGGACCACATTAATACTTGTCCATCAATGAATGCAACCCTATAACCTTTCTTATCCAATGTTGATATGGAAAGAAAGTTCTTCTTCAATCCTGGTACATACAATATTTCTTTCATCTTCATAGGGGTTCCAGAATCAAGCTTGTAGCTTGCTTCTCCAATTTCCTTGATGGGATATTGATAGTCATCTCCAAGAGATACCTTTTGTGGAGAGGTCTTTTCTTCAAGTCTTGAGAGAGTCTTGTTCTGTCCTATCATGTGCTTTGAAGCACCACTGTCAATAAGCCATGTATCTTCTCCAGGTGTTATAGATCCAGAGAGTGCGGAGAATAGAACATACTCTTCTGCATCTTCTTCTTTATTTCTCCTAGATCTTCTCTTGAAGAAGGTCCTTTCTTCCTCTTCTTCTTCTCTTCTAGGTCTTTTCTTGTGAGGCCTTTCTTCCTCTTCTACTTCTTCTTCACTATCATCTTCTGCAAGATGTGCTTGATGTCTTTTGTGGTGAGAACCCTTTTTCTTCTTTAGAGAACAATCTTTAGCAATGTGTCCTATTTTGTGACAAGTAAAACATTGGAATGAGGAGTAATCTCTTCTTTGATTAGTTCCTCTTTTCTTTTGAAATCTTTGTGGAGGATGAGACTCCTTGTGACTATCCTTCTTGAAGTAGGATTGATTCCTTCTTCTCTTGGTGTGGGTGGCCAAGGCTTGGTCATCTTCTTTGAGCAAGGATTCTCTGTTTGCAACCCTAGCTTCTTCTTGAATGCAATCCTCCCAAACCACATCAAATTTCATACTTTCTTTTCTGGCACACATGGTTTGGATGAATGACTCCCAAGTTCTAGTGAGACCATTTAGAGCAGTCATGACTTGTTCATCTTCATCAAGGGTATCTCCAATAGCATCTAGTTGTTCATTGAACTGAGAAACCCTTGAGAAATAGTCTTGAATATATTCTCATTTATTCATCTTGGTGCTCTTCAATTGAGCTCTCAGGTTCATCTTCCTATTGATCTTCTTTCCTTCATACATTCTGGAAATGGAATCATACATTTCCTTTGGGGTCTTCTTGGATGCCACTTGGGGAATCAAGTGGTCCTTAATGGAATCAACAATAATTCTCTTTTCCCTAATCAAGTCCTTCCTATACTTCTCTTTGGTTTCATCTTCTGTAGGTTCTGCAACCTCATCTTTGATATATTGGGCAAGATTATTCTCTTCAAGAATGAGACCAATTCTATATTTCCATGCCCGAAAATTCTCTATACCCTCTAGCTTGTCTTCAAGCTTAGTACTTGGGGCCATCATACCTAGGAGGTCACCAAAAATTGAAAATTCCAAAAATGAAAAACTGACCTTACCAGGAGATTGGCTTGACTGAGGTGAGGTGACTGATGTACTTACTTTCTGGAAACTTCAATTTTTCAGCCT
Source organism: Larix kaempferi (assembly GCA_027924585.1). NCBI lineage: Eukaryota > Viridiplantae > Streptophyta > Pinopsida > Pinales > Pinaceae > Larix > Larix kaempferi. Next base: position 18,535,589 of record BSBM01000893.1, read on the forward strand.
CCAAACTTGACCAGCGAATTTCGGGCCTGCTGTAGAAATCTGGTTCTGGTTTTCTGGTTTTTCGCACTTTTTGTCAAACTAGGGTTTGACTTTCCCATAGTTCTACCCAACCAAAAACCTCGATCTAGGGTTCAAAACTTTGATTTTGAGGATGGATATCCAGCCATGCAATCAGAATCCAAAAATATCAACTTTTGCAGAAACCCTAATTTTCATCGGAGGAGGAGAGAGAGAGATTTTCACCTTGTGAAAGATGTTCTATTCAGGCTAGCTCTGATACCATGTTAAGTTTATACTAATTTGACTAGCAAGATCACTGAAAGAAACATAATCACAAGATAGACAGAAATTTTATCCTTGGAAACCCTCATGGGGTAGAAAACCCAGCAAAGCTTTCCTCAATAAGATGATCAACCAAATACAAGATGTACTCCAAGACTAGAGCTCCTTCTCTACCTCGTATGCAGACCTCTCTCTCACTTGTGCGCTAATTTCCAAGTGATGGAAGTGTGTGATAAGTGAGGAACATTCTCCTCTACTTATACTTGTTTCCCGACTAACTTTTTACCCTATGGGGCCGACCTCTCCTAAGAGAGTCTAACAACCCCTAATAAAATGACTCAGGGCCGACCCCCACATGGTAGATCTAATCACCTTGGTTACCACAATCCATCGAAGGAATAAACATCTCTGGATACATAGTAAGGTCCCATTGGAGGAATGAAACATCTCCGGAATAATACAAATATAATATTCTTAGAAGTTACAATATTTCAACAAGAACCCTGTCTATGGCTAGTTGGCGTTCGACCGCAACATCAGTTGCAACATTTTCCTAGGATTTGGATATGATACTTCCATCCACTCCCCATACCTTTCAGACCACTAAATTAACCTTCTCATAGAACCCCAACCTATCTTTCACATCATTCTCCCAAAACCCTAATACATGGCCATAAATTGTAGGTATCCCTAGCCTCATCCTTGTCCGATAAGACAAGACGCGATAAAAGAACCACATCCAACAATAAACCTAGAGATAAAATTACCCCTACTGCACCCTATCTTATCTGAGCACTTTGAGAAAATTTTTAGTTTATGGCCTGAGCCATCCCCTTCATCACATTTAGAGCAAGGGCTTCTAGGTGACCACCACACCGGGTTCCATAACAAACTTGATGACATAATAGTAGGTGAAATAATTTCAAGAGGGGGGTAATCTTGATGAGACTTGCCCGAGATAGAGGCCATGATTGGAGGTAGGATGGACAACTAAATCTGCCTTCTAGTCCCCTAATTTTGATTCTTTGCTTCCTTTGGTGACTACGAACATTGCATCGAAGGACCATGATTCCTCATCTCTATACCATCATACATCAAAGCATGAGTGACTTCATCCAAGTCTATAATTGAATCCAAAACCACATTTGATCATTTCCCATAGATTTGTTTCCTAGTCCTTTCCCCTCGTCATCAATTATCTTAACAGACCCCCTTGGCGATCCAATCACTTTGTCTATCCGGGGTGCCTTTCAACTAGGAACATTCATAGTATCAGAGGGTTCCCTTTCTATACTATGTCCCTTCCATCTTCGAGATCCAAAATTTCCTTTAATAGATACTAAGGGTGTTGGGACCCCCGTTCACACCTCAGCACTAAGAAGACCTGGATTTAGGTGGTCCTCATTTCCAAGTGGATTTAATCCCTCCTCACTTTTTCCACATGGAACATCCTTAATAGACACCTGAAACCCTTGCTCATTAGTCCATATATTCATAATGAATGTGAGATGACATTATTTGACCAAGTGTCCTTGGCCATGACTACATCAACATTGAAAAGGTATGCCTTCGTAGTCCAACCTTTGAGAGAACTCCTTTGTCCCTCTATTCGAGTCCAAATATGCCACCAACCCTTTATGTAGGTCCACTTAGATAATACTATGAGCCATTGTCATTTTCCTAGTCTCCATAAACAACATATCCGTTGAAAGGAAAAATACTACGCTGTCGCAATCACTTTGAAAGTGTCCCATAACCATAATTCCATGGGTAAGCCTGGTAATCAGACCCACATCAACATATGTTCTATTCTCTCCTTCCTCTAGTTAAAGATCGTTGTCCATAATTTTAGAAAGATAGGAGGTAATTCCCACTTCCACAATCATTTTAAAATTGTGAACACATTATCTATGCTTTTGAACATCACTGCGAACCATCCACTAGGAAGGAATTCTGCCATCAAAGTGTGTCCTAGTGTTTGAGACCAATCGAGGCCTATGTAGATCTTCAGGCTACGGTTTCTAAACATGTAGTTCCTCACTTGACTAACCACTGTCATGTCCACCATGGAATCCACCTCGAGTAATTTGATATCCTCACTCAAAACCAACTTCACCAAAGTTCCTTTAGATATTACACACTTCTTCTTTTTCCTTCGATGAAACTCTACACCGTCCAGGTCATCTTTTGTAATGTCCCCAATTTGGAAAATTTCCCAATTTAGTCAATTTTTGAAACTTGGACTAGCAAAGCCCCAAACTGTCCCAAATGATACCAAATATTTTCGAATGGTGTATGGAGTGGATTGAGATGTATTTGGACACATTAAATCAGCTATTATATTCTTGGACACTTTCCAAATACTTCAACAACTTTCATTTACAAGTAGAGAATGTAAGGCATAATTACTAGGAAAATCGATGTCGAAACCCCCAAGGGTAGAGGGCTCCAAAAGAATACTAAGGATTTCGAATTGGGACTAAGAGTGTTTGAAAGGTATTGAGAAATAAAAATGAAGCTGATTTGTTCTTTTAAACTCTCAAAATACTTATGCAACATTCATTTAACTTTAGGAGAAAATTGGGAAATTTACTAGTAAATTCGAGGTTCAAACCCCCAAGGGTAGAGGTCACTAATGGCTTCCCAAATGCAGTATGAAAATCCCAAATTTAAGAACAGATACATGTATTAGTTAAAGGAACTCAATGGGCACCCAAATTCATCATTAATCAGTTTCTAAAGGCTGTTGCAACTCCCATAAATCAGAGGTTTGTGGACATGTCTTCACATAGGGGGAAATGATAGGAAACTTCACCACTTGCTATGAAATTCGAGATTTGTGTTCCAAAGGATTATGTAATGTATATGAAACTTATTCAAGACATTAATGAATCTCCATAAATCATAAAATTCATCGATATGAACTGATAGAAATCCAAATATAGCAACTTCAAGCTGTCATAATAAGATATAGGGAAAATGGCACCATTTATGCATTGATTGGTATTTTTACATAGTTCCACTTGGTATTTCGACCTGAGGATATTATGAGCATCAAATATAGAGAAAATATATCATATTACAAATAAATGGTTTATATTGGACTCTCACAAAGATATCATCATCTCACCATGTGCGCCCTTCCTCCAAGAGCCAAAATATGCAGAGAAATGTGAGATAGAGATGGGAACAAGTTGAAGAAGAAAGAATCACGAGCTTCCCTGTAGCTTCAACCTGCAACAAATAAATCCATTGTAGCTCTAAATTAAAGTTCTGAATGACCTCTCCAATTTCCAATTAGGATGGGAATCTTTCACCCTCGAAATTGGTACTAAGGCAAGTAGAGTAAACACTCCACTAGCATGGACAAGCTAGAAGCTCTCCAAATTGTAAAGATGCAAATAAAAAATGATCAAAAGCTGCTTGAATTCTTTTTTCTTGTATTTTATAAACTTCTCAAGTCCTCCATGGGTCGAATTCCTTCCAAAATCCTCATTCCAACTCAAGTTGGGAAGAGATTCCAATGTGTGCCACTTCGCCAACAATTCCTAGTCTCCATCTTCCCTCAATTTGAATGGGGAAGCTTATTGGATTCCATAAATCCCTTGTGCACCCTATTGGAGGTTATTTTTATCACTGACATGCCATATATTTCAGATGTTAGCAATCAGGTCTGGAATTTGTCATAGGTGTCATAGAATCTTCATCATTGTTGTCATAGGAGTTAGGGAATCGAGCTCCAAGTGTCACAATTCTTCTAAGATTCCTCTTCCTCTTCCATGTCAGGTATTCTTCCACTCCAATTCGACCTTACATGAGTCATTCCATGAATAATACATCTTAAACTCCCCCAGGTATGTTACCCTTCATCTTGAACTCAAATTGGTGAGAGAATCATGCCAAGTGTAGTGAGAAATCTTGCCACATGTGGGTCCTACAAGCTCTTATGTGCCCTCATGATCCAATTCCACCTTATTTTCTTTGTATTATTATTTAATTGACCGATTTAATGTTAATTTGTAGTTCTAAGGTCATTTTGGGTCTTGTAGCTCCTTTACTCCAACGTTTAATGCTTCCACCCCCAACCTAGGGAACTAGTAATTTTCCTCCATGATAGTTCATTTGGATGGAAAATATTACAAACCAATACTTGGGAATTTTCTCTTGATGTGACCCACCTTGTCCATTTGGATCTAATTTTGAATTATTACCAACTTGGACATCATCCTTGGCAATTATTTGACCCTTAGCATCAATTTGACAAACTACCATGACTATGGCCAAGGGGCTTAGGCTATTGTGAGCTAATGCAAATTTTTGGGACATGACAAATCTTCCCTTCCCAATATTTCTTGTCCTCAAGCAATTTCAAACATGGATGTTGAAGAACCTGCTTTCTTTCCAAAACTTTGCTTCTAAAACTCTGAGTAATGGCACTCATGCACTACAATTGTGTGTTTCCAAAAGCAAGGAGATGTGTATTTTCTTTTTCATATTGATATCCCCTATGACATCACCACTAAACACCAAAATATTAATTAAATCCATCAAAACAAAGTTTTCACAATTACTCTTTTACCTCTTTCATATTTTGGAAATCCCTTTCTGTATAATTCTTTGAAGTTTCCACTGAGTTTCCCAACTTTGAGTATTCAATATTCTATGAAAAATTTAGAGAGGAACCACCATGCTTGCTACTGCACTACTATGATTAAAATCACTTTATTAAGTGGGGATCAATCTCCCATACCACTTGTGTCCCCCAAAAATTGAAACCAATGAGACTAAAATTTATCCCAGGGTCCCATTGCTTGTATTGCACTCCAACAATTAGGAGTGCTCTCCAACCCATACCATCAGGCAAGAGAATTCCTAGATCCCATTTTATTGTATGCATTCTTCCAAACATCATGAGTACCAAAGATATATCATCAAAGTACATAACAACATAATAAAAATGTACATCAAGGAGGTGCCTCATCAAAGAATCATGAAAGTGCTTATACCTCCAAGTAAGTACACCACCATTTTCCAAGTGCATACAAGCTGCAAGTGACCAATCAAATCTGCTCCAATGACATAGGTGAGGATACCATGTCCTATAATGCTGCTCCAAAAGTATGTAAGATGCATCAAAATAATCAGCCATGTATTCTTTCATCCAAGAAATGAATGAAGAATCTCCACTAAAATATGAACCAAGTAGGGAGCAAAGAAAACAATGAGCCTTCAAGGGGCTCACAAAAGTACCATTTGTGCATCCATGAATATGTGTATAATCAAGAAATAACAAAGGATGTTGCTACCAATAAAAATGTTCTCCAATCATATATATCTCCACCCAAGTATTGGATGAAGTTCCTCCAACATCAATTGAACTAAGCAAGGAGCAAGGAAAATCACGAGTCTTCAAGTGACTCAAGTGAACATCATAGGTGCATCCATGAAGATATGTATAATCATAAGGTAAAAAGGGATGATGCTGAAAATGTAAATAAGAAGGTTTTATAATCATTTCATCATCTAAAGGAGAGATAGGAGTTTCATACTCCTCATGTGGCACCATCAAAAAGAAACTTTTCACCCATACTTCATTAGGATGAATGATGCAAAATATGGAAGTGTAAGATGAGGGAGAATGAACCAACTCACCAAAATGATCAGAATATGAAAAAGTGTCATCATTTGTAGGCTCCATAAGGGTAGGATCATGCACATTTGATGTCTCTTCATATTTTTCAGAGTCACTTGGGAGTGACTTTCGATCCTCTTCATGTACTGCTTCTTCTACTTCACCTATTTCAGAACTAGGTGGCTCATGGGTTTCCTCCTTTCACTCCTTCAATAAAGCTGATGCATTTTTCCCCTTGGTTTCCTTAGGATCAATATATTTGGAACCTATTTTTGAATAAAACCCAAAAACTCTCTTCAAGTAGGAAACACATGCATTCCCTTAAGCTTCAGATATTTCACTGCTCTTTTCACTCACACACATATGATTTTCTCTCCAAGGTCTTTTGCAAGAAGGGAATAGACCTTTCTTCACTAACTCCACATCATCTATATTGGGAATATTTTCAAACACCCATTCAGAAAAGTATTCAAAGGAATGACCTTTTGTGTACCTCACTTATACAGATCAAGATATGCCTGATATTGTTGGGGCAAGGTTTTACATGTTGTTCTCAATCTTTGTAGTTCATTCATGGAATTGTACTCATAGGAGTCATCATAATAGTAAGATATGGCTGAAATTTATTCTTCAATTGATGAACCTAATGCACAGGTGCAAGGAACATGCTATGATACCACTGTAATGTCCCCAATTTGGAAATTTTCCCAATTTAGTAAATTTTTGAAACTTGGACTAGTAAAGCCCCAAATTGTCCCAAACGATCCCAAATTTTTTCGAATGGTGTATGGAGTGGATTGATATGTATTTGGAAACATTAAAGCAGCTATTATATGCTTGGACACTTCCCAAATAATTCAGAAACTTGCATTTACAATTAGAGAATGAAAGACATAATTACTAGGAAAATCGATGTTGAAACCCCTAAGGGTAGATGGCTCCAAAAGACTCCTAAGGATTTCAAATTGGGACTGAGAGTGTTGGAAGGTATTGATACATAAAAATTAAGCTTATGTATCCTTGTAAACTCTCAAAATACTTCTGCAACATTCATTTAACTTCAGGAGAAAATAGGGAAATTTACTAGTAAATTTGAGGTTCAAAACCCCAAGGGTAGAGGTCACTAAAGGCTTCCCAAATGCAGTAATAACCTCCCAAATTTTAGAAGAGATACATGGATTAGTTAAATTAATTCAATGGGAACAAAAATTCATCATTAATAAGTTTCTAAAGTCTTCTTAAACTCCCATAAATCAGAGGGTTGTGGACATGTCTTCACATAGGGGGAAATGATAGGAAACTTCACCACTTGCTATGAAATTCGAGATTTGTGTTCAAAAGGATTATGTAATGTATATGAAACTTATTAAGGAAATTAATTACTCTCCATACATCATAAAAATCACAGATATGAACTGATACAAATTGAAATATAGCAACTTCAAGCTCTCATAACAAGATATAGGGAAAGTGGCACCATTTATGCATTGTTTGGTATTTTTGCATAGTTTCACTTGGTATTTAGACATGAGGATATTATGAGAATAAAATACAGATAACATATATCAGATTAAAAATAAATGGTGTATCTTGGACTCTCACAAAGAGGTCATCATCTCACCATGTGCGCCCTTCCTCCAAGAGCCAAAATATGCAGAGAAATGTGAGATAGAGATGGGAACAAGTTGAAGAAGAAAGAATCACAAGCTGACCTGTAGCTTCAACCCTCAACAAATAAATCCATTGTAGCCCCAAATTAAAGTTCTGAATGTCCTCTCCAATTTCCAATTAGGATGGGAATCTTTCACCCTCGAAATTGGTACTAAGGCAAGTAGAGTAAACACTCCACTAGCATGGACAAGCTAGAAGCTCTCCAAATTGCAAAGATGAAATTAAAAAATAATAAAAATATCCTTCCCTTATTTGTTCTTGTATTTTATAAAATTCTAAAGTCCTCCATGGGTTGAATTCCTTCCAAAATCCTCATGCCAACTCAAGTTGGGAAGAGATTCCAATGTGTGCCACTTGTCCAACAATTCCTAGTCTCCATCTTCCCTCAATTAGAATGGGAAAGCTTCTTGGCTTCCATAACTCCCTTGTGCACCCTCTTGGAGGATATGTTTATCCTTTACATGTCATATATGTCATATGTCAGCAATCAGGTCTGAACTTTGTCATAGGTGTCATAGAATCTTCATCATTGTTGTCATAAGAGTTAGGGAATCTAGCTCCAAGTGTCACAATTCTTCTAAGATGCCTCTTCCTCTTCCATGGGAATTATTCTTCCACTCCAATTCGACCTTACATGAATAATGCCATGAATAATACCTCTTAAAATCCCCCAAGTAGGTTACCCTTCATCTCGAACTCGAATTGGTGAGAGAATCATGCCAAGTGTAGTGAGGAATCTTGCCACATGTGGGTCCCACAACCTCTTATGCGCCCTCATGATCCAATGCCACCTTATTTTATTTGTATTATTATTTAATTAACCCATTTAATGTGAATTTGTAAGTCTAAGGTCATTTTGGGTCTTGCATCTCCTTTACTCCAACTTTTAATGCTTCCACCCCCAACCTAGAGAACTAGTAGTTTTCCTCCATGATAGTTCATTTGGATGGGAAATATTACAAACCAATACTTGGTAATTTTCTCTTCATGTAACCCACCTTGTACATTTGTATCTAATTTTTAATTATTACCAACTTGGACATCATGCTTGGCAATTATTTGACCCTTCGCATCAATTTGACAAACTATCATGACTATGGCCAAGGGGCTTAGGCCATTGTGACCTAATGCAAATTTTTGGGACATGACATCTTTCAACTTCTCCCCATTTATCTCTTTCTATATCAAGTATCAACCACTCTCCAAGTCCCTTGAAAGGATATTTTATCCCCTCAACTCTTTTTTACCCACCCAATATCCCACAAACCTGTTGCGGATCTCACATACACTTTCCAAAAACTTAGGAATCACATCAGTCCTTGGCTCCTTCAAAAGCCTATCAATAACATCCACTCCAGAAAACTTGGAAAGATACAATTCCATTAACACTATAGCAAAAATTATGTCTGCTTACTTCTTCTTTTGCATATCTACCACTACACAAGCGATGTTCAAAGAACACACATAGTTTCTTCCTTCAACACCCTCAGGTAACCACTCTTTTGGAGGACATGCTTATAAAATATTATTTGGTGAAAAAAGCATTGCATTAACATACCTGATGTTGGATTTGAATGTAGAGGAGATTCCATGCCCTGTATACACAACCTTGTCCATCGGTGGCTCTCAAACATGAGCCAATACAGTTTGCCGAGGTGGCAAGTTTAAACCCCACGAGTTTCCCATTAAAACAACATGCATTAAAATATTTTGTTCTTGAATAGCCACCATTCCACATAGTCCTCTAGCTAGTGAAGGTAATGAAGGACTACAGACCCTAGTACAAAATCGTAGATCACCTGTACCCGCACCACCAATGACCTTAGGATGAGAGTTATTATCATTACTTGATATTTCAATGAGCACATGAATTTTCCCTATATTGGTTTTCCCACTACCACCGAAACCCAACTCTTCTTCCATGTTTGAAACCCATGAAGATGGACATGAAAAAATCTTAAATCTCACCAATGGATCTTCAGAATAATCCACCTCATCAAACCCTTTATCTCACAAAACCATACAAGGATCGTGGTCTCCCATCCTTAGCCCCCTTTGCTCCAATTTATAATTAAATAATCATGTTGTTATACTTGTTTTTTTCCTTGGAAATTTTGTTATACTTGTTATACATGCTATTAGTCCAATTAACTTCAATTAATGTGATTACAAGTTAAGTAATAGAATGCACATACCCACTAAATATTTAATTCTTTGCAAATTGATAACAAGACAAATATCATATGTGCCTTGGGTGAGACCTATTTCCTTCTAAAAGGTTGAATATGTTGGCACTCTAAACTACATTGGCTTGTGTTGAACACATTTTATGGACTTCAAGCCTACCTTAAATCCAACACTCATTGAGTGTAGTTTCATTTGCTTAATTGTACCCTTTGTTTCTCCTTATTTTTGCCTCTTTGGATTCTTAGTTTTTCTAATGCTTGTGTTTCCTTCCATTCTTATATGAAATTGTTTATTTAATCCACTCATTCCACTTGTCATGTTATTATTTTTTCTACACCTCATAATCCATTGGGTTCATGATTATTTTTTATCTGTTTCGTTCTCCTTGTTGGGTATTTACTTTTTCTAGTGTATTGGAGTTTCACTTTGCCTCGTCATCAACTTGCATTGCTTTTTTATTTCAATATTTCTATTTCATATTGGTGACTATAGGAGTTAAGTGTGATTCTAAATATGGGTATCTTCACCCAAAATTGTAATTCAAATATTTCCTTTTATCTATATCATTGGTGTGATGGTATTGCAACTTTGATATAAAAAATTATGGTCCATCTAGCAATCTTCCTCAACAATTTTTTCTACTTTGTTCATGTTAAGTATTCTCTTTCCAGTTCTATGGCGGTTTCCAAACCTTTCCATCTTCTTCTTCTTATCAGTAGAACAATTATTTGTTATTATTAATTTCCTACATACTTCCCTTATGGTTACTCAATTATTAGGGGAGTGTTGTAGGATGACTATTATATCCCCACACACTAATGTATGAATATTTTACCCACTAAAATGCATATTTGATGGATTATATCCTTAATCTCCCTTGGGATTCAAACCTTATAGTTTCTTAATCACTCTTCTTTTTTATAAGCTTACACCATGTGACTGCATCATATTATAGATACTTATAGAACCGATACATGTATTTTTAACACATTAAGGTGTAGTGGTAGGGTATTGGAAAATTTTCATTTTTCATGTTAACCCTAATTCTCATTGGCTTTATTATTGTTGCTACTAACAAAAATGTGTAATTATAAATATGTAAATCTACATGGATATCATGTCATACCTTCATAATATCTAATTATAAATCATCCTTAACTCGTTGATCCATTCGATATTCTCTTTGTTGTATGTGACTCTTAATAGTAGGTATAACCATTCCCTTGAAGGAATAGTTCATACTAGTGATATTTAATGGTGACATTATAATATGTGAAAATGAATATAATGTACAAAATCTGTGTATGATTAAAAGATGATGGCAACTAGAGAAGTTAGGGATGATGATCTGTTGAAGATCACTTTTATTGTAATAGATAGTTGTGGAGATGGTTGAACAAACATTCCATATTATGACATGGTTGTTATGGTCACCTATTATATAAAAGGGACCTCATTGTAATTCTAGATCAATACAATGTGACATTGTCAGGCTATTTTGTGTTCCAATGTGTGAATGTTTACATGGTTTGGCTGCTCAACTTCCCAACATGTGCTCTCAAATATGAAGGTTTCTGAAGCCCAATTTGTGTTGAGCTTGGTGTTTTCATTGATGTCAAAGAGATAGTTGAACTTTGTGATGGAATTGGAGTCTTAATGCCAGTTTGAAGAAGTATATAGAAAATATGTGTGCAAGTCTCAGCAAGTCCCACCAAATGTCAAAGAGATTATTGAACTTGGTGATGGCATGGAGTCTAGAAGCCAATTTGAAGAAATATATAGAATAATCTTGTATGTGCACAAATCCCACCAAGTCATGGGACTTTAGTGCGCAAGTCCCACCAAGTCATGGAACGCTTGTGCACAATGCCCACCAAGTCAATGCAAGATAAGGACAAGTGGATGAATTACCACAAAGACATTGAATATACACAAGTGTGCACAAATGAAAGAATAAGAGGGGTTGTAAGCTTGACCGAAAATAAAGGAAGAAGGGATGTTATGGAATTAGAGAAACCCCAACTTGTGGACATATCCTTTGAGTAAAATCAGTATAAATAAGAGAAAGATTGATGTGTGTTGAGATAAGCTTGGGTGTGCAAAATATGCAGCATTTTGAAATTGCAAGCTTTAGGGAACATATGAAATGCTCAGGGGAATCTATAACAGTATGACTTGAGGAAGTGTGCAAGGTTACAAGACAAAGTGAAATACAAGGTGGAGTCGCAGGGAAATATGAGGAGCATGTGAGAAGAGCACAAAGAGAATCCGAATAAAGAACATTTGAATAGAAGGATACAAGGAATGATTTCACACAAAGAGTTGGAAAGGTGAAGTACAATTTGTTCAGCAGTTTGCACAGAACAAAGGAAGCAGTTCAGAAAGTGCACAGTAGTTTGTGATCGAGTACACAACAACAAATCTATATCCGGGTGGATGGATGGGGCAAGAATAGAATATTGGTGTCTTCTATAGGTTGGTTCTTGGCAGCTCAGGTTAGTGCTTGACCGCACAAGTTGGTGCTTGCTGATATGAGTTGGTTCTCATAAGAGTACCGATGTCCTCATAGATTGGTTCCTATAAAACAACAAGTTTGTGTTTTCAAGGGATTGGTGTTCCCGTCTGATTGGTGTCGAAAAAATCAATGAGTTGGTGCTAACACTTGTAATATTGGAGATTTGTGGCTCCCAACATTGTTTGTAATAAGAAGATTTCTATATATAAGATTTCTATACACATTCTTTGCGAAGTGTTATTTGTTTTAGATATTGCTTATGATAAATGGTATATATGTTAATGTGTTATTATATGGTATACAAAAATGTTTGAAAGAATAAAAAGTGCATGTTATTGATTCACCCCCCGTTTTATTATCACTTGGGTCCAACAATTGGTATCAGATCCGGTTCCTTTAGAAACAGTCTAGCCAATGGAAGAAAGATCATTGTGCAATCTAGATTTATGTGCAAACATGGGCAGATAGAAAGGTCTCTCAACAAACCGAGCACCACGCTTTGATGGATCAAATTATGCTTTCTAGAGTATAAGAAATGGAAGTCTTCATACAAACACTTGGAGATGATATTTGGATGGAAGTTGTAAATGGCTATAAAGTCCTAGATACTCCTCCAATTGATGCTGGTGATAAAAAGTTGTATGAATGTGATGCAAAATCCAAAAACAAAATACTATGTGGCCTAGCAGACTCAAAATTCACAAATGTTATGCAGTGTAGCTCAGCAAAATCAATATGGGACAAGCTTCATATAATTTATAAAGGAGATGACACTGTAAAAAAGAGAAAATATACAAACCTATAGAGTACAGTTTAAGAGCCTAAAGATGAAGGAATATGAAAACACTGCATCCTACTTTCTTCGTGTAGATGAAATAGTCAATACTCTCAAAGGTATTGGGGAAACAGTTCCTAAAGAAGAAATTGTATAGAAGGTGCTAAGATCTCTACCTATGAGATTTGATCCTAAAGTATCAGTCCTAGAATATAGAAATGATCTTGATAAGGTAACAATGGATGAAATCCATGGAATTCTCACCGCCTATGAAATGAGAACTGAAAAGGAGAATCCTTCAAGAAGTGGAGAAACATTCAAGGTCTCCAAGAAGACAAGAGGAAGCAAGCAATATTTCAGTAAGAATTTTTTTGATGAATCTGATCTTGGATAAGCAAACTTTGTGAAGAAACTTTAGAAGTGTCGTGGAAAGTACAAAGGAAAGCTTCCTTTCAAATGCTTTGAATGTGGTAAAATAGGCTATTTTTCTTCTAAATGTACTTACAAAGAGAATACAAATAGTGATGATGAGGAGGATTATGATCGTGAAGAAAAGAAGAAGATATCCAAAGGGAGTAAACCGGAAAATTTTAAAAGGTTTGGCAGAAAAAAGAAAATTCTATACTCTAAAGAGGACAACAACTCAACATATGACGATGACATTTGTGGTGATGAAAGATAAGTGCTCTTTATGGCAATAGAAGAAGAATGTGAAAATGAGAAATATGAAGATGAAGTAAGTGATGAGGTAGACTATGAAGGAGAACTTATAAGTGCTTTAGAGGATTTGAAAAACTCAAGAAATAAGAATAAGTATTTAAAAGACCAACTGCTGAAGTATGAAGACTAGATAGAAAAGGTCAAAAGAATAAAAGAAGGCCTTGTAGGAAAGCTGAAATAAAAGGAAACAACATATGATGAACTGGAGAAGGAAAATATATCCTTAAATAAAGAACTACAAAAGGTAAATACTCACTTAGGATATCAACAAAATTTTGGTGGAAGATCTAAGGAGTGGATGAAATCATTAACAATCAAAGATCAAATTCATACAAGTTTGGATTGGGATATGAACAAGACAAGAGTGACAAGGATTTAATTACACCTCACCATGAAGCAAGTACAAGGATCTTTGAAGATGTACTTAAGTGTCCTATCAAAGAGAAATACAATAGAAAGAATGACCAACAATTCTCCTATCGAAACAAAGGATCTATACAGTCTAGTAGACCTCTCACTATCAGGCACAAAACTATCTTTTTGGGGCATTATTATTTTTATAATAATTTTGGTTATAAGGTTGAAAATTGCAAATCACTTGCAAACAATAATTTTGAGAGAAATAGAGGTCTGTTGGCTTGGTTTTGCAACCAAGCTTAGTGCTATGGGCACCTGCTAACTATTAGCGACAGTTTCAATATTAAGCAAAAACAATAAACTAAATCTAAAACTCAAAACTAAACTAGCATGTGCATATCATAATAATCTTTTCGAATTAAAACAAGAACAAGAAATGGAAAAAATAACTTTGTATTGAAAATGGGGGCAAGCAAGTGCTTGCCATAATAATACCTCCAAGTGATGAAGATAGTTGAGAAGCTCCAAGGATGAGCAGCTCCAAACTCCAAAGGGTCCTTTCTCCAAGGTTGCTACAATGGCCAAAATCTCAAGGGAGATTTTGGCAGCATGAGGATAGGAAGATGGATGGATGTGAAATGAGGAGCCCCTACCACCTTTTTATAGGTTTTGGTGGTGGGGAATACCATAGTGGTTTTGTGGAAACCAATGGTATTGACCAACATGGTTTAGGTACTTTTCCCTCCTTTTTCCTTTTTTGAATATTTTTATTATTTTTATTCCCTTTTTAATATTTTTGGGAATTTTGGACCCTTTTTGAGGGTTTTTTATGCTTTTTTAGGAAAAATACTCATTTTGAGTGGAAAAAGGGGTGTATTAAGGTATTTTGGTGACCTTATGTTGGCTTTTAGAGGCTCAAATGGTGAAAAAGTGGACAAATGGGTCATGTGAATAAGGAAATGAGCTAGTGAGCACTTTTTGGGTGTTAACAGATTGCCCCCTGATGTGTGAGGGCAGGAGCTCATCGTATGGCCGATAGACATCATAGTTCTTTTGTCTTTTTTCTGGGGTTTGGGGAGGAGAAGAGATCGTTTGGAGATTGGATCCATAGACCTTGGAAGCTGCAAAAACAAAAAATATTACATGGCCTCAATATGAATGAGGAATAATCTCTGATAATGGACGAGGCGGGCATACCCATGCTCGTATCAAGACATATACATAACAATTAGTCCCAAGAAGGGGGATCTAATACATAAAAAATATACTGGTACATCATAATGGTCCAGAGGGGACATTATTTTGGGATGTACTCATGATCATGACATGAATGATCTCAATAACTGATACACTGGAATAACTGATGAAATGCTGAAACTGAAGGTGTCCAACGTCTGTAATGATTGTGAGCCATCTCTGGGAAGTATATGTAACTGTATACTCGAGGGAGTATAAAACTGGGGTACATCTGAATACTGTCGCCATGCGCAACCCGGATATCTATAGGAAAAGTATAACTGGTTGTATCCATAGGTAGACTCTCAAATGTGGAGGAGTCAGATGGTATCCGGGGTCTTCGACTGATAACTGAAAGGACCAATACCCTATGCGAGTCTCAACGATGCGATCAAGGTGTTGAAGTCGAGCATGTGAGAAACAACCATTTGGAGAAGCACTGGGGACTCTTCTTGAAATGATCCGTAGGCACTCATCATAAATGGTGATGAGTCCAAGCCACAGGGACCTCTAGGTCTATCCTCTGGAATAAATTTGGTTGTCGTCGACAGAGGGAGACCAACAACTAACAAGGCAATGATGTTTCCTTGATAGGAGTGTGAGGTGTAGGACTGAAGTGTGGTGGTACTGATGGTAGGACTGACATACTTGTGGGGATGGGAAGTAACTGGGGTCATATAGTGGGTAGACTCAAACTTCCTTTGTTCAGAGCGTGATGACATGGTTGACCTGGCAGCGTAGGGAACTGACTTGTAGGTGTGGGTATCATTGCTTTTACGGACTGAAGGGTATGTATTGACTCTGGGGGGGTCAAGCTGATGGGTGCTGTTGAGGGATTCTCAGGGTGACATACTGCAGAATACTTTGAACAAAGGCGACCAAAATGAGGAAGCTGCCCTGTGAGTAGACGTGATCTGTTGTGGCACCGAGAAGTACCATTGGGTCCTTCTTCATAGTTTTAATGAGCTCTAAGAAGGGATAAAAGTGTGCTCTGAAATGGTACTGTCCTGTGGATTTTGTGAGCCCAGGATTGTTCGTGCTCATTGGTGCTTTCATTTTTTAAGGAGTCTGAAAACGATAAGAAGACTCTGCAGTGGTTGTGACTACTGTCCTGTTGGTTTTACAAGCCCAGGATGGTGGTTGCTCATGGTCGCTTTCATGTTTAGAGAGTCCGAAAGCGGTAAGTGGACTCTATTGGTGTTCTTTTTCGTAAGTTAGTCTCCAAAGCCCGAAAAAGCATAAAATGATGCAGATGGAGAACTCTTCTAGCCGATGTGACTAGAGTATTCCTTTTTCGTAATTAGTCTACAAGGTCCAGAAAAGGGGTAAACTTATACCAAGTAGACGCCCTTTCAGATACGTTTAGCGAGCATGAAAGGAAGCAAGGTTGCTCGGCGATCTTTTCATTGTTTTAGGAGTCAGAAAAGAGCTTAACAGAAACTCCCTAAGTGCCTTTTTCGTAAAAGGGATTGCTCGGCCCGAAAAAGGGATAAAAATATACCGAACAAAAAGGAATTGATGGAAGTGAGAAAAGGTCTCAAGCATCATCGTGATTGCGGAAAACTGAATCCGGTGACATAAAGATTGTCAAAAAAGGGGTAGCTGCCATTATGGCATGCAAACCAAGGTGATGGGTGACATTTTAAAAAATGCCTGAAAAATATGGAGGTGAGAGTGAGAAATGATCTCAAGCATCATCACGAGTGCGGAAAACTGAATCCGGCGATATAAGGCATGTCAATAACAGACGACGGTCGATATGGCACGTAAATCGAGGCGACGAGGGGGGCATGGAAAAATGCCCAAAAAATATGGGCGTGAGAGTGAGAAATGATCTCAAGCATCATCACGAGCGTGGAAAACTGAATCCGATGATATATGACTCGTCAAGAACGGACAACAGTCGATGTGGCACGCAAACCAAGGCCACGAGGGGGGCAAAAAATGGTCAAAAAATGGACCCCATGAAAACAGGAAAAGGAAAGAACTAGCATGAAGTTCTCGCTGTGCTGATTCCAATGGTACTAACGGTTTGAGAAACGGACGTCGTATGAGACCAGAATGGCTGTTTTAAAAAATGGTGGAATTTCTATAAATAGGGCGTGGGGTCCATATTACGTGTCATTGTTACGTGCGAGTTTGGCAGAGCATTCAGAGCTCTTTCTTGATTTCTGGGAGATTTGACCGTTGGTTTTCGATTCTGCGAGTTTTAGGTAACCCTATTTGCCTTAGCCTTTTCAATTGTGTGTTTTTTGGTTGGCGGCGGGCCCCCGAAGGCCGTGAAATTCCACGTTGACCTCCCAACGTAGAATATCGCGGGTTTCGGGTCTCTTCCCACGATGAACCTCACGGGTTTTAGGCTGACAGTCGCGATGTTCATCGCGACTGTGAGGTTGGAACCCGCGATGTTCATCGCGAGTTCATGGGAGACAGTCGCGATGTTCATCGCGAGTGTCGCAACCAATACCCGCGATGTTCATCGCGGGTTTTTGTATGGATGCCGCGATGATCATCGCGGCTTTTGATGGAAAAGCCGCGATGGTATTTTTTGCAAAAAAAAAAAAATTTGCTGGGGCTAAAAATTTCTTCTGTTTTTTGGAAGGATGTTGAGGAGACCGTTGGCTTCATGGCGAGAGCGGGAGATAGATGATGATTTGATGCAGAGGATTCAGACTGATCCGGGGGTCCGGCATACTCTAGCGGTGAGTGGACTCTTGAAGTTCGCTCAAATCCCACCAATGCGTTCAGTGAGACGGCTCCTGAACAAGTTGGCGAGTTGGTGGGTGCCTGCAGAGGGTGCTTTTATGATTGGGGGGCAGAGGTTGGAGACCACCCTCACAGACGTATATTTTCTCACTGGGTTGCCTCATTTAGGGGAGGTGGGAGATCTTCTGCCGAGGATCCCGCCAGATGTTGATATGGAGGATTTTCTACAGACCTTTTGTGTTGATGGGGCCATTTTGTAGAACAGTGCTTTGAGTCTGCGATCATTACGGGAGTGGGATATGAGGGCTGTTGGGGCATGTGTGCTGCGGGTGCTGGGTGCTGTGGCGCCACATCGTTTGTCAGGGGGACAAATGATGATGGTGGACTCTGTGCTTCGGCGGACCTATTATGCGTGGGGTCAGATGTTTCTAGCTGGTGTCCGGAGAGATCTGGACAAGGCCAGTCGGGAGGGAGGAGAGTTCTGTTATGCCTCCTTTCTATGTTGTTTTTTCTTCGAGTGGGTGCCGACCTTGCGACCACGGGTGCCCATTCGTGATGGTCTGGTGAGTGGGCTGCACATGGTGCGGTGGGGGCATATGATGCCTCGTGGCGGTGGTGGTGTCCGCGGGTTTTTTACGGAGGAGGTATATGAGCAGTGGGAACAGATGCCCCTGGTGATTGAGGATTACCCATATGCTGGCATGGACTATCGAGGCGACCCCGAGATGCCTTGGGCCCAGGGACAGGCCTGGGGCCTAGACGGTATGTTTTGTGGTTTGTTTTATACTATATCATGTGATTTGTTTATGATTATAGTTAGATATGTATATGATGGTTTACTTGCCGGAGGTCGTTAAGGTGGTCTGATCGTTTCCGGGAACGAGCTGTAAGGTCATCAAAATAGACCAGCAGGATATGGACCAAATCGTGAAAACAATAGGTCATGGCCCGCTGGAAGGTGGCACTAGCATTTTTGAGGCTGAAAGGCATGACACGATAGGCAAAGGTGCCCCATGGGGTAGTAAAGGCAGTCTTATACCGATCCTCCTTATGAATCTGAATCTGGTTGTATCCGAAAAAACTGTCCATGAAAGATAGGACTTCATGTCCCGCGCACGCATCAATGAGTTGGTCAATAAATGGCGTGGGGAAATTGTCTTTGGGACAAGCGCGGTTTAAATCATGGAAGTCAGTACATACTCTAAGGGTGCCTTGTTTTTTGTTGACGGGAACGGGGTTTGAAACCCATGTGGTATAAGGAATAGGATAAATGAATCCTGCTTCGCGAAGTTTCTCAACCTCGGCTTTAATAGCGGGGAGCTTGGAAGGATGAATGGGTCGTTGTTTCTGACGAACGGGGGGGACATCAGGCCATGTGTCAATGTGGTGCTCTATAATGGTGGGGTCAAGACCAGGCATTTCGGTATAGGACCAAGCAAAGACATCACGGAATTCTTGAAATTTTTTTTTGTATGCCTGAGTTTCAGCCTGAGTGCAAGATGCACCCAACGAGATGAGCTCAGGTTTCCCAGGTGTGGTGGAAATGTCAATTTGTATAATGGGGGAAATGTTGGACATGTTCCCTTCTTCGAAGGCATCCGGTGCTGGGATGGGGTCCTTTAACCAATCGACCTTAGTGGGTATGCAATATTTTGATTCGACTGATAGCTAGTTAGATGCCGTGGATGTAGACGCCTCTAGGAGGAAGTATGAGCGATGGTGCATATCGTCCCAAGGGTAGTCGGGTGCAGTGAGTGTTTCCAAAATTTGTTCATCAGTATGGAAGTAGTCAGACCATAAATCAATGGGTTCTTGTTTGAAAGTGGTAGTCGAAGAGATCATATAAATGGTGTTAATCTCTCCGGATGAGGATGATACGGGAGGGTAGATTTCCTCAATGAGGGGAGGAGATATTTCTAAGTTGACGTTATTCAATTCATACAACGCTGCTCTGTAATCTAGGATATCAGGACAGTGATGTGAGTAATGACCATAAACACCACATATGGCACAAGGGTGGTTGGTGCGCAGTGACTTATCACGAAGCTTGGGGTTTGGGTAGAGTTTGACCACTGGGATGTTGGGGTCGTCGTCAAGCATTTGCATATGCTCCTGTAATGCGGGTAATTGTGGACACTGATGTGTTGGATGGCCTAACTCATCACACAATGAGCATTTAGGAGGAGCACGGAACACGGGGGGAGGTTTAACTGCCTTGGGTGGGGGTACCGCAGTGTATGGTTGTGGGCCTCTGCCCCCAGTGGGCCTGATGAGAGGAGGGGGATTCGTAGATGACGAAGGAGTAGTGATACCGGGAGGTGGTTGGGTAGAAGTGACAATGGGTTGCACCGGTTGCAGGATGACATTTGGTGTTGGCGGGGGAACGGGAGGCAAAATATACCACACGGGTAATCCCAATGTTAACCCGGGGAGACTAAGGGTAGCCATAACCGGAGCGCTTACTACACCTGAGGGAGGAACTAGAAAGGGGATTGTGTGGATGGGTGTAACATCGATGTGACTAGGGACCAATGGTGGTTTAGGGAACAAGGGTGGCTGATTGTTGGGTGTTTGTGTATTCTGTGAAAGAGTACAGAGGTCTGCGACGTGGGTTTCCGGTGACGGTGGTGGAATAGATTGGAATGTAGAGGTCATCGGCGCCTCGGAATACAGTCCGGGTCCCACTGAGGAAACGAATGAGGTAGTTGCACCACAAACAGGTTGTTCAACCATGGGGAGAACATTTTCAGGTGCAGCGGGGGCCTTGGGATCGTAATAGGTGAGTTGGTTGACCTTGACCACGCGTCCCTCATGGGGGAACTGCATGGTATGAAAAACGGATGAGGCAACATCCCACATGGCATAAATGTAGCTGTGACCAAGTAAAAGGTTATAGTCAAGTTGGGCATTGATGACCTCAATGTCAATGAGCACGGTTTTACCCGCCAGCTGGACGGGGACATTAGCTAAGAGACCTTGGGGTTGAGCCGAACGACTGTCATAGGCTCGCAACGCAGTGGTGGACTGCTGGAGAGTAGGGGATCCCAACTTCTGCCAAACGAATGTAGACATGACGCATGTAGAGGCCCCTTCATCGATAATGCACCGATGGATGACAAGATTCCGAACGGAAACGAAAACTTGGAACGCTAAAGTAGAAGGTAAGCGTGGTTTGGACTGGTCCGAATCGAATGTCATCAGTTGTGAATCATTGGGGTCAATGGCGCCAATGGCAGAGAGTAAAGTCTTGCGCTGTGAAGGACAGTTTTTCAAGACTTCTAAAGCAGACATGGCTGCAGGAGACTGGGCTAAGTCGTCTACAATGTTGTAATTCGACGCAGCACGAGCATTGGGATTATTGTTGATGCGACGAAGTGGGAAGCGAGGTGCTTTGGAAGCGCCATCAAGTGGAGCCGGAGGTATACGTAACGTTTGATCTGTGGGATTAATGTTAGTGTTCTTGTCGGTGGGAGGGGCTTCAGAGGTGGAGCCATATTGGTTCCGACGGTTTTGGAGGTTGGCATCGACGATTGACATCATAAACAAGTGGTGAGTACCTGAATCAAACATGGGTTGATCAGGAGCGGCATAAGTGATCTGTTGTGGTGGCGCGTTGTTCTGAGGGGGAGCTAACGGCTGAGTGTTCACTACGCCTTGGGTTGGAAAGGGATTTTGCAACACCAAAGGTTGATGTTGTGGTGGTGGAGGGTTGGGTGGCGGCTGAGGAGCCGCTTGCCCCTGACGATGGGCATCGTCAGTCCAGAGTTGCCGAGCTCGCTCCAAATGTGGGAAAGCATGTGTGTAATGACCATAAACCCCACAAATAGAACAAGGATGATTTGTTCTAAGGTTATTGTTCTTGGGCTGCCGGGGATTACGATCCGGATTCTAGTTGGGAGGAGCAGCGTTGTTATTTTGTGGAGGATTGGGAGGTGGAGGACCTTGCTGATGTTGTTGGTTATTTCCGCGGTTACGTCCTCTTCCATGGTTCTGTTTCCCACCCTGGTTGCACTGGTTGTTTTGGTGCTGGGGCTGGTTGTGCTATGTGTACACTTGCCCTTAAGCAGTGGGAGGACTTTGGTTCACCGCAGGTGCGGGAGCAGGTTGTGGTGGATAATAAGCCTGTGGGGCTGGAGGTGGTCCAGTTACCTGCTGGGGTTGTTGGTAACCCTGAGCTATTGGAGGTGTTGGGCTAGTTGAAACAGCTTGCTGTGGATAATACACTGGTTGAGGTGTGGCTGGGGGGGCGTATGCGGGTGGTGCATGACCAAAGCACTGAGGTGGACATGAAGGTCCATGGGTATGGTGGTGATGTGCCATGGGAGCATATGAATTGGTTGCTCCAGTTTGAGATGTAGCCCATGAAAGGTCGGGACCCTGGCTAGGATGTGCAACGGAAAAGGGTTGAGGATGCGGGGTAATACAACCAATGATGCCATCTGCGGCATGGGATTCCCTCGGCGCATCGTGTTGGGATGACTCGCCCCGAGGGGTGTCTGGTATAATGGTATATAGATAACCCGATTGGGCGTAAATGAGATCAAATTGTTGGGCTTTGAGGATGGCCTCTTCTTCAGATTGGGGTCGTTCGGATGCCACATCCTTCGCAATGAGAGGGAGGAGGTATTTTAGGAACCAATCTAAGAAGATGCGGTCATTTAACTTGATTTTGCAGAGGCTTCAGCGTCGACGCCACTCATGAATGTGGTCAGTGATGTGGGTGGCCGTGTTTTGTCTGCAAGACAGTAGGATCTCGACGCTCGCATCATAGCGGACAGGTAACTGAAAGAACTGCAGGAAAGTTGAGGCAAGGGAGGTAAAGGTGGCATGGGTCCCATGGGGCTACTCGATATACCACTTAGCTGCAGAGCCAGTGAAGGTGCGTTGTAACAGACGGAGGCGGACAGAGTCGTCCACTATAGAGTTGGAGGAACACCATAGATGGAAGGACATAATATGGTTCTGGGGGTCCTCACCTGCCTTGCCTTCAAACTTAGGGATGTCGGAGGGGAGTTTGGTGGGCATCTGAGGCCACGCAAGGTCATGTCTGATAGGGTCATTGGTTAACCTGGATAAGTCTAGTAAGTTCAGACTCGCCATGTAAGGTAAGGTAGCAGATAGATGTGGCGTAGTGACTGGGACATGACTAGTCATGGTGGTATGATGTGGGGGTCCAGTAGCGCCTAAGGGTATGCTTGGTATTGAAGGTATTTGTCCTCCAATAGCTGTGGTCTGGTATGGACCAGCGTTTTCGAGTGCAACATGGGTTACACCGGGGTTAGGAACAGTAGTGGTGATTCCTGGAATCTGGGTTGTGGTAATCAGAGGGGGTGTGACCCATATGTCGGGCATACCCATAACAGGTGGTGGCCCTGTGTTGGGAATTCCTATAACAGGAGGTGGCCCTGTGTTGGGCATTCCTAAAGATGGAGTGTTGCCCATATTAGGCATACCTAGGGGGGTGGTTGTTGTCATGGATGGCACCACAGTAGAAGGGCCCGTGGACATATCTCCTATGGTACTGGTAAAAAGTGGGTCGAACGGCGTTCCAGCCATAAGGTTGGTTGGGAATAACACAGTGGGGTTTTCGGATTCTACCTCAGAATCAGATGTGAAGTGAGGCGTGTCAGAATCGGATGACTGTATGGTTGACCGACGATGTGTCGAGTCAAGGGATAAGGCTCTACGTTGGTGACGTGGAGAGCCAAGTAGACTGAACTCTGGGAGTTCGCCCTGAAGACGACGAGAGCATCTAAAATTCTCAATGGTGAGAAGTAAGTTTTTGTGTAAAAATCTGTATAGTGTAAGGTGGTAATGTATAAAAGACTCGAAACCCTAATGCAACCAAAGGTGCAAGAAGGGGAGTGAAAATGAAGGCTCTCAGGCCAAAAAATCAACCTCAAAAAGCACTTATTATAGCAATTGTGCTATAATAAGTGGAGGGATGCAAAAAATGGTCAGAGTACCAACATACAAACAGCTTCTAGAAAAAATAGGTGTAACTAGACCAAAGGTGGATTGAATCATGCAAACACCTAACTAAAAGTATTGTGAATCAACAAACGATATTCTCTGCAAGGTGATGAAATCCAAGTCAGACAATATTGAGTGTTGAGTCAACGACTAGATATCCCCCTACAGGGAGGGACACCGGGTAATGAATCCTAAAGAATGGCAACTAGGATACTCCGTTCATGACACGTCCAGAAAAGGTAAATCTGCCATTTGGTCCTTTTACCGCAATACCCCCATACAGGGATATCTCGAGAACTGTGAATGGTAGCCCTTCGGTTACTGAATGGATTTCGGTATTCCACTCAGGCTTCCGGAACCATCCTCGCGACTTCAACCCTCCTAGGGGAGAGGCCTTCCGATATACTGGTTATGACCGTGCCAACAAATACTAGGAGATTTTGGTTCCCTAATGGACAACAGCTATGTCTCAGATGTAATAACTGAGGGGTGTTATTGGAACACCTATCCCCTCAATACTACCTAGCTACAAAGTTCTTTTAATGTTCCCCAAGTGGGGTTAAAAGTTTGTTGAAGTTAGGGTATATTTTAAGGCTCAGTTTAAATTATGTGTTTGAGTGGGTGCACGTGTGGTATTTTAAACTGAAATTGAAAAAGTGAATGCTTTGCAGAAAATATTCAAAAAACAAAGGATCTTTTGAAATATGAAAGAAAATAATATAACTTTTTCCAAGAAATAAATGGATTTCTTTTTCAAAAATTGATATGGGCAAAATTTCAAGGAAGTAAACGGCAAGATTTTAATCTAGATAAAATGCAAAATATATCCTTCTTTCAATTTCTGAAATTTTTTAAAAAGACTTTTTCAAAGGTGCATTCTAAATAGTAAAATTTTCCTATGGCTGTAAAATATGTAGGAATTTTAATACTGTAAAAATGTGCTATGTGGGCAGAAAATACAGTAAAAAATTAATTTTTTAAATGGATTGGCCGAATGAAAAAAATTGGCAGCGCAGGTTTTGACAGGACAGCCGCGATGGACCGCGTGGGTTTCTGTCGCACAGTCGCGATGGGCAGTTCGGGTTTCAGATGTGAAGCCGCGATGTGCAGTGCGTGATTTCGTCACACAGTTGCGATGTGCAGCACGGAAAAGGTCTGCGAAGCCGCGATGTGCAGCGCGCTAATCGGCTGCGAAGCCGCGGTGAACCGCGCAGAAAAGAGCCGCGCAGTCGCGATGAGCCGCGCGACTGTTGGGAAAAAAGCCGCGAGGCGAAAGCCGTACGCGGACGCCGAAAAACGAACCCGAAAATTGAAAATTTTGGGCTGTAAATGGCAATGAAATGGGCCAAGATCTAGAACAACAATGGATCTGCTGTCTAGGGTGGCAGATCTATGAATTAAACTAACTAATACAATAAAAAACTAAGATCTAAAGCAAAAGTGAGATCTAGAAATTCAAAAGCAGCGGAGTCGCCAAAAACTGTTGGCTTGGTTTTGCAGCCAAGATTAGTGCTATGGGCACCTGCTAACTAGTAGCAGCAGTTTCAATATTAAGCAAAAACAATAAACTAAATCTAAAACTCAAAACTAAACTAGCATGTGCATATCATAATAATCTTTTCGAATTAAAACAAGAACAAGAAATGGAAAAAATATTGAAAATGGGGGCAAGCAAGTGCTTGCAATAATAATACCTCCAAGTGATGAAGATAGTTGAGAAGCTCCAAGGATGAGCAGCTCCAAACTCCAAAGGGTCCTTTCTCCAAGGTTGCTACAATGGCCAAAATCTCAAGGGAGATTTTGGCAGCATGAGGATAGGAAGATGGATGGATGTGAAATGAGGAGCCCCTACCACCCTTTTATAGGTTTTGGTGGTGGGGAATACCATTGTGGTTTTGTGGAAACCAATGGTATTGACCAACATGGTTTAGGTACTTTTCCCTCCTTTTTCCTTTTTTGAATATTTTTATTATTTTTATTCCCTTTTTAATATTTTTGGGAATTTTGGACCCTTTTTGAGGGTTTTTTATGCTTTTTTAGGAAAAATACTCATTTTGAGTGGAAAAAGGGGTGTATTAAGGTCTTTTGGTGACCTTATGTTGGCTTTTAGAGGCTCAAATGGTGAAAAAGTGGACAAATGGGTCATGTGAATAAGGAAATGAGCTAGTGAGCACTTTTTGGGTGTTAACAAGGTCCTCACAAGAAATTCAGAGTTGACAATGTAAACAAGAAGTATAATGAAGTTATCAATCCCTTTAGCCTTTTGGAAATGGACATTGAATGCTATCAATGTCACAACTATGGGAATAAAGATCGAGACTGTAAAAACAGGTCAACAATTGTGCACCAGGATGAAACTAGAAGTTCCTTCTACAAGAAAGAGCACACAAATATTTGGCAGAAAAAGACCAAAGAACAATGCCAAGAAGAATGAAATATAGCATTGCATAAGGATCACTGACATAGTGAAAATGAATGTTCTAAACATGTGATAGAAGATGAAGGAGAGTGCATAGAATTACAAAGGGAGAAAGGAGATAATATGTCGTAGAAGGAGATGAAGGAAAAAAGGAACCAAGATAGAATGCAAGAAAATAAAAAGAGAAGTACTAACAATTGAAAAAAGTGGAAAAGAAAGGACACGAAGAGGAAACATTGTTCGACATAATTCAAGGCTTAACTCAAACCCTAGCCATAGACCAAGGACGAGCTCCAATATGATCAACACAAGGGAAACAAAGAGGACAATAGGGATAATTCACATGGTAAAAGGAAGCAGAGGATTGAAGGTATGAAGGGAAACTTCTTCTTCCACTAATGGAAGCAATTATTCAGAGGGTCAAGATGGAATAATTCATAAAAGAATTTGCGTAGAAAATGATTGTGACAAAGAACATAACTAACTAATGATGAATCTAGAAGCTACAAATAAACGTCAATGGACATTCGAGTCATTAATTTAAAAGAAAATAAATAATTTGGACTATAAGGTTTCATAATATTTCAAAAATTCAGTGGGACAACAAATTAAACCACCCTCAAAATACAAATTGTGAAAACATGGAAGTCTAGCAAAGTACATTTGCATTCCTCTAATAACCATACTTTGTATTATATTCAAATAGATGTCATTATAAGAATAAGAGGTAAATATATTCAAAATTAATCCAAAAGGACCTTTGTCATAGAAGCTAAGTGTCACGTACCCTCCCACCAAACCGACCAGGGGAGGGAACATGATAGACTTATGGAGTGCTAAAATTTGCCTCTGAGGCAGTATTATCAATTTCATTTAAATTTGAATGCATGTGAAGATGCATAATAACAAACACAACGGAAATGAATTCATATCACACACACATCATGCATATATCAACATTTCAACACATGCATAACAATCAAATCATGCACAGAGAAAAACTAACTCCCATGCTATACACATGCATCTAATTGTATCATTCAAACTGGGTCATCTCATTCAATTTAGCATAATTAACAGTAATCCATAATACACAATTTCATCATAAATAATCAGTAAACAGTTATCTTTAATTGGAGTTGTCCAAGCAACTGGTTATGGAAGAGAAACGTTCCACCCAACCGTAGGTCTCTTCCCAACCTATATTATTTGAACTGACAAACCACCCCCGATATGGGCTATGTATCCACTAAGGAGGAACTACTCAGGCTCACTCACTGCCAGAGTCACAAATACTTATGCTAAGCCAACACACAACTGGGTTTTTCAAGCATGCAGGGAGATAGGGAAGGAGAATGCTAAGCCAGTGAGATCAACCATAGAGCTACAAGCATCTCAACTAATCTTAGATAGCCTTGGAACCCACAATACCTACCACACCCAACACAAGGGAGGTTCCCTTCTTTGCTACATAGTCCCTCAGGCACCCCTTCCCTCCAGTTCTCTTCAGGGTGGGCATAGAAAGGTTCAAGTTTCTAGATCCACAAATATTATTTCCTTCATTGGGTTTATCAAGCAATTCCAACGTTTGATATCTCTCCTACTTCGATCCACTCTTGGATTTTTTCCAAATTTTGGCCACATGACTCCCAAAACGGAATTGAAATTTCCAACTTCCAAATCTGAGTCTTCCTATGGATTTATGGGCATTTGACACTCTCAAATTCATGCCAGGGTTAATGTCTATGGATTCCCCATTAGATTTTGCTGCTCACATCAAATTTTGGTTTTTTTTGACACTCTAAATCGTGGCTTCTTTTTTGGTTGCGATTTCTGCAATTATTCACTGTTGGGCATGCATAATCGCTGAGAATTTATGTCTGGTTGTTCAACAATGGAATGGGAATGATGGAAAACCGAATTACCATGTGGAAATTAACTTATAGGTCAAGTAAAATGAGCCCATAACCTTTCTGAGCTTGCCCATGGTCCATTAATTTCATGAGTTGCCTCTTCCTAATAGAATTGAATGTCACCATACTAGTCAAGATGGGTTCTCAAAATGACATTTGGAAACAAAGGATTAAATCCCCCAACCCCTCATCTCTCCCTAGTGGATATATTCAGACCCCTTATTTTTAGTTGCTTCCATAGCCAGTTCTTGGAATTTTATTTACATCCTAAATATTTACATGATTTTACAATTTCCCATGGTTTACCAATGCATGGTTCTCAAAATATAAAATACTCATGCATTTTTAAAGCCAATCATTCACTAGTGGGGCCTTGGCCTTGAACTCCACGCTAGGAATTTATACATCGCGTATGCACAATATTCACATATGAAGCCAATACATTCTAAGGGGCAAAATGTGGGAATTACATTTCCCTCCCCCCTAGAATAACACCGTCCTCAGTGTTCTCTTAATTTTCAACAAGGTCCCATGTCCTTGTTTTTAGTTGCATTTGCAATGCCTCTATCTTCAAGGCCACTTTGTCCTGCTACCAGCTATCTTGAATGGTAATGGTCAACCATTATTTTGGGTTACATTAGAACATCTCCATGGTATTTCGCTTCCAACAATACCTATGCTCAAACAATGAATTAATTCACATGTCAAATACACTTTTTTTTATAGGATTCATCCCTTAACATGAAATTCAAAGCCATATCCAAAGCATATACACATGTACATTCACATTAAATCAACAAGAATGTGCAAAATAAACCAAATACTTATCTTCTTAAGCATCTTCTTTCATCTCCATAGGTATCCCACTTTGAATTTAGACAACTATAGCACCCACAAGACCTACCCCACTCAACACAAGGATGATATCTCTTCTTTTCTATACAGTACCTCGAGTGTACCCACCCCTTCCATTTCCCTTCAAGGTGTGCATCGAAAGGTAACCAAGTTTTTGCAAGCCTCAAATCACTTGTGTATACATGTAATGCAAATGTGAGGCCAACACGTTGGCTATGCCACAATATTCTAATAACCAATTCCAAGCCAGTTCACTGACTTGGTTTATCAAGCATTTCATTAACCAGTATGCTAAGCCAGTTCCTTGACTGGGTTTATACCCATACAACACCCATTTCCAAGCCAACACCTCTACTAGGTTTATCAGACAAAAAAAAAATACAACTACATGGCTCCTTCTCCTATACAAACAGTGGTTCCTGCTTGGAAATCCATAGGTAACTCACTTGAATGCAAGCTAGCATGGCCCCAAAATACCCACTCACACAACAAAAGGATGGTACCCATTCTCTACTACACAATCCCTCAGGCGTACCCATCCCTCCAATGCTCTTCATTGTGAGCGTAGAAAGGTTACCAATACCCATGCAATCCTCCTGAGTACCCATGCTCTTACTTGATTTAATATCACTGTGGAGAGATAAGCACATGTAAGGGATTTCTTTAGGGTTTCTCAAACCCAAGCCACTCTTGGAATTCTTTTACATTTTCAGCTTTAGCAACCAACATCTACCCCATTGGCATATTTTCACCATCTCACCTGTATTACATACAAGCACGCAGTTCACATGAGATATTATAAAAAAAATTAAACAAAAGTTTAAAGCTAAAGAAATACATGTTCCATCTCATTTCCATGGGATATTTATTGTAATAATTTCATGTAGAAATTATCAATTCTCTCTCTCTCTCTCTCTCTCTCTCTCTCTCTCTTATACAAAAACTAGATTTCCCAAACATGAGGTCCTTCTCATGGCGTTCAGATCTTGCAGGCCATAGCACATGTTCTTATTGCAATGTGTCCTTGGTTTTACACTTGAGACCATAACTTGAACATCCAACTACAACATGTCCTCTTGACACAATTCTATATCATCCAAACATTCATTAGCAACTTCCAAATCTGAAATTTACAAATCCATTTTCCTACAGAAATCAGATTTTGCAACCATGAGATCCTTCTCATAATCTTAAATTAGAAAATTTCAAATCTGTTTCATATAGAAATCAAATGTGATAACCATGCTATCCTTCTCACAATGTTTGGATTTTGCACACAGTAGATTCCAACCTTTATTATGGACTGACACACATTGCCATGTCCAAGACAATTCTACCTGTGATATGAATTTCAATAATCCAAACAAGTTGTGAGTACCGATGCATACAATATTTTCATTTCAACATTTGAAACAATCACTGAAGTGATCTTAGAATTGTAACACACAATAATTCAAACACTATCATTTTTTAATATCTCAAAGGAAATGAAATGCATTTTCTTTATATGCATCATTATCACAATAAAATTGCACGATACGGGCACATTATCTATGCAATCAAATAAAATTTTAAATACTCATGATTACACAATCATATCATTTCATACATCTCTGCCCTCCCAACAAAGAATTTATGTATCCCACCAAACATGACTACATTCTCCATGCAATTATTTCCCCTACATCCATAGAAGCTCATGAAAGGTTCTTACAACTGTCAATAATTCTATCATTTCATCTATTAGCGAACTACAATGGGGTATATATCACAACCATGCATTCACACAATGCCTCTTAACATATATACCCACATATATGCATGTATAATCAACAAGATTTACAAAATATTTTAATGCACATTTGTTCATTTCCCACAATGCACTACATCATTTTTTTGAAACAGTTTTGGATCATACACATGCGTCCTACCATGGTAAGTTGGACATCCTAGCCAATGATTCAACACAATACCCAGCCGTCTCCCCAATCACTTGGTTAATTATTCGGGTGCCTTCCTTCTTCACCTGAACATAACATTAAGAGTTCACTCCCTCCCTGCATGTTGGCAAAGAGGTTTCATCCCATATTAACAAAAATAGGGAGTTCATGGGATGCTTGTGCAACACTACAGGATTCACAACCCAACATCCTCATGGTATCACACATGGCATGCTATCATTTCTTATGAATGCATTCAAAATTTTAAAAAGTCACATGGTATAAGGCTCATTTCCCTTACTACCCCATATCTCACCATACCCTATGGGATGTCATTCACATAAATGCATTCAACATTACATGCATAGCATTTTATGATGATTAAAACATTGTCGAGGGTATTCTTACCCATCCTCTTCAGCACTTGTACAATTAGCATAAATAAAACATTACTTGCATGGATGCCATTAACATACATGATGTTACTTGATCAATTTGGCATCTTACAAAGGACTACATAGTCCTTCCACCAACCTCTTGATCATATATTTGTGCTCCAACATTTCCTCACAAGGATGTTGGTAACATGCAAAAACATCATCAACATCTTCAACCATGATTCTATTGTCTTTGGTCCTACAACCATCACCAACATTGGTAGTTATTATCAACCACACAATTATCATTAGTGGCTCACTACATATGAAACATCATACTACTTTTACCAATTTGCAACATCATGTGTATGCACAAATATATTCACATGCGCTATGTGTTATATATTAATATGCCTATTAGTGCATATACATTTCATCTATCTAATCTCTTGCATATTTAGAATTCATATGCCAAACTTTCTTTATATAAAATCAGGAAATAAAAACATATCAGCAAGAGAAGAGTCGAGGAATTATCCCTTTCCAATTCCCCATCATAGGATGTAATTTCCTCTTGCATATATCATAGTTGATCCACTTCATGGCCTCTCTACCAAGCACAAAATAAATCATTAGCTGCGATTTTCTCACCAAGTAGAAATTCAATATATATGCACATGTATAACATTTATACTTGCTACTTCCCAAGCATGCAATTCTTATGCTATAAACAAAATAGTTTTAAGGTGAGAAATTTCCTTCTTTAATGTTTCCTTATGAAGATCATTCTCCAATTTCTTCTACATCCATCTATCAACCTTATGTAGCATTCCTTGGTCATCAAAACATCTCTCATTGTGCTATGTTCACATTTATTTGTTGCTCCAATTGCTTTGGGTAATTATAGTCAAGTTGAACTTGACCCTTCTTGGGCTTCCTAGCACTGAACAATGCTACAATGCATTTCATTCCAACTCCATATGGAGTCCTTTCAAGGTCCATTATTTTCCTTTGCGCCTCATCCAAATACGAGACTTACTTTCCTTTCCCATGGAAATACTCTCCACAATTTTGAACCACATAACAATTCACACACACAGGAATTACGAATTCCCTAATTCGCATCATCCATTCTCATTTAGCATACATGCACTTTCTCACAAGGATGATTCAACCATCACCTTTACGATCCACATATCCTCTTCCTTGCCTATTCCATACTTTGTTGAGTATTCTCTTATAGAATATCCATATTCAATAATCAAGATCTTCCATGGCTCTTCCATGCAATACAAATTGCACACATTAATCACAATGATACCTTGGATGCATTCTTATCCATTCAATATTTTTCCAACATGTTAATAAGAATTACCACAATACTATCACTTGATTATCCCTACCCATCCACTGAATAATCATGCTATTAGGCATCCAAATTTTACTTGGTTTAACTTTTCACATTGCTAGCTAACAAGCAAGTTTACTAAGCTTGCTTTCTCAACCGTGCCTCCAATTTATTGTGAGGGCACCATTACCATCATATTTACTCATTTTGAGTTACTCTCACCTTTGGAACACACATGTACCATCATACAAAATTATTCAAAAAAAAATCTTTGTCGCTTTGGAGGTCATCCACATCGTGAATTTCTTGCCCAATCAAGCCTAGAGGCTTTGCTTTGCTGTTATTTGAAGCACCTAAAAACCTATTTAAAAAATAAGAACCTTAAATTTGATTCTCCTGTATTTTAGCTTCATTAAATTCTTAGAAATTCACAAGACTATTTTTCATGCATTCCGGGAAATATCCAAATTGATAGTTTTTATCAAAACAAGGTTACAGACACTTTTATGTTATGATATTTGAGACATTGGAATTCCTCATTCCAATTCCAACTGTGCCACATTATTCCCTCATGGATACGCTTTCCAAATCCTATATTCATGCTCGATTCTAAATTCGGATATGGAATTTACACTCTTCCAAAATTGTTAATTTCGCCCAATTCTGCACTTTTTGCACAGGTACAATTAGCCTCGATGGCCAACTTCAACCACTTATAGAAGTAAATATAGAGAGACAGAAGAAAAAAAATTCTATTGGAAAAATTTAGTTCATATGAAAAGGATCACTAACCCGCATTCATATATCCGATCCAATGCACCATTCAACCTCTATAAAATTCTGGGTTTGGCTACTTTTGACTTTTGCAACCTTTTCAAAATCTTGGAATTTTTGGCAAAATGGCTCTCTCCCAAATTGAGCATTTCTTGAAAAAAATCATCTAACAAAAATTTCATGTTTTAATGAGTAGGTAAAATGTCGAGTTCAATAAGTTTTTTGGTTTCTACATTTAGGGTCACTTTTACCCTCTGCAAGATTTTCAAAATCCCCAAAAATTGCTCCAGAATAGTGCTTTTTGACCTTCTTTTGCATCCCAGATTCACACCTTTTCGAATTTGACTCCAAGATTCCAAATTTAACTGCATTACTAGTCCATGAATACACCTTCGCAATTTTGTCCCAAATCGAGCTCCCATATGGTCTCGAGACACTAATCTTTGAAAATCCTTAATTCAAAATTTCCACCAAATCAGAGCATAACTGGCTCGGGCCTCTCACTACTGTTTTCAT
The DNA here is from genome assembly GCA_027924585.1 of Larix kaempferi. NCBI lineage: Eukaryota > Viridiplantae > Streptophyta > Pinopsida > Pinales > Pinaceae > Larix > Larix kaempferi. Next base: position 18,569,785 of record BSBM01000893.1, read on the forward strand.
GAACTTCACTAATGGAATCTCAATGCCACAAGCCTCATCCAATTGTGATTTAAAATTCTCTTGCTATGGCCGAAACAATTTTTGGGCTCTAGTTTTTTTTTTATTCCCGATGTCCTAATGTAATGTCCCTTTTTATTTTTATTAAAATAGTGAAATTTTCAACTTTTTTCCCTAGTTTGACCTTTGACTAGTTTTGAGGTCTAGGTCTCCAAATTGCTCCAAATGTTCCCAAATATTCAGAGAAGGTGTATGAATGATATTAGGACTTCATTATTATGTTCATGGATGATTTAGGACCATCAAAAGACTTCTACAAACCCCTTTAAGATTATGGCCAAGATAGGAGTTTTTACTAGCAATTTGGGTTTCAAATCCCTCAAGGGAAAATGCTGAATATGGCTTTCCAAAATATCTCAAACCCTCTCGAATTTATGAACAGAGGTAGAGGAAATATAAGGGACAATTTTAAGTTCTCATGTGCATCTTTATTCATTTTTTTAATCCTTTTACAACCCTCTCCAAACAGCTACAAAATTACTAGTTTCGACCTTGGGGGAAATGGCATTAAATCCTCTCCAAATGATATAAAATTGAGCAAGATGACTCCAAAAGCTTAAGTAATGAACATGAAACTTGTGAAAATAATTAATAATATTCCATTCATCATAAATACATCAATGAAATGCTCTTCCATTCGAATTCATCAACATTTCATTGGTATACATCAATATAGTGGGGAAATGGTCACTATTTGCTCATCAATGATCAATTTTACATATATCCACTTGGAATCTCAACTTGATAGAGTTATGAAAGTGAATAAAAGAGTATATTCATATTATTACAAAATAAATGGGGCATTATAAGCTCCCCCAAAGAGTACAATAGCTCACCAAAAGCGCCTCTCCTCAAGGATGAAGAATATGCAAAGAAAACTGGAAATGGTTGGAGGAATGAGCTGAACTAGAAGAAACCACAAGCTGTCATGTAGCTTACAACTGACAATAAAGACTCCATTAAAGCTCCAAATGAAAGTTCTGAATGGCCATTCCAATTACCAACTAGGATGAGAATCTTTCACCCTCGAAATTGGTGCTAAGGCAAGTAGAGTAGCACTCCACTAGCTCTCCTCTCCCAAATGCAAAATGCAAATTCTAAAATGATCAAAAGCTACCATAATTCTTTGTTATTTTATTTTATAAACTTCTAAGGTCCTCCATTGGTTGAGTTCCTCCCAAGAGCTTCATGCCAACTCAAGTTGGGAAGAGATTCCCAAGTATGTCACTTGTCCTTCCAATTCTAGCCCTCTCCTTCTCCAAATTCGAATTGGTGTCTCTTTGGATACCCTAACTCACTTGAGCACCCTATTGGAGGATATTTTTAGACCTTACATGTCATATATGTCAGATTTCAGCCTTCAGGTCTGATTTTTGTCATAGGTGTCAGAGCATCTTCATCATTGTTGTCGTAGAGCTAGGGAATCTAGTCCAAGTGTCTCACTAGCTCCAAAATGCCTCTTCCTCTTCCATGGGAGTTACTCTTCCAATCCAATTAGACCTTAATTGATTCATGCCAAGTATATTGACCTTCAAACTCATCCCAAGAACCTTGGGATTCTTATGGGTTCAAAATGACAAGAGGAGGATGCCATGTGGCATAGAAAATCTAGCTTCTGTGGGTCCCACATCCTCCATGTGTCTTCAGGATCAATTGCCACTTTGATTTTCCATTGTATTTATTTATTTAGATCCTTTATTAAATATTTATGCCATTCTAATGTTCAAACATCATTTATTATCCCCCTTATTTCAAATCCCAAAGCTTCCACCCCCCAACCGAGGGAACTAGTAATTTTCCTCCATGGCAGTTCATTTGGATGGGTATATTACAACTTTGAATTGGGAATTTTCTTAATGTGACCCACCTTGTCCATTTGGATCTAATTTCACATTATTAATAACTTGGACTTCATTCTTGGCATTTATTTGACCCTTATCATCCATTTGACAAACTATCATGAGTATGGCCAAGGGGCTTAGTCCATTGTGACCCAGTGCAAAATTTTGGGACATGACACCCGACCCCGACTCGGCTGATCCCGAACTTTCCAAAACTTTTCAAATTTTTCCAAGACTTTATGACTTTTCCGAAGCCTTTTTTACTTTTCTGATCAGAAATCGGAAATCAGAAGTCAGAATGCACAACTGATCTATACGAGCCATTTCTGACTTACCAACTCCAACTACCATGTTCTGTACATCGGGTGTTGGAAGTCGCGAAAACCCAAACTTGACAACCACTCCTAAATTCTCGGCTCCAAATTATATCTTCCGCACGTTGGGAGTCAGAAATCGGCACCACAAAATCAATTCTGACCAGTCACCCCCGACTTCCTGACTCCGACTGCTACCCTCCGCACGTCGGGAGTCAAAAGTAGGCACTGCAACTACAAATTCATTAAACTACCCCAAACTTTGGACTTAGACTACGACATTCTATATGTCAGGATTCAGAAGTCGTTTCCAAAAAACCAAATCCTTGCAAGCCACCCCAGACCTCCCGACTCCGAATGCTACCTTCCGCATGTCGGGAGTCGGAAGTTGGCACACACAACACTGGTCTTGACAACCCCCCTATTTCTCGACTCCTACTACTATCCTCTATACGTAAGGAGTTAGAAGTTGACACCACAACACCAAATATTGAAAAACGCCCCTCGACCTCCTGAATCTGACTACTATCTTCCGTACGTTGGGAGTCAGAAGTTGACACCACCAACTTCAACCTTCCATGACCGCGCCGATGCTGATATCTTTCACGTCTGAGGTCCATTTTTGAGGAAGTGGGTATTGTTGGAAAGCTCTTGGTGAGCTCTACACAACGGTTTGATCCTCTGCAACTGTTGAAGATTTTGATTTTTGGCCAAATTGATCCCACAATTTCACCAAAAACTCACCAACACCTCCTGTGCATTTCTGATTTTCAGCCTGTAGGTGTAGGTTCAGGCCCAAAAAAACCAAGTGTTGCAACCATTAGCTCTAATACCACTCTGTCACGCGTACCCTCTCACCAAATAGACTAGTAGAGGGAACATGCCAGACATACGGGATGCTAAATTTTGCCTCTGAGGCAGTATTATCAATTTCATTTAAATTTGAATGCGTGTGCAGATGCATAATAACAAACACAATGGAAATGGATTCATATCGCACACACAACATGCATATATTATCATTTCAACACAGGCATAACAATCAAATCATACACATAGATAAACTAATCCCATGATATACACATGCATCTAATTGGATCATTCAAACTTGGTCATCTCATTCAATTTAGCATAATTAACAATCATCCATAATACACAATTTCATCATAAATAAAAAGTAAATAGTTATATTTAGTTGGAGTGGTCTAAGCAACTGGATATGGAAGAGAAACGTTCCACCCAATCGTAGGTCTTTTCCCAACCTATATTATTTCAGCTGAGAGAAAACCCCCCTAGCTAAGGTATATATCCACTAAGGAGGAACTACTCAGGCTCACTCACTACCATAGTCATAGATACTCATGCTAAGCCAATACACAGTTCGGTTTGTCAAGAATGCAGGGAGATAGGGAAGGAGAATGCTAAGCTAGTGAGCTCAACCACTGAGCTACATGCATATCAACTGATCTCAGACATCCTTGGCACTCACAATACCTACCACACCCAACACAAGGAAGGTCCCCTTTTCTGCTACACAGTCCCTCAGGCGCCCCTTCCCTCTAGTGCTCTTCAGGGTGGGCATAGAAAGGTCCAAGATGCTATATCCACATAGATTCTTGCCTTCATTGGGTTTATCAAGGAATTCCGACCTTTGATCTCTCTCCCAATTTGACCCACTCTTGGATTTTTTCCAAATTCTGGCCACACGACTCCCAAGACGGAATTGAATTTTATAGCTTCCAAATCTGAGTCTTGCTATGGATTTCTAGGCATTTGACACTCTCACATTATCCCCAGGGTTTATGTCTATGGATTCCCATTAGATTTTGCTGCTCACATCAAATTTTGGCCATTTTTGACACTCTAAATTGTGGCTTCTTTCTTGGTTACGGTTTCTACAATTCTTCATTGCTGGGCATGCATAATGGATGAGAATTGATGTCTGGTTGTTCAACAATGGAATGTGAATGATGGAAAAATGAATTCCCATGAGGAAATTAACTTCTGGGTTAAGTAAACTGAGCCCATAACCTGCCATACAAATTTTTGAGCTTTCCCATTCTGCATTAATTTCATGATCTGATTTCTCAGCTGCCTCAGCTTCCTAATAGAATTAAATGTCAGCATACTAGTCAAGATGGGTTCTCAAAATGACACTTGGAAACAAAGGATTATCTCCCCCAACCCCTTACCTCTCCCTACTGGATACATTCAACCCCCTCATTTTTAGTTGCTTCCATAGCCATTTTTTGGAATTTTATTTACATCCTAAATATTTACATGATTTTACAATTTCCCATGGTTTACCAATACATGGTTCTCAAAATATAAAATACTTTCCTTTTTAAACCCGATCATTCACTAGCGGGGCCTTGGCCTTGAGCTCCATGCTAGGAATTTATACATCGCGTATGCACAATATTCACATATGAAGCCAATACATTCTAAGGGTAAAAATGGGGGCATTAAACTAAGTACATATATCAATGTGTTCCATGTCAATAGGGCTATCCACATCTACAGGCTACAAAATTTGATTCCTGAATTACAAAAATATACATCTTGAAAGAAGGCATTGGTGCAAAATTCACTCATCGATTTTCTATGATGACAAGTGCAACTTTGTGTCGGGATGATGTGTCTACTCCTCCAAGCCGGAAATGTATGTAATTATTCGATCTATTTCAAAATATTTATGATTGATTACTACTGTGTCTCCAATTGATCAACATGACTCTTCAGAAATGAAATATCCTCTACATGTTTTTGATTCACCTGCACTTATGTGTACCACTCATTGACATCATACTCTTTGAGATTCAATTCCCATTTCTCCAAGTTGTTCTTGAGATTGATGAATTCTGTCCCTTGTGCCTAAAAAACCATGGAAAGAATGCTTGTAGAAGATTCAACTTGTTGTTGTTACTCAGACATCTTGCAAGTACAAGGATTGGAGATTGGTTAATAGTTTAAAGAATGATTGGATAACAGAACAAATGGTTACATGATAGTTGGTCACCAAGGACAACAGTTGGATGATTTCGATGGACTTCAAATGTATCTACTAAATTTGGTAAAAACCGTAGCCAGGTAGTCATCATTAATGAATTATTTCACATGCTTGCGGGAAATATGAAAGGACAAAAGAAGGAGAATGAATTGATCACTACGTATGAATGATTTGATGGCATCCTCTCTATCCTCTTAAACGGATGAAGTATGCAAGCTTGTGTCATATGAGGTGTTGCATGAATTGGTAGATTTGTGAATCACGTCAATTCATTACAAATCTTGGATATGTTAGTGAAAAGTGAAAATGGAGAATAGTGTGACAACATAGGAATCTAGTACAACGCAGTAATATTAATACAATTTGAGGGGGAGTATTTGAAACAATGTGATGAAATAGGAAGTTAGATGAGTTCAACATGGAGGTTTGGATAAGTAGAAGTACCCAGCACATAGGAGAAACAAAAGACATGAACATAATCATAAATTCAGGAAGAGAGATTGCAACTACGCAGGGGGAGGATACAAGATTGCAGAAAAATGAATATTCCTTTTCCATTGATGTCAATGGGGGAGAAAGTAGCAAGTAAATTTGCAAACACGATTGCACAACATAATACTTCAATGAAGAAACCACTATTTAGAGGAATCTCAATTTTACTTAGTGTTGACATCAATGCCAAAGAGGGATTTTGTTGAGCTTGGTGTTGTCATTGATGTCAAAGAGATAGTTGAACTTTGTGATGGAATTGAAGTCTTAATTCCAGTTTGAAGAAGTATATAGAAAATATGTGCGCAAGTCTCAACAATTCCCCCAAACATCAAAGAGATTGTTGAACTTGGTGATAGCATTGAAGTCTAGAAGCCAGTTTGAATAAATATACAAAATAAGGTTGTATGTGCGCAAATCCCACCAATTCATGGAAATCTAGTGTGCAAGTCCCACCAAGTCACGGAACCCTTGTGCGTAAGACCCACCAAGTCAGCAAAAGATGAGGACAAGTGCTTGAATTACCGTGAAGTTAATAAATATACAAAAGTGCACGGAGATGAAAGAATAAGAGGGGTGGTAAGCTTGACCAAAAATAAAGGAAGAAGAGATGTTACCGACTTAGAGAAACCCCAACTTGTGGACATATCATTTGAGTAAAATTGGTATAAATAAGTGAAATATTTATGTGTGTTGAGATAATCTTGGGTGCGCAAATGATGTAGCATTATGAAATTGCAAGCTTCGGGGAGCATATGAAATGCTTAGGGAAATCTATAGTAGTATGAATTGAGGAAGTGCAGGAGGTTACAGGACAAAGTGAAATACAAGATGGAGTCGCGCGGAAAATATGATGAGCATGTGAGAAGATCACAAGGAGCATATGACTAAAGAACATTTGAATAGAAGGATATAAGGGATGATTGCATAGAAAGAGTTGGAAAGGTGAAGTACAACTTGTTTAGTAGTTTGTGCAAAACATAGGAAGCAGTTTAGAAAGTGCAGAGTGATTTGTGATTGAGGTACATAACATCAAATCTATATCTAAGTAGTTGTATGAGGCAAGGAAAAAATATTGGTGTCTTCTACAGATTGGTTCTTGGTAGCTTAGGTTGGTTCCTGACCGCACAAGTTGGTGCTTGCTGATATGAGTTGGTGCTCATAAGATGATCGGTGTCCTCACAGGTTGGTTCCTATTAAACAATAATTTAGTGCTTGCAAGGCATTGGTTTTCCTACATCATTGGTGTCAGCAAAATCAGTGAGTTAGTGCTCACACTTGTATTGGAGATTGGTGTCTCCCAACATTTTTTGTAATAAGAATATTTTTATATATAAGATTTCTCTACACATTCTTTGTGCAATGTTATTTGTTTTCGATATTGCTTATGATACATGCTATATATGCTAATGTATTATTATATGGTATAACAAATTTTTGAAAGAATAAAAAGTGCATGATACCGATTCACCCCCCCTCTCAGTGTCACTCGGAGTCCAACAATTTTGTTCTCTATTGTAACACGAGAGAATTATAGATCAATACAATGAGAGTTTTATAGGTTATTTTTTGTTCTTATGTGAATTTTTTCATGGTTTGGCTGCTCAATTTCCCAACATGTCCTCTCAAAGATAAGGTTTCTAAATCCCAACTTATTGAGAGCTTGTTTGTTTTCATGGGTTGCTGCTCAATTTCCCGACATGTGCTCTCAAAGATAAGGTTTATCAAGCCCAATTTGTTGAGAGCTTGTCACTTGAATTGTATCCATCGACACCTATATTTAATCGATGAGTGTTGAATGTGGCATTCATTTCATCCATCATGGCATGGATAAGGTGACTTGCATCCCTAGAATTGTCCAGTAAAATTTTGATCCAAGAAACCAAAAAGAATGATTGAAGTGCACTTCGTGTTGCCTAACCAGATTCATGTGATTTGGTGTTTCAAACTAATGAAAGTTAGTGGTCGATATTTTCGATTGGATTTGGATCTATTGTCATGGATCAACCATTTTTTAGTTGGTACCCTTCACTAGCAGACACAAGATATTGTGGATCGAACTTCACTCAAAAATGATTATGCTCAGATCAGTGCCTTATATGGCATGGTTTCATTTGTTTGTGGGTGCTCGTGCATATGCAGATTATGGCTCCTAAAGTGTTGTTATCGCTGTGAGCACCCAAATTTTGTTCCTTCAATCATCAATCGATTCGGCCAGAGAAGAAAAAACTTGATATTACTGCCTCGATGCTGTCCCATGCCTGACCGACATCGTTCGATACACACAGGTATGTATGTATATTATCCTAGGGAGTTTATAAATAGAGGAAAGTAGTTGTAAGTGATGAGCTATGATCTTGCTTTCTCTAGAAGGAATTAAAAAAACCGCTCAAGGAGTTACAGAATGATCCCTTTCTCTTGCACATATATATTGCATACTATCTTCATCTTCTATGTATCATTCGGTAATCGATGCTTCATTGTTCCTGCCATAAGAAGAAATAGACTTCATTCACTGACTACTAAATTCCAATTCTTGTTCACTCGATTGGATGAGCCCATTCCTGTTTCAATGAATCATGCCCAGTCGAGATAGAGGTGTAGGACTACCGAAAGTTCGCTATACTATAAGAGGTGAATCTTGACTCTTTAAGTCCATTGCATATCCAGAAGAGCGACCCCGGTGAGATTCAAACTGTTGACAAAATTTCCGAATACACATGAATTGGAATCTAACAAATATCCAGAATTAAGAAGTTCATTGTTTACATGGATTTGTTGATCCATGGTATTACTGATATGTAGTCGAGAGTGGCAAGGGTTGGCGAGGACAGATCAGGTGGAGCATCTTGTGATGAGTCTAGTCAAAAGGGAAACTTGGAGGAAGAGTTGGAGGTAGGTGATATATGAATAATTATATTTGCTAGTGGTTTTGGTGATATAAAGGTAAAAAATGAGCTTGGCTAAAGTGAGACATGTCAATTTTTCAAAGAATTCAATTAGTTGCAATACCCATGTGTAAAAAAAGGATTAAATTGAGACATACTTGAAGTCAAATTTAGAGTTTTCAATTCTCGCTATCTCATTCTGTTAAGGTTTGGGTCTTGTCAGCAGGGAGACTCGGGTTCAATTCCCCTTAGGGGTGTTCTAGTTGGGAGGAGACACCCAAAAGTCCATCCATATTAAGGGTTGGTGTGGCCTAGGCTAGGTGCAATCCTCGGGTGACTTTGACAGCTTAGATGCCCCTGGGTTGCGGTTCTTAACCAATGATTCATTGCTACCGGCCCCGAGTGACGGGCAATCGAACAAAAAAATAAGAAGTTGAAGTTAGAGTTGAAATTCAATGTCATTAAATTTGTATTTCATGGTTAAGTTTTAGATTTTATCATGTTATGGAAATACAATAATGTTGTAAACCTAGTTGGAAGAATCAAGTTATCATTTTGTTTGGTCAACTAAAGTCAAAGTGTAAGTTGATAGTGTGTTGATGTAAAGAGTTACAAATGATCATGTTGTTGATGTAAAGTGTAAAGTGAAATTGAGTCAAATCCGAAGTAAAAGTGGAAATTGAGGTTGAAAGAAAAATCCAAGTCAAGATTCATTCAAGACAAAATGTGTCAAGATTTGTAGATTGGTTTCATGTCATTGAAATGGGGCTCATGATTGGTGGTCCCCAATGCCCCTACAATTTTGGTATTTGAAGGACAGGTGTATGATCGTTTGAACTTGGCATACTAGTACTTCTTGACAAGCAAGCATGATTCAATCAACACTTTCATAATGGGTAAAGGAAGAAAATGACTATAAAATTCTAACCATGAAATTGATACTTAGTCATCAATATCTAGAAGATGCTCTTCATGCAATTGACAAGCTACATAAACAAAATAAACTAGACAATTCAATAAGGGGCAATTACAAAAAATTGTTGATTGCACTAGAAAACACACAAGTGAACTACAAGAAAAGTTGGAATCATTGAAAGAGTGGGTAATGATCTCTTGAAACTTCATGATAAGAAATATGGAATGATAGAAACATTGTAGAAAGAGTTATTGGCAAAGGAAAATGTGTTGTTAGCATTGGAAAATGAAGTGCAAAATTTGAACTAGGAAAAAGTAATGTGTGGTGCAATTTTTGACACAAGCGATTTACTTCAAAAGCTTGATAGCTCAAGCGATAGTAGTAATTTGGTTGATGATAATAATGATAATGTACATGTGTGTCTTTCATGCCATAAGACTCAAAATAATGACCGTGTTAATATCTCTGAAGGTGAAACTCATATTGAAAACAACGATTCTTGTGATATTTTAGAAGATGAACATGATGAAATTGGTTGTTTTGAAAGGCATAGGTCCAAACTCATGATTAAAATGGCTTTTGATGGAAATTTTTTATGCAAGAATGGGAAAGGAAATCAAAATCCCATAGATATATGTATAGTTCTAGAAAATGAAGGCCTTGGTTATGAAGGTCACACAAGAAATGGTGACATCAAATTTTTAAAAGTAGAATCATCATCTATAGGTAATCGTGCAATAAATTAGGAGCATAAGCTAGAAAAATATTGCAGCCACCCAATGAATTAGGAGCATAAGAAGGAAAAATATTGCAGTCGCCATGGTAGAACATGACTTGTACAAGCAAAATGTTGGAACTTACATGCTTGCAATATTTGTGGTTTCAACAAACACAATCATTACACATGTTGGAATATAGAAATATCAAGGCCTCATATACCTATACAATGTGGTTGGATAGATGTGAAGGGATGTAATAAATTTTCTTTTTTGTTGAAAGGATTCTACAAGGTGAAACGTTCTAATTTACAACAATATCTCTCACATAAAAGGTCCATGAGGTAGTTATTATTCAAAAGTCAAGTTTTTATTAAGGAGAAATCCAAAGAGTCACATTCTTAGGAAAGAGTTGTCAATCTATTCAACTTGATTCATTTCATGAGTCGTTATTTTGTAATAGTTTGTGGTAATCCAAAAACTACTTGTAATGGTTAAGGGTAAACCAATGTAAAACCCAGAGGTTGTATGGTTACATGTAAGCCAAGGAAAACCCCAAATATGATGTTTTGGTTGAAGGTAAGTTGAAGAAAACCCATGGCATGGTTGAGGGTCAGCCAAAGAAACCCCTAATTTGAATATGAAGCAGTTTAGATTATTGAATCAAGATCCATACTTATCAAAGAATGGTGTAGCTCATACATGATAGAATATGACAATGACAACTGAAGATGTAGATGAATATGAAGATTGAAGACGACAAAAGATGAAGATCTTATAATGGTGAAAATGAATATAATGCACAAAGTCTACCTATGATTCAAAGATGAGGATAAAAAGAGAATTTAAGGATGATGATATCTTGAATATCACTTTAGAGATTTAAAGATATATTGTGGGAGATAGTTGTGGATATGTGTCATGTCTCCATCCATTGATCCAACCAACATAGCTCATTCTACTCTCAATGCTTAGCCAAATTCTCATCTAGATCTCTACAAGAATCTCACTCAACCATCATAGCCATGGAACTCCTTCCAATTTCCCCACACAACACAAGGACGGCATTCCCCTTCACTGATCCACATTTCCCTTAGGAAATCCAACCCTTCCAATGCTTACCAATGTGTGCAGTAAGAGGTCAATATACTGTATGTTGTTCAAGAACCTCATGTAGAATTAATTTATGGTTTCCCAAGCATTCAGAGTAGAAAAAATCAATGGGTAAAGGTTCCTATCTTCCCAACTTATATTCTGGACCTACAACCATCTATTTTCTATGAAATTTGCAATTTTCCTTCCAAATTTGATTTTCTAATTATGCACAGTTTGGTAATTAGTTACGACAATGTAATGAAAAACATAATAAATAATTCTATGTAGTGTCCAAAAACTTCTGTCCCGAAATATGCATAGTGAAAAATTGATGGTAGACTCTAAAAGATGAGAGAATGGTAGAAATGAAAACTGGCATAACTTCTGAACATAGAAGAGAGGACCCTTACAATAGTCATATAAGTATATCCATCCCATGCTTCCATAACTACATGAGAAGACTTTCCTCGCCAACCTCACACATGCATTCAATGATTGGATTTAATAGTCAAAAGAAGTAATTAGCTCATTTAAGGGAAATGATAGCAATTTTGTGATTTTTAAGGTTGTCACATGGAAATAGAGGATTTAATCTCTCATAGGCCCCCTTTTCTCTTCCCCTATAGTGGTATCATATCCCCTCTATTGCTCTTTACACAACCATCTTGGACCATTTTATTATTTTCCAACATAATATTTACATAGCATTCAAATTGGCATGATAATTCAACCACATGATCCATAAATAAATATTTACATCGTACTCGCCTATCCATTCACTAGTTGGGCCTTAGCCTTAAGCTCCAAATTAGGAACCCATACTAGCATATGCATATTTACATCATTTACACAAATTTAATATATTGTAAGTCAAAACATGAGGTATTACAATCCCCCCACCTTGGAATAACATTGTCCTCAGTGTTTGCTCAAAATCATAAAAAAATGGATATGCCTCTCTCAAGGCATCCTCCAGCTCCCATGTAGCCTCATTGGGACCAAGGTGCCTCTATTGCACCTTTACTTGTCCAATGGATTGGTTCTGGAGAAATTTTACCTTCTTTTTTAGGATGCATAGTGGCTCTATTTGGAAATATCCCTCGGGTTCCACCTGGATGTGAAATCAAATCCCAATCAATCACATGGTTAGGATCATGTACATATTTCTTAAGAAAATAAATATGAAAAACAATATGAGCTCTAGTGTTAGTAGGTAGTTCAATTCTATATGCAATTTTTCCTATCCTCCCAAGCACTTCAAATGGCGCACAACATCTTGGTGACAACTTGGCACAACTTCAAAGCTTCAAGGAAATTTTCCTTGGCCTCACTCTAAGGTAAAATCATCCCCAACATTAAATTCCCTTTGCACTCTCTTTTTATCTGTATAGATTTTCCATCTATCTTGGGTTTCCTTTAAATTCCGCCCAATCCTTGCAACCTCTTGTTCCATTTCCTTAATCAATTATGTCCTAAGAATAATTATGTTCACTGGATTATCCAAGTCACTAGTGTCCTCCACCTTTTTCCATACAAATATTTAAATGGAATCATTCGCAACGATGCCTATTGCCCATTTTTATTTGCAAACTCTACCAAGTGTAGATAATCTTCCCACTTGGATGGTTTGTCCATCACATACATGTGTAGCATATATTCAAGCAATCGATTCACTCTTTCTGTTTCCCCATTTGTTTGTGGATGGTACACAATGATAAAGTTTAGTTGTGTACCCAAATATGCAAATAGAATTTTCCAGAAATTATAAATAAATTGTGAATCACGGTCGGATACAATTGCTTTGGGTAACCTATGCAATTTGAATATTTCTCATGAATATTCTTGCTATCTCATCATCCTTGTAAGTAGATTTGACATGAATAAAATACATTGAATTAGACAATTTATCCACCACAACCATGATGGAATCATGCTTCCTTAAAGTAGTAGGAAATCGGGTAATAAAATCCATAGTTACCACTTCCCATTTCCATTCCGGAATTCACTAAGTCTACAATAAATCTATTGGGTGTTAATTCTCAACCTTCACTTGTTGGAATTTCATATATTTAGAAATATACTCAACAATCTGTTTCTTCATTCATGGCCAAAAAATATTGTTTAATGGCTTTAGTAATTGTTTTTCTGGTATACTAGGTGACTGGAATATGGTATTTTATGGTTTTCATCCATAATAATTCTCCTCAAGTCTACCACATTCAAAATATACATTCCATTTTTATATGTAAGAAATCCATCATCCTCCAAACGATAACATTCATACTTCTTTTCTAGATTCCACTGCTATAATTTATCTTTTATTTCCACACACTACTCATCTTCAACAAGAGAGTCAATAATCTATTGCCTCAAATCTAATTGGAAAATGATAATGGCTACCACATGCATTGCATGTATTTTTTTGTTGAGTGCATCAACCACTTTATTTCTTTTCCCTTGATTTGTTTGATCTCAAAATCAAATTCACATAAAACTTTCAGCCATCTAACTTGCATTCCATTTAATGTTAGATGCTCAAATAAATATTTCAAATCATAGTGGTCTGTTCTAAGCTCAATTTTTCTACCCATTAAATAGTGCCTCCACACTTTCAAAGCATACACTATGACAACACTCTCTAAATCATGGGAAGCATAATTATTTTCATGCTCTTTCAACTTTCTTGATTCATAACATACCACATGATTGTCTTCCAGAAGAACTCCTCCAACTCCTTGTTTACATGCATCAATGCACACCACGAAATCATTTTCTGGGTTTGCAATTTTTAGAATTGGAGCACTTGTAAGAAGATTCTCCAACAACTAGAATATTTCTTCACATTTTTGTGTCCATTTGAATTTTATTCCTTTATTTTGCAAAGAGGTGATGGGGTGTGCAACCTTGGAGAATATTTCAATGAACCTCTTGTAATAACCAACACGACCCATAAAAGATCTTACATCTATCGCATTCTTTGGAGTTGGTGAATTCATAATGGATTCAATATTTTTGGGATCCACCAATATTCCTTCCTCTGAAATAATCTTCCCCAAATAATGAATTTTCTTTCTATAGAAATCACATTTGCTTAGCTTTGCATACAATTGATGCTCCCTTAGAAATTGCAAAGGAATTCTCAAATGCTCTTCATGTTCCTCTTCATTCTTATAGTAAATAAGAATGCCATCTAGAAAAACAAGCACAAACTTATCTAAATACTTGTTGAAAACATTGTTCGCGAGACAAATGCATGTAGTTGGTGCATTAGTGATACCGAATGGTACCACCATGAACTCATAGTGTCCATACCTTGTTCTAAAGGTTGTCTTGTGGATGTCTTATTCCTTGATTCTCACTTGATGGAAACCATACCTCAAGTCAATCTTTGAAAATACCTTTTCCCCTCTCATATGATCAAAGAGATCATCAATTTGAGGCAATGGGTACTTGTTCTTTACTATAACTTTGTTCAGTTTACTATAATCAATACATAACCTGCATGTTCCATCCTTCTTCACAAATAGCATGACTACTCCCCATGGAGAAACACTTGGCCTTATGTATTTATTTTCCAACAGCTCTTGCAACTGCATTTTCATCTTTAGCAATTCAGCTGTACTCATTCTATAAGGTGTCTTGGACACTGTTGCAACTCCTGGCACAAGATCAATTGTGAAATCAATGTCCCTTTTTAGAGGAAGTCCTGGCACTTCATTGGGAAACACATCCCTTAATTCTTGCAAGACTATATAGCTCTCCAACTTGAGAACTTCATTTTCTGTTATACCTTGTACATGGGCTTCATACAATTGACATCATTTTCTGAAGAACGTTTTTTAGTTGCAAGGATGAAATTTGTCTAATAAAAACAATCTTTGGAATTCCATTTACTATCCTTGGGTTTCTTTCTTCATCAATGCATTCAAAGGTCTTGTTGTATCAATCAAGTTTCACTTTATGCACTTCCAAACAGTCCATCGCAATGAGAACATCATAAGAACCAAGTGGAAAAACTTTCAGATTTTCCTAGGGGAAGAGCCCATCCATTTCTAATGGGAATTTCTCTACCATCTCACTAACTTTCCTTTTGGTTCCCGTGGCTAGTTGAACCAACCATGATTTACTATGCTTTGTTTTACTAAAAGAACAATTCTCAACAATTTTAGGAGTGATATAATTGTGAGTAGATATAGGGTCAATCAAAATAGAAATAGATTTCTTAGAAATATTACAATTGATTGATGGTCTGCTTGGAGTTCCTTTAGTGCTGCATAGATTCTAGGGACCAACCTTGCCACCTGGCCCACAGTTTTAGCCTCTTGGATGTTGTGAAATTGCTTGTCAGTCCCACTATGATGTGGATAATTTCTAAGAAAATGGTCCTCTCCACATCCCCAATATTGAAGTGGCTCTCTTGGATTGTCTCCCATCATCCTAACTAGCTTAGTCACACCCTGTGGTGGGTGCCTCTATTGATTTCTGAAATGAGGAGGCTTGAATCCCTTATTTCTTTGGTCAAACTTCTCCTTCTTCTTTTCCTTACACGCCTTATGGAATTATGGCCTAGTTTTTCTTTGATCATAGTAGTACTTAGACTTCCTTATGGTTTCATCTAGATTTTTAGGTTCATCAAACTCAATTATGTCCTTTTATAACTGAGGTAATCCATGTATTTTGACTTGATCATCTATGATATACTTGACATACTTCAATAGCTCCATGAATTTAATGGCACATTCCTCCATGGTCATTTGTATCAATTTCAATTTATGAAACTCTTTAATTTTGTCATCATAGTACCTATCGGAGATGTACTTTTGCTTGAAGTACTTCTTGAATTGATTCCACACAATTTTCCTTTCATTGATCTTATTCACTTGCCTAAGGAGATCCCACCATCTAGATGCACTTCCATTCAAATTGAATATGGACACCCATGTTCTTGGAGTAGTCTTGGACTTGGAAATACTTCCTCATCCCAAGAAGACAAGCCTCGGCTCCTTGACTTGATTTTGCTTCACCATCAAAAGTAGGAGGTTTGGCCTCCCATAATTCTCCATATTAGTTGTTCTTAATAGGCCTCTTTCTCTTATTTATATGATATGGTGATCTTGAGTATTCAGTGGAGTCTTTGGAGGAAGTTGACTCACTAGAAGAGAAATCTAGAGTGCATGTTCTCTCTGTAGATACCCTTCTTGAGATATGGAACCTCTTGTGAGATTTCCTTCTTGAGATACTCCCACCCTTTACCTTATTTCTTGAGTGTTGTCCAGGGTGAATATTCCTATGAATGTTTATTAATATTTGGAGCATGGTTGCATTCAACTAGTTCTTCTCTTCTTGACCTTTGAGAAACCTCTCATTATCTGTTATGTTACTTTGTAATTCTACTCATAGGCTCCTCATGGTTTCTACAATGTCTAGGGGAGTTACTTGAATTCTTCAACCATTGGATCCTATCTCTGCAATTTCAAATTTTATATTTTCTCCCATGAAATTTGTTTCAACTACATAGGGATCATGTGCATCATCCATGATGATGATCTTCTTGGCCCAACCAAGACCAAGGTTTTCCAAACTACAATATAATGAATGTTGACCCTTAACTGTCCCTGATGTGATATTGTATCTGCAAAGTGTTCATATAAACACATTTATTAGTTTCATTAGATTATTAGAAAATCATAAAATTTATTTTCATGCATTCTAGGGACTACTCAAATTGATTTTTTTATAATCAAATCAAGGCTAGAGGCACTTTTTTGTTCAAATCTCAGAAACATCTAAATCCCCTATTTAGAATCTGACTATGCACCATTGTTCTCCTATGGATACTATTTTAAATTACTATCTTCATGCTTCATTTTGACCTTGGAGATGAAAGTTATAGCCTTCAAAAATTTCTAATTTTTCCCAATTCTGCACTTTTGTACAGGTGCAATTAGCTTATGAGGCCAACTTCAACCACCCATAGAAGAAAATTTAGGGAGAATAATAATTTTTTTATTGGGAATTGATAATAATTATAACAAGGATCACTCATTAGCTTTCACGTTTCTGATCTGATCCCCAAGTAAATACCTATAAATTTATGAAATTGACTACTTTTCACTTTTGCACTTTTTCCCATAATTGGAAAAGTTTTAGCAAATCTGTCTATCTCCCAAACTAAGCATTTTTGGAAAAAATTACTTGAACCAAACTTGTCTGCATTTATGAATAGGTAAAATGTTGAGTTCATAAATTATTTTGGTCTCGACATCTAGGATCACTTTTACCTCCAAGTTTTCCAAAATCCCTAAAAATGCTCCATAATAGGGGATTTTGGCCTTCTTTCGCACCTAAGATTCCCACCTTTATAAATTTGGCCACATGCTACCATATTTATTTTTTTCCTGGTCCATGACTGTACCATAAAAATTTCATCCCCAACAGGGTCCCTATTGGATCTCTAGACGGTGATATTTAAAACTGACTATTTCCAAATTTTTGTAAAATTGGAGCAGAATGGGCCCATGCCCCTCACTAATAGTTCTATAGCCTTCATCAATGGCATTGAAATGCCTTAGGTATCATCAGATTCTGAGGTAAACTGCTCCTGTTATGGCCAAAACAATTTTTGGGATTTAGACTTTTTTGAACTTTTCTGAAATATAGTCAATATTGGATCAAACTTTATTATTGATTGATTCCATATCACCCAACACCAGCAAGATGGTGGGTTGTTCATAAGAA
This sequence comes from Larix kaempferi, assembly GCA_027924585.1. NCBI lineage: Eukaryota > Viridiplantae > Streptophyta > Pinopsida > Pinales > Pinaceae > Larix > Larix kaempferi. Next base: position 18,587,849 of record BSBM01000893.1, read on the forward strand.
TTCCATAACCGGTTGGTCATAGTGCAGGTAAGATTTAGATATTCGCTTTGGCGAAGGAGTCCCATATGTCATAGAGAAATACACCGGGTTAACTAGCCCTGCTGATCATTTGGCTACTTGTAGTGCAATCTGGGAAAACATACCCAAGCATGAGTGGGTCCACATGTTCATTCATACACTAGATATTATACCAAGAAATTGGTATACATAGCCAGAGCTTCGAAAAGGAGTTGCAGATTGGGATAAGTTGGCTGTAAGTTTCAATCAGACATTTAATTATGAAGATGAAAGTCCGACAATAGATGTAGCTCTCCAGGTTATTAAAGAACATATTTTTGAAGAAATTCCTGGACCGGTGTCTAATATACCACAATGGACTGCGATAGTAGAGAAAATGATGGAGTGTTACAATATTATTGGAGGGCCAGAGGATGATGATCCAAGGGATATCCATATTCCAGAAACTAAAGGGAGTCGGGATCTTAAGGGACCAGAGATCTATTCTGACATATTTTTGAAGCCATTGAAGATTCAAGAGGTAAACATTGGGTCCTCGGAAAATCCTAAGTTTGAAAATATTGGAGATTACTAGGATGATGAAACAGTCAGTAATATTACTAATTTGTTGCATGAATTCCAAGATTTGTTTCCTATTATGTTTTCAGAGATGAAGGGGATTGTTGGTGACCTCTGAGAAATGAATATTCCATTGAAACCAAACGCTAATCCAATTATGCAAAGTCCGTACAGATTGAATCCTCGGTAGAAGGAAAAAGTTAGAGTTGAACTCGACCGAATGCTTGATGTAGGCACTATTGAGCCTATTGAAGAGTCATAGTGGATCAGTCCCATGGTAGTACAAGACAAGAAAATCGGTGATATCTGAATCTGTGTTGATTTAAGGAAATTAAATGATGTATGTCTACATGATCCATTCCCAACACCATTTACAAATGAAGTTGTCAGAGGTTAGGAAGCATATTCTTTCACCGATCGATTTTCTGGATATCATCAAATAACAATTGCCAAGGAAGATCGACACAAGACAACATTCACGACAAAATGGGGTTGCTTCTAGTATACTGTAATGCTCTTTGGTTTGAAGAATTCCCTTGCAATTTTTTCAAGAGTAGTTGTTGTTTCATTTAAAGAATTCATTCATAAGTTTCTGGAAGTTTACTTTGATGATTGGACAATATATGGTTTTATTAAGAATCACGTAGAAAGCTTGCAATTCATGCTAGAGTGTTGTAGACAATACCATATTTATTTGAATTTGAAGAAATGCATATTTTGTGCTCCATTTGGTATACTATTGGGTCATGTGGTCTGCAAGCAAGGTATGTTGGTCGATCCTGCAAAGATTTCCATCATAGTAGATCTACCTCCACCTATTTCAGTTCAACTGTTAAGGATGACTTTGGGATATACAGGCTATTATATAGAGTTTATCAAAGGCTATGCTCATATTATAACTCCTATGGAAAATATCCTAAACAAAGGTGTGAAGATCCATTGGAACGCATAGTGTCAGCAGAGTCTCAACACGTTGAAGGAGAAAATGGTTACAACGCCTATTTTGGTGTTCCCAGATTGGAGAAAAGAGTTTCATGTGCATGTTGATGCCTCGTCAGTCACTCTAGGGACAATTCTTGCTCATCCAGGTGAGGGTTCTATTGACCATCCTATTTCATTTTCTAGTAGAAAATTGTCCACAACATAAATAAATTGCAGTACGACAGAAAGGGAAGGGATAGCCATGGTATATGCCCTGAAAAAGTTCAGGCATTATATGCTAGGAGGACACTTTAAAATGTTTACAGATCATTCCGCTTTGAAGTACCTCGTCAACAAGACAATGTTGGAGGGAACATATATTGATGGTTACTATTTTTTCATGAATATGATTTTGAGATTATCGTCAAGCCAGGGAGGCTGAATGCAGGGCCTAACCATTTGTTGAGGTTGGAAATAGGAGAAGAACTGAATAGTTTAGAATATAACCTCCCAGATGCGTAGCTCTTTGCAGTAAAAATGGTTGATGAATATTTTGAGTATATTGTAAATTTTTTATCTAAAGGTGTGGCACCAGAGGGGAATACGCTGCACATAAGAAGCAATTGGTTGTTAAGTTGGCGAATTATCAATTGATAGCAAGCTAGTTGTACAAACTAGGATCAGATGAGGTATTGCGTCGCTGTGTTTTGGAGCATGCGCGACCAGTCATGTTAGTTGAGGCTCATGATGGAGTTGTGGGAGGCCATTACACAGGTAAAGTTGTCGTGCATAAAATATGAAGAGTTGGTTTGTGGTGGCCTACCCTTCACAAAGATGCTAAGGTGTATTTTCAGAACTGTGATGTATGCCATAGAATCAAGAAGCCGTCGAGGAGGAATGAAATGCCATTAATGCCCCAAGTTATGTTGCAGGCCTTCAAAAAGTGGGATATTGATTTCATGGGTTTGATAAACCCACCTGGAAAAAGGATTGGTGCAAGGCATATTATTACTACGACTGACTATCTTACTAGATGGGACGAAGGTGCACTAGTACGAGATTGTAGTGTTGCAACTGTTGCAGAGTTCCTGTTTGAGAATGTTGTTACTAGGTTTGGTTGTCCCCGAATTTTACTAAGTGATCAAGGTGCACATTTTGTTAATAAGACCATAAAAGCACTCATAGAAGAATTTCATATCTACCACAGAAAAAGTACTCCATATCACCCACAGGAAAATGGGACTGTCGAAGCATTCAATAATATTTTGGAACATGCACTAACAAAAGTTTGCAATGTGAAATACGAAGACTAGGACTTGAGTGTTCCCGTAGTTTTATGGGCTTATAGAATTACATGCAAGAAGTTGACGTGCCATAAACCTTTCAAATTGGTCTATGGACAAGAGGCTGTGATTCCCATGGAGTAAATTGTCCCAAGTTTAAGAACCGATTCTTTCATCGGTATGTCTGATACTGGTGTTGTTAAAGAAATATTCTCACAGTTACTTTAGTTAGAAGAAGACATGTTTATTGTAGGATTTTATTAGCAAGTTCAGAAAGATAGAGAACAGGCATGGCATGATCGCCACAACACTAAAAATCATTTTTCAGTGAGGAGACTTAGTTCTTGTCTATGATAATAAACTTTTCAACCACCCTAGCAAGTTAAGAATGCATTGGCGAGGTCCATATGTTATTAACTATGTGACAGAGGGAGGTACAATATAATTGTAGAAGCTACATGGTGAACTCGTTAATGGGATGGTAAATGGGAGCCGAATGAAGCCCTACAGGGACAGTCGGGGTTCGTCGTAGTAAGGATTTGAGTCAATGCTTGTACATAGAAAAAAACAATTGTGTCTGTATATGTCTCATCGAAACCCCAAGTTTTATTTTGTGTTGAGGTCAGTTGTGTTGAATATTTCATGTCAATGTATTGGTTTGTCAAATATTTTGGAAACCCCAAGTTAATTTTGTGTCGAGGTTATCTTAGTTGAAGTCTTATGTTTCCATTTGGAAATCCCAACTTATTTTCTTGTCGAAGTAATATAACATAAGAAGGGGTTGGGGTTCTGTCGTAGTTATCTATGTTGAAGTTTCCAACATGTCGAAGTTGTAGTTGACATGCAATAATTGCTTCTTTTATGACAGGCGTAGTGGCGGTGTTAGTGGGATTTTTCGATTAATTGCCAAAAATACTAAAGTGTATGAAGAGATTCACCACTTCCACCATGATGATTGCAAGGATTGAGTACATTCAATTTGCATCGGGAATGACAAAAGGATCACACGATGGAAATAATTTTAAAAAGGAATTCCTATATCAATCAGAACTCATTGTTACTTTGACATTGAAGTGTATTGAGCACACGAGAGCTCGAACATATTACATAGAGAGAATTCAATGCTACAGAGAATCAAAATGAAGCTCAATATATCAGCAACCAGTGAAGTTCAAGGCTCTGTCGAAGAAGTTCACATGCGAGGCTCTGTCCTAGTTAGTCCTGAGTAGCTGAAGGTTGTCTCCTTGTACATTCTTGCGAATGTGCTAAAGAAATAAAGAAAGGAAAACTGACCCAATCAAGAAACGCGAACCAAGGATAGCCATGATGCTGAATCATCCACATCCAGATCTACAACTCTTTTTCCAGGATACGTTTCACCATGAAAATCAGATGTGAGACCTATTCGATTACCGAAGAATTCCCATTATACGATGGTTACAGTTCCAATTTCGAAGGGCATTATGGTCCAGGGTGACATCCTGAAAAAAATCATCAAGATTTATTATGCGGACCATGAAGTCGCCAAATTTCAAGAATTTCATTACAAGGACTACATGAAAACTGTCACTACAATGTTAAATTTTCAAAATTTACTTCAATCTGATCTAGGATCTTAACTGAGAGAACAACATGTACATCATATCTACAGCATATCAATCATGGAGACAATAATGCAAGAACACAAGAGACACAAAGATTTACTTGGGGAAAACCATAAAGGTGAAAAACCCTAATAACTTCCTCAAAGATAGATAGAGCAATGATACAACTAAAATACAAGAGATAGTCTTCTCCTAGCAGCAGAGCCTCCTCCTCCACAAGTGCACCACTCTCCCTTGTTATAGCTTGAAATGACACCTCTCCGTCCGTGACGACACTTGCTTCCCTTGGTCGCATGACGACACTTCTTGAGAACAAGTTCAGTCACACAACAGGACATTTGTGGATGGAGGAGTCATTTGGGACACTAAAAATGGTTGAAATTACCTCATTCTTGACCCATTTGATGTATATGACCCTTAGAAACATTTTTCCAGACCAAACCATCTCCTGAAAATGAGCAGAAAAGCCTATTTTTGGCCATTTTTCAACATGAGCGCGACTCCACTGTTATAATAGTAGTGTGTGTACGCGACTTTGTCTCATTCAAAGTAGCGCCCATTGCCATGTGTACGCGACTTTGTCTACTATAGAGTAGAGTACACCCCTATTTTGGTCAAAATCTCGAAATTCAAGTAAGTTAAGTTGGTTGGGAAACCTCTTGAGTGGTTATAACTTCTTTTCCTCTTCCTCATTGACTATATAAGGAGGGTAGAAGGGTCATGTGAGGGGACGAAGCCCAATTACAAAGTTATGCTGGAGGAATGAAGACCCTCATCCACCTCTCTTGTGCTTTAGTTTTGGTAAACCCTAGTACAACTGATTAGAGGCTGGAATCCTTGGAGAACGGAAGCAGGAGATCTTGAATCTAGGTTTCGTGAAGTGCCAAGCTTGAAGGAAGGTATAACTTTATGTACTTGCTTTCATTCATTAATAAAGATCAGACGTTCTTCTCTTTCCAAATATGACCTATTAATGTGTCTCAGATTTGATTACAGTTTTTTTATAATCTGATGTCTTCTTCTATTATGAATATCAGTCTTATATATGTAGTCAAATGTGTTTGAGAAGGGTATCAAGTTGTTTTGCAGGTTTGGGCATTGCGACACTGGATAAGCGTTGAAGAGCAAGGGAGGCAAAGCTAGGATCAACCTTCTGAATAAGGTGCCTACATCTCTAAACCCTAATCTCTTCATTTATTTGTTGTACTTGCAGAATGCTTGTAAGTCTATCTTTACCACCGTAAGTTGGTAGTTTCTCCCCTGAACTATAGGTGCATTTTCCCCACAATAGAATGGCGACTCCGCTGGGGATATAGAGTTTTTGGCTTTAGGAAACCCTTTTTCTGGTGTGTCTTCTCAGTTTATTTTGATTTCTTTGATGTGTCAAGAACCTTTTTAGGTATCCCTTGTCTTTGTCTTTCCTGCTTTCATCAGTTTTTATACCTTCCAAAGTCAGTTTTCAAGCCTTTGAAATATGAGCGCTACTCTGATATATGTATAGTAGCGCCCATACGCTACTGTTCTGTATATACAGTAGCGCCCGTTTTGGCATGGGCGCGAGTTGCTCTACTACACAGTAGAGTACATTTCTTGAAGCAGTCAATTTTTGGTTTGCTTGTGTTTTAGCCCCATGGTGATTTGCTGACTGTGCTGTAGGATCCCTTTGATGATTGCATAAGGTTTTTGATTGTTGTTCAAGTCATAGAACCTCTCCTTAAAGTTTTTTCCATTCTTTAAACCGCTTGTTGACCTTTGGAATTTTTTGGGACTTTTTATTGACTTTTTGAAGACTTGGTGGTGTTTGGTGACGAACACTTTCACTTTGTCAGACCCTGACTGCTTGTTGCCCGTTTACAAACCTGTATACCCCTGTATCTGTTGTTTGTGGTGACGTTGTCTGCTCTCTACTACCCCCATCCTTTGTTTAGGGTTTGGCCTTTGGTAGAGCTTCTAGGGTGTCTTCTTTTTGGTCAAGTTTCATTCTTCCAGGACTTCTTGTCTTCTGCTGGTCACAAGTGCTTTTTAAACAGCTGTAGGCTAGTTTCACCTCTCAGTTTCTTTGTGTTAGTAGGGCAGCTTGCTTGTCTACTTGTACTTGGCTTTGTGGTCTTGCTAGGGTTAAACACTTTAGGTCAGTCCTTGGGTGTTCTCTCCTTTGTTTTCTCCCACTAGATGTCCAAGTTTATAGGCTTTTTCTTAGTAAAAAACCTGTAGAACAAGTCTTTCTCGAGCTAGGGTTTCGACAGCTATAGGCTTAAGAACGTTTAGCCATACTTACACATTTTGCATAAAAAGTTTTATTTGGCTTTCCATTTTTTGCATAGTTCTTTTTCGGTTATTGAAAAAGCAAAAAAATTTGGTACTTTAAGTTAAAATAGAACTTGTCTTTGCCATTGCAAAATAGCTTAGTATATTTTGTATATTTTAAAAAGAAAACAAAATTTTTTAAAGAAAGTTTGCTTAGATTTTCAGTTTTGAAAAAGAAGTAGATGAAAAATGAAAAAGTTTTGTTGTAGGAAAGATTGAATTATATTTGCATTTTGTTTTCTTGTTATAACCACGCTCACACACTCACTATCCCTTTTGCGTAATAAAAGCCCTAAAATTTATTAATAAAATGAACTAGAAACTTTTTCTTTTTAGGGTACACTACACCAACTAGTTTTGGTTAGGGTCTTGGGTTTAAATCACCTTAAACCACCCAAGATCACACATTGCGCAAAAATCATAGTGAGACTATCATAGGTAAACCCACCTCACTCAAAATTTGCCTGGGAGCATATGCAGTAGGTCATTGCGAGATCAGTTTGTGGGAATACTCCTCCTACTTACTGTTCGAGCATATGCCAGGATCGGATTGTGTATTGGGGACTCTTTCGAGTTTCGGGCTTAGCTACCCTGCCCACGCTTTTTTATTCGACCGGTGACTGTTCCCCCAGGAATTTTCGGTGTTGTGGTATCCATAGTATCAGACTTCTAGGTTCTTACACAGGTGACAGCAGAGGGTATATCTGCTGTACCTAAGACAGACGTGGGAGGAAATCCCTTGCAGGTCTTTTAGAGGGCGGTTGGGTGATTCCAGCGCTTGCACCCTTAGTCATTGTATTGTGGACCCCGGATAACTGTCTTTCTTCCTTCGTTGATCTGTTCTGGGCCCTCATCATCCCAGACTCTTCTCCGGAAGGCATCTGTTTGCCTGGTTTGATTTACCTAGGACCTTTTTTAGTGGTGTGCTCTTTGTGCTACTTGTTTTAGTTTGCCTTAGAGCACTTCTTGTTCATTTGAGCGAGAAACTATGTCTAGCATTCCGATGAGTGCCAATCAAGGTACTCCTATTCCGGGGGATCCTTGTGCTGTTCCATTCATTGGAAACATTAGTACTCCCTTAATGGCTACTCTGAATCTTCCTGGATTCACTATTGGGCTGCCGGTTTGGTTGTTTTCCACTCCGAATGCCTTGCATGCTCTTGACGCTTCTTTTGTGAGCACCTCAAATCAAGAGCATCAGAACTCTGTGCCTCCTTTGCCAGTAACATCTTCTCCTCCTCCTTCTACCTCATGTGGTGAAAGTAGCAATACTAGTAGCCAGCAATCTAAAAGGAATGGACGGGGGAAGAATAGGAAGAAGATGCCAAAACAAGGGGGCAAGCACCCTACCTCTGCAAGTCATGCTGGGGGCAAACACCCTTCCTCTTCAAGTCATGCAGGGGGAACCTACCCAGCCTTTGGAGGTCATGCTGGGAGAAAAATTTTAGTCACTGAAAATCATACTGAAAGTTTGTCTTCAATCACTGTCAATCATGTTGAGGACACGTCATTGATCACTGCTAGTCATATTAATGACAAGTCACCAGTTCCTGTGAGTCATACTGGAGACACCAGATCAGCCACTGCAAGTCATGCTGAGGGAGATGACATTGTCGACAAACCAAACAAATAGAAGCTTAAGTTCCCTTGTAAGTTTTGCGAGGGAGATCACCTTACTTACTTGTGCCCTGTACTTCCAGAAGTGCAAAAAGTGTGGTCCTTAGTTCAAAAGTCTGATGCTTCTGAGCAACCAGCCTCTGTGAGTCATGCTGGGGGCAAGCTGCCAGCCAATGCTAGTCATGCTGAGAGTACTGACGTTGTAAAGGAGTCTAAACCTATAGGACGGAAACCAAAGTTCCCTTGTAAACTTTGTAAGGGAGATCACCTTACTCACCGATGCCCTGCCATTCCAGAGGCACGAAGAGTGTGGTCCATGTCTGAAGGAACCTCTGTTCCTGAGTTGTCTATAGATTCCCTACAGTCAGATCAACTTTTGGTTGATAAAGTGGTTGAACCAATGCAATCTTTGGTCGACCCCACTCTTCCTTCGGAGAGTGAAGTGATCGAATCGATGCAATCTTCGACCGATCCCATCAGTCCTTCGGAGATTGATGCACCTACTACTGAAGTCTTATGCATTACCAGTTTGGATATTCTTGAAAAAGGGGGCACTTCATCTGTGCCGTGTGAACCCCTACCAAGCCCTAGGATTGTTTCCTTTGATTGGAATAGTCTAACCGAGCCTCGTCTTCCTTCTTCGACACCTTTCCAGATAAAGGTTGATATTGGGAACCATACGGTTAATCGATGCATTGTTGATGAAGGTGCTTCTGTTAGTATCTTATCCGCTTATGATTGGAGAGATTTGGGTTTCCCTAATGTTATTCCAGCTGTTAATTGGCCGTTGACCTTCGATAAAAGACCTAGTGAACCATTTGGATTCCTCCGTCAGGCACCTGCTACTTTGGGTGGAAAAACAGTCTTAGTTGATTTTATGGTTTTAAAGGACCCTATGGACTTTGATATGATCCTCGGGCGTGATTACGTTTATGCTATGCATGCTGTGGTGTCTATGTTTTTTCGTGTGATGCATTTCCCTCATAACGAAAACATTGTCACCATCGACCAGCTTGCATTCGTTGATCCTCCTTATTACCCAAATGTAGACCAGTCGGATCCCCCATCATTAGGCACTACTATGTCACATAGGAATGTTGTGGCATATTGTTCCTTGAGTTCAAATGCTACTGAGAAGAAGTCTCTGAATTCATGCTTACCTTCTCGGGACTTGGTCCCAGCTTTTGACCAAGTGACACCTCCATCTGAATGTTTAGATATGTATTCTATCTGGGATGATATACTTCCTTCCGATGAAGTTTTATTAGAGTCTATAGTACAGTCTGCCATTCACTTGGATGTTGATCCAGTCGCAGTTATGTCCAGCCCCGGTTTGACCTTAAAGTATGATCTTCCTACTGTTGAGTCTTTGGACTCTCCTGTAGATCCACAAATCGGTGTGCCTGCTGAGTTTGATTCTGCTTCTAGAATTTTCAACTCCCGTGATGATGAATTTGTTTCTGTAGATTCCATCATGTCCTTCAACTTTGATCTTCATCCTGAAGTTGATCTTGTTGATTGTAAGTCCTCGGGCTTGGGTACCATAGAGTCTTCATTTGAAAACTCTGCCTTGTTTATGCCTGTTGTTGATGATAGTGAAGTTGGAAGTATTTCTACCACAGTGACTTGTATCGGGTCTTTCCTTACATATGTTTTAGATATGATCCTGGTACTAATGTTTCTTGGAGACAGGATTCTTAGCTGGATGTATACTTGCTTACTGGTCATTTTCGACACCTTGTGCGATCATGTCAGATATATTCGGAACCTTGCATATAGGTTTAGGTTTCCCTTCTGTTATGTTGCATTTGAACCTTTTTCCATCCGAATTCGCCATAGGGTCGAACCTGTTGGATATTGGTGTGCTAGCCATCTCTTTATGCATTTTGCACCAGTCCGACAACAGAGCCTACCTAACATGGGTCACCCTAGTCAGCACCCTTATGCCATTCTGGTGCCCATGCTGAGTTTTTCTCATAGGTTCGGAAGCCTTTTTAGATTTACCATGACTTTGAGAAGAAGCCTCATATCTTTCTTCCTCATATATTTCTGGACATCCCTGATAAGGCTCCCATCTTTGTGTTCAAATTGTATATGCATCTGTTATGATCCCGCTTGCGCTAATGAGCCTGAAGCCGGCTTCCACGCTTTTAGCCCATTATATAAGCCTCCATCTCTGATCTCATTTCCGCTAAGCCCTGTATCATTTTGCCTTTACAATTTGACACCTTTTACCTGGAGGAGACACACCCTGAGTGTCCTTATCTTGCTCATGTTCCTTTCATTAGGCATAGCTTTGTTCCATGCGCTTGGAGCTAGTTTCGCATGTCCCTGACACTCGTCTCCTCCCATTTCGAGCATTCTTCTTTTACTTCGAGCTCGTTAAAAACAGTAAGTAGGTTACGAGCATTCTTTTTTTACTTCGAGCTCGTTAAAAACAGTAAGTAGATTTCGAGCATTCTTCTACCTTTACTTCAAGCTCGTTAAAAACAGTAAGTAGGTTACGAGCATTTCTTCCACCTTTCCTTCGAGCTCGTTAAAAACAGTAAGGAGGCTATGAGCATTTCTTTCATCTTCACTTCGAGCTCATTAAAAACAACAAAGAAGTTGTGAGCATTTTTTTTGTATCTCCTTTGAGCTCGTTAAAAACAGTAAGGAGGTCATGAGTTTACTTTTCCAGACTCGTTAAACCTTTAAGGAAAAGATCCCTATGGAGTTCTTTTAAGCCCTTTTCAGACTCCTTAAATAGGAAAAGTTTGCCGAGCATAGTTGTCATTTCGGGCTCGTTAAAATAACTGAACCGACATCCACTTAGGTATAGAATTACCCCTTTTCCGGGCCTTGGTGGATAATTTACGGAAAAGGTATACTCTAGGTATACTCTTGTATGCGCTAGAAGAGTTCTTCTTCCATCATTTTACACTTTTTCGGGGAAGGAGACTAACTTTACGAAAAAGGACTTTTGGAGTCATCTTTAGGGTTTTCAGACTCTCAAAATGTGAAAACACCAAGCGAGCATTCACCTACTCGGGCTCGATGTGAAATCCACGAGATAGGTGTATAGAGGACTATTTAAGTTTTTCAACTCTATAAACAAGAAAACACCGCCGAGCACATATCAATCCGGGCTCGATATAAAATCCACGGATAGGTGTATAGAGGACTGTTTAAGTTTTTCAACTCTATAAGTAAGAAAACACCGCCAAGCACAGACCAATCCGGGCTCGATATAAAATCCACGGATAGGTGTATGGAGTTTTCTTCTAGGTTTTTCAGACTCCTTAAATATGAAAATACCGTCGAGCATGCTTTAGTTCTTTGTCAAGCTCGTTAAAAAATGAAAAAGGAAAGGGAAGGGAAGAATGTTAAAATATATTTCAGTATGATGGCAGCAAGTCAACTATCTTTTTGAACAAAGCACTTGTTTTGAGTCTATCAAACAAGTTGGGTTCTAGCGTTGTCCTTAGGATAAACCTGATCTCAGAGTTCCTACTCCTCCGTTTGGTTAGTCTTCCAATCATTTGGGGAATCTGTTAATGTCTCCTACATTGCAGATTTGTATCGTGGTCTCTTTGTGTTAAAAGCTGCCTAAGTCACTATTGTGTCGTGCTCACTGTTCAAGGATATAGCCTGTGTCGGCCATTCTGCAGTTGCCTTGACCTCATGTGTCGGCCATTCCTTGGTGTCAGTATGTTTCATCATGTGTTTAGTCCTACTCCATATCAGCTCATACCTTTTGAGTGTCCCTCGTGTTGGATGATGGAGGATGCATTAAGGCCTCCCTTCCAATGGACTTCTTCCCATCGACTTCAACTCATTGTGCTCTGGGAATGAAGTTTAGAGTTTCGGTTAGTTCCTTAAGGATTGCAGTCATTAGTGGCAGTTTCCCTCACTATTGGATAGATGGGAATACATCAATGTCTCCTATCTGATGGATTCTTCAAGTGTTCGACGGCAAGACCATCTATTCACACTTGCTTGAATGTACTAGGTACCTTGGGTTCCATTTTCATTATTGGTGGACACCCTCGCGTTTGTTAACGGTATACATCAATGACCGGTAATCAAACGATACCTCCCATGTTCGACATCAACTCATTTATTCACCTGGATAGGTTTGTACCTTGGGTTGTTTTTGGATGAAGACCTTGGGATCCTCGATAACATCACCTCATTTATGTTATCGCCCAAGTTGCGCAAGACTGAGCCACACTCTTTTTGGCTCTTGATGAGACATAGATCCAGCTTGTTCTCTATGGCTATGTTCTCCAGTTTTGACATAGATCCACCTTGTATTTATGTGGCTATGTTTACACTTATGTTCCTCATGGATCCACGTTTATATTTTAGTGGCCATGATATATGCATCAGTATTTTGGATCATTATTGTATCCTCTTGGAGGTCATGTTCCACCATTTGAACATGGACAGTTACCCCATGGATAAGTTTGTCTGACTTTGCCTCTGCTTTCAGGTACTTCATTTGAGCCTATGATTCTTGGTTTCTCCGTTCCTCCACGATTCAACTCTTTGTTATTTATAATTTATTTCGGCCATTGTTTCCCGCACTCCCTCTGATCTCATACATTAGGGGGCATCTGTTATAGCTTGAAATGACACCTCTCCGTCCGTGACGACACTTGCTTCCCTTGGTCGCATGGCGACACTTCTTGAGAACAAGTTCAATCACACAACAGGACATTTGTGGATGGAGGAGTCATTTGGGACACTAAAAATGGTTGAAATTACCTCATTCTTGACCCATTTGATGTATATGACCCTTAGGAACATTTTTCCAGACTAAACCATCTCCTGAAAATGAGCAGAAAAGCCTGTTTTTGGCCATTTTTCAACATGAGCGCGACTCCACTGTTATAATAGTTGCATGTGTACGCGACTTTGTCTCATTCAAAGTAGCGCCCATTGCCATGTGTACGCGACTTTGTCTACTATAGAGTAGAGTACACCCCTGTTGTGGTCAAAATATCGAAATTCAAGTAAGTTAAGTTGGTTGGGAAACCTCTTGAGTGGTTATAACTTCTTTTCCTCTTCCTCATTGACTATATAAGGAGGCTAGAAGGGTCATGTGAGGGGACGAAGCCCAATTACAAAGTTATGCTGGAGGAATGAAGACCCTCATCCACCTCTCTTGTGCTTCAGTTTTGGTAAACCCTAGTACAACTGATTAGGGGCTGGAATCCTTGGAGAACGGAAGCAGGAGATCTTGAATCTAGGTTTTGTGAAGTGCCAAGCTTGAAGGAAGGTATAACTTTATGTACTTGCTTTCATTCATTAATAAAGATCAGACGTTCTTCTCTTTCCAAATATGACCTATTAATGTGTCTCAGATTTGATTACAGTTTGTTTATAATCTGATGTCTTCTTCTATTATGAATATCAGTCTTGTATATGTAGTCAAATGTGTTTGAGAAGGGTATCAAGTTGTTTTGCAGGTTTGGGCATTGCGACACTGGATAAGCATTGAAGAGCAAGGGAGGCAAAGCTAGGATCAACCTTCTGAATAAGGTGCCTACATCTCTAAACCCTAATCTCTTCATTTATTTGTTGTACTTGCAGAATGCTTGTAAGTCTATCTTTATCACCGTAAGTTAATAGTTTCTCCCCTGAACTATAGGTGCATTTTCCCCACAACATCTCTTGAGTGCATGAGTGAGAAGTGAGTGATCAAATAGAGTGCCTCCCGCACTCTATTTATACTTGACTTGACTTTCCTTTTACATAAATCATGTAGGCTCGAACTTAACCACATAACATAATGCTGACTAGGCCGACCCCTAATAGGGTGGTCTAATAACCCTTCGACCCACATGGCCGACCCCCAATAGGGTGGTCTAATAACCCTTTGACCCACATGACTTATATAGGGATGACCCCAACAAGGTGGTCTAATAACCCATCAAGTATAAGTTACGACATTTACAATATAAATGATGACACTTCTATATAGAGGAATAATACCATCTCTATAGGAGTACATACAACATACATATATGAAATACATTCCGAAGTTACATATACATCAATACTCCCTCTTAACTAGGAAGGTATTTCTCAGCACAGGTCTTCTAGCACAAGTCTTCTTCTTTGGATCATCGTCACTGGATAATCATCATCGAGTCATCATCATCGTCATTGCTGCTGCTATCTCAATCAATCTCTGAATCTACTCGTCATAGGAAGTTCTACAGAGCCAGTCCTTTTTCATACTGGATGTAGGCCCACCACCTGCAGGTCTTCATCATCACTGGCCATACTGTGGAATCCTCAGGACTTATTACATGTGTCACAAAACCTCGAAAGAGCATCTACCAGATATCCCAGGGCAATGAATTACATGCCATAGGAAAAACCTCGAAAGACTATCTGCAAATATACTAGGGCCATATTATATGTGACCTCACCAAAAAACCTTGCAAGAGCATCCCAGGATGTTACGAGCACACAGCTCTACCTATAGGATATCCCAAGGCACGAATTACATGTGGTCACCACAAAACCTCGCAAGAGCATCCCAGGCTGTTACGAGCACACAGCTCTACCTATAGGATCTCCCAGGGCATGAATTACATGTGGTCATGGAAAAACCTCGCAAGAGCATCCCAGGATTGATTACGGGCACACAGCCCAACCTATCATATCTCCCAGGGACACGAATTATATTCCATAGGACAAAACCTCGAAAGAGCATTTGCCAGATATCCCAGGGCAACGAATTACATGCCATAGGAAAAACCTTGTAAGACTATCTGCAGATCTCCCAGGCCAACGAATTATATGTCCTCCCAGAGCAAAACCTCAAAAGAGCATTTTCCAGAAATCCCAGGGCACCGAATTACATGCCATGGGAAAAACCTCGAAATACTATCTACAAATCTCCTAGGGCAACGAATTATATGCTCATCTGCACAACTTGATCCACGACCATAGAGTATCAACCTAAGACTCACCATACATCATCCTGATTTACACATGATCATCCTGATCATCATCACTGCAACATCCTGTTGCATGTCATCTGGAGCAACATCCTGACGCTCATCATCCATGATCATCCTGATCATACAATGCATCTACCTGATGCATACCAAGTATCTACCTGATACATATCATCATACATGATCCACCTGATCATACAATGTATCCACCTGATACAAATACAAATACATGATACATATCACCATACATGATCCACCTGATACATATACAGATACATGGTCCAAGCATCCAACATGATGCATATACAAAAATACATACACATGATCCAACCGATCATATCCAGCATCCAACATGATGCGTACATACATATAAATGATCCAACTAATCATATCCAGCATCCAACATGATGCATACATAAAAAATGATCCAACTGATCATATCCAGCAGAAACCAGAACATCATCCTGATGCTCATCATCCAGCGCTTACATCCACAGCCATGTGAAGGATCCTCCTTCCAACATGCTTGGAATGGCTTCAACAGATGTGTCCATCACTTCTTCCTTGAAGTGTCCTCGATCTGAAGAACGCCAAGCCTCTCTCTGAAGTACTCGAACTTCACCCTATCTAGTGGCTTCGGCAGCACATCTGCAATCTGCTTGTCCGTCGCAACATACAGGAGCTTCACAGCTCCTCTCTGCACCATATCCCTGATATAGTGATATTTGATCTCTATGTGTTTCGACCTGTCATGAAACACTGGATTCTCGGATAGCTTCACACAACTCTAGTTATCACAGAAGATATCAGTAGCATCCAACGGGAGATCAAATAACTCAGACAGTAGCTTCCGTAGCCATACTGCCTCACGACTAGCTGAACAGGCTGCAACATACTTTGCCTTAGCTGTACTTAGTGCTATGCAGGACTGCTTCCTACTAAACCAAGAGATCACACATGATCCCATACTGAAGCAGCATCCAGATGTGCTCTTCCTATCTGCAGCACTGCCATCCCAATCTGAATCAACATAACCCTGTAGGTTAAACTTTTGATTCGCTTCATACCTGAGCCCATAATCCACTGTACCCTTCAGGTACCTCAGAACAAGATTTACAACAACTAGGTGAACACTCCTCGGATCTGTCAGGAACTGACTCAATGTGTTCACAGCAAAGAAAATGTCTAGTCTCGTGTTCATCGGGTACATCAAGGACCCAATCATCTGATGATGCATAGAGACATCAACTGGCTCAGATGAAGCATCACAAAGAAGCTTCAGATTCGATGCCATAGGTGTGGCCATGGCCTTGCAGTCCATCATCCCGAACCTCTTCAGGATCTCTATTGCATACTTCCCTTGTCCAAGGAAGATTCCATCACTCTGCCACACCTCCATGCCAAAAAAAAATAGTGCATCATCCCCAAGTTCCTCAACTCGAACTCGGCAGCAAGCTTCCGCTGTGTGTCGGCAATCAATCTATCATCTCCTGATACAAACAGATCATCCACATAGTAGTATCACTGGATTGCCTTCCTCAACCTTGTAGTAAAGGTTGGAACCCGCTTTACTCGTGGTAAAGACCAAACTGGATAGAAAGCTGCCTATCCTACCATACCAAGTTCTGCACATATATGATTTCCTATCATGTGTCTCAGAACCAAGTGGTTGCTCCACATACACTTTCTCTTCAACTACACCATTCAAGAAAGCTATCTTGAAATCCATCTGGTGTATCTTCTATTTCATCACTTTTATATTTCTCTATGTTGCCATCTGCAGTATGCTTGATCTTGATAGATCCATATGGAAGTCATAACAAACTTCCCTCCAGGTCTTGGGACTACATCCCAAAAATCATTCTTCATGATCGACGGATCATGGCATTCTTCCCATATCCTGGGAACTTCAATATTTTCAATAGATAATTTTGTTGCTGAACAAATGTTGTAGTTCTTCTTTTGTAGGAGATGGCATACGATCTTTCCTACACAACAAGTTAAATTGCATGATTAGAAAACATCTCATAGTTTTCAGAACAAATTCTTACACATAAAGAAATATGTCATACAGTCATGCAATTAACTTAGCCAATGCTTCAATACAACATTTATCCATATCCCGTAACTTTCTAGATGCCTTCCAATCTCTACCAAAACATTGTTAAGAGTGCACAACTCCCAACATGTCAGCAAAGAGGTTTCATTCTAGATAAGTAGCAATGGAATGTTGTACAGTGCCATAGGCTACTTACCCATGCATATTAGTAGTATACTGTTCATCAATGCAACTATTCTAATATGCATAATACACAACCTAATTCTAGGAACATCAGTATATACATTATTGAACAGTATTATTTAAACAATAAAAATATGCAAGTAATGACAATTCAAATACTTATCTTTGTTTGTTTTTTGGGTGGGCTCCCTCTGAATCTTTGCAACTCCATTCTGATGTGGATTGTGAGAAGTGGTCAACTCCCTCTGAATATATGAATCCTTGTAGAAACTACTGCAGTGTGCTCCCTCTTGATCTTTGCTTCCTAGATTACCTATCCTTGAACTTATATACATTCTCGAACCCTATGCATGCTTGTTAGTATCATCATTGTGTTATCCTCTAGGTCTCATACATAATTCATTAGTATAATCTTAATATTATCAAGACACAATAATCTCAAGCATGTATAGTCAGGATCAATTCAAACACAGATAATAAACATTAGTATTCAAGGTTTCAAGGAAGTCTTCTTTTATTCGTACATATTCTTATTTAATCATAGGACTCTTCTGGTTAGTTAAATCATCAATCAAGAGAAGAGATATAATATGCATAAAACCCGTGATTATTCAAAACTATACCTTCATGATTCTTCTGGTTAGTCATATCATCAATTATGGTACGAAACATAATATGCATACCGCCATGATTATTCAAACCTATGACTTCATGAATAATCATTATCAACAACACAATAGTATAAGATCCTAACACAAGGTAGGATTCTAGCTTGATATAGGAAAAACATACCTGGATTAGCATGCTAGCTAGTTATGTCTAATATACCCGCATAATGTCTTCTGGTTCTCTTCAGTGACTTGTGCTAGTAACCTGCATGTCTCATAAGTTAACCATTGTAGAACCAAGTTATACATACCTCGAAAGTAGTTCTTCTATGTGATCCATGACAATGGATGAATCCTTGTCTTCATGTCACCATGATCATACGTTCTTTGAAGTAGAACATGATTTGTCTTTCTTGGTGTACCTTTTATGTTAGCAGACAACATAAACCTCATACAACACCATAATGCATTAGTACAATCATAAGTGTCAACACCCTAATCAATGAAAATCTTCTATCATGCATTCATAATTTTGTTAAGGTGATACGACAAATCTAAAATCAAGATTGTACTAACCGTAATAACATGAAGACAAACATACCATAAACTTAATCATGAACAAATATCGAAACATACCTCGATGAGTCATACCTGTTGAGATCACTTGTAATATTCTTATGTTTAGCCTCATCTCCCTCTGAAACAGGAACTTCTTCACTTATGTAGGTGACCAATCCATCTTCTTCTAGGATTAACCCAATCTACTTGATTTGCAAGAACTGGACGTGGAGCTAGATATGGGTTTGTCAGAGAAACCCCAAAAATTCAAACTTTGAATTTCAAGCTTCTGAAAGAATAGAAATATGCGCCTTGATGAGCTGATCAAGATGGTATATTCAGAATTTGAAAACTGCAAAGTTTCACTCCTCAATTTTGCCTTTGAAACTTCTGGATTCACTAGACGTGACCCTGAACTGGGGTTTGATGAAGCCCACTCTTCTGCCCAATCAAAAGGTTTGATCCAAAGCTCTAAGTTTCTATTTTTTTTAGGAGCTTCCAGCCGTGGTCACAGATTTCAAAAATTCCCATTTTTATAGAAGCCCTAATTTTCCACTTTTCTGATCAAAGTCTCAAACTAGGGTATGATCAAGCCCGGCCTTCTACCCAACCAAAAATTATGATCTTGGTCTCTAAATTTTGATTTTGATGAGTAGCATCCAGCCGTGGTCTCTGATTACAAAAATTCCAACTTTCTCCGAAGCCCTAAATTCCGGAAGCCATGAATGAAGGTACTAAAAAATAATTATGTTTTGACAGAAATATGTACCTGATTGTTTCTGGTGCACCTCCAAACTTTTCAATCCACAGGGTCTGAAAAAGTTTCTTGAGATAGCCTGAGCTGTTATCTTTCCATCCTGATAGTTTTGACCTCAATTGGATTCTCTGAGGGAGAGTTATGCCAAGTGTCATAACGTGACCTGTTTATGGGATAATACAGGAGAGCGAACTTGTACGGTGTGCCATGTGTCACTGTTTCAACTTCGGCCTCTGAAAATGTTTCTTGAGATAGAACGACTTGTTATCTTTCCATCCCGATAGGTCTGACCTCAATTGGATTCTTTGAGACAGATTTATTGCAAGTGTCGCAACGTGACCTGTTTATGGGATAATACAGTAGAGAGAACTTGTACGGCGTGCCACGTGTCACTGGTTCAACTTCGGCCTCTAAAATTTTTTCCTGAGATAGTACAGTCTGTGTACTACCTTTCACTTTTTATGAAATTTCATTTGGATCTTCCTAGCCCAAGTTATGACATTTTTCCCAAGGTCACCTGATTTTGACTCAGATCTGGAAGAGGCAAAAACCCTATATTGTACAGATCATAAATCACAAAGTACAACGAATTAGAGGTTGTACTTTGGACACAAGGTATATGGGGATTTAATATTCGACCTGTAAATATTTCAGATCCGAAAAATTCTCCAAAACGGATTTATAGAGAAAGTTCTACGATGACTGGTTTTTGCTATATCAAGCCCTAGCATCGTAAGTGCAACAAGTGTCATACATGCCATATCATGCCTTCTTTCAGGCTAGCTCTGATACCATGTTAAATTTTCAGAATTTGCTTCAATCTGATCTAGGATCTTAACTAAGAGAACAACATGTACAGCATATCTACAGCATATCAATCATGGAGACAATAATGCAAGCACACAAGAGACACAAAGATTTACTTGGGGAAAACCATAAAGGTGAAAAACCCCAATAACTTCCTCAGAGATAGATAGAGCAATGATACAACCAGAATACAAGAGATAGTCTTCTCCTAGTAGTAGAGCCTCCTCCTTCACAAGTGCGCCACTCTCCCTTGAGTGCATGAGTGATCAAATAGAGTGCCTCCCGCACTCTATTTATACTTGACTTGACTTGCCTTTTACATAAATCATGTAGGCTCGAACTTAACCACATAACATAATGCTGACTGGGCCGACCCCCAATAGGGTGGTCTAATAACCCTTTGACCCATATCACTTATACAGGTCCGACCCCAACAAGGTGTTCTAATAACCCATCAAGTACAAGTTACGACATTTACAATATAAATGACGACACTTCCGTATAGAGGAATAATACCATCTCTATAGGAGTACATAAAACATACATATATGAAATACATTCTGAAGTTACATATACATCAACATACAAGAGAAGGTGCACCGTTGGATCTTGAGCCCATGTAGTGGGCCATTGGGATGAAAAGTGTTGGCATTTTGTTGCTGATGCATATCTCGCACTTTGGTTGGACTGCATAAGCTAATGCTTGGGTAAAGCAATTTATTCTTTGCTTCCATGGAGGATGTTTGTGGCTTAACACTAAGGTGTCGGTTGACACCGACCTGATAGCAAAGATCACAAGGTGTCCTAAGGATGGGCTAGACCCTACTCAATATTTTGTGGGAAAAGAAAGAGACCAAGAATTGGCTTCCAGAATGAAATAAAAATACTTTTGTAGAACAACTTGGGGTTTGACATGGCCTCTATGTCATGTCCCCATCTTGACCCTATTGCATTCGAATGTAAATAATGCAAATGATGTAATATTGTTATGAAATCATGGTGAGGAGCTCAAGGCTAAGGCCCCGCCATCGATTTATTGATGCATATGGTTTGCGTGCTAGCCAGGCACATTGGAACTTCAATATCATGTAATATGCATTTTAATAAAAATACCCACAACTAGCTATGCAATGCAACAAAGAGATGGGGGCATGATTTTACAAGGAATTGGGAGGGAAAACATTCAAACCCTTGAGCCAACCAAGTCAAGCCAAGTGTCAATGAGAGAACTCATCAAACCCTCAACTACCCATGTTGACTTTTGTACCCAACCATTGATTTCTCCCAAGAGTTGGTCGAGGTAGTTAATGCCTTGGGAATGGAGAGGTATGGCTGTCCAAATTTGGGTATGGGCAAGCCACCCTGCATGGAAAATTGTGTTTGTCTCCTTGGGCAAGAAAAGAGCCATGAAATTTCTCTCTAAGCTATTATTCACCATTGCCTTGTTCCCTCACGCAACTCTAGCTTCCTGGGCGTTTTCCTCCCTGGGTTTTCTGTGTTCCCCTTCATCTTTTAGTTGGAAGGGGCATTTTTGTGTTGATTACCAATGGGGAAGAAAACATAACGTTTTTGGGTCTTCCTAGAGGTCGTTTAGGCCATTGGAAAGGATCCTAACCAATGGGGAGAAATCGGTTTTGATCCCTAGGGTTGAAATCGAAATTCCACGGTTCGTTTGGGTGAACCATGAGTTGGGAGAGCCAATGTGGACCTTGTTTTGTCAACACCTCTATTGTAAATGTGTAACCCTGTCAATGATCATTTTGCTGTGAGAAGAAAGAGTATGTTGGGGTATGGGTAATGGGTAATCCATTGTTTTGGCTTGAGCTTGAGGGTAAGCATCTAGGGTTCAAGGGTAGCCTGATAAACCTAGCTATGGAATGGCTTGGCTCAAATGAAATGCTTAATTGACTGTGGATGAGCTGAATGTTCCCTTTCCTTGTGAGAATCATGCCCAGCTCGGGGGTGGCCTTCGGACGGACTCAGTATAAGCTATCGACGAGCCTATGGTTGGGTGGAATGTTGCAGCGACATAGCTAGTTGCTTGGGACAATTGCACAATGAAGATAAGTGTTTTCTGTCTATGTATTTACTTCTGCAATGCATTAATTTGATTACTGTTTTGATATGCTGGATGGGCATGAATTGTGTGTGTGGATTAGTTTTAATTCCTCTGTGCATATTGCCTAATTTGTATCTACACACCAATGCTTTTATTCATATGATGCTAATGTATGGGCTAAGTTTGTGTAAAATCCCCAGAATTTGCCATCATGTTCCCTTCCACGATTTGGATAGATAGGTGGGTACGTGACACTCTATCAACGACTAGGCAATTTTATTCACTACAAAGGCATTAGCAATGAAGGTATTGAGGAAGGTTTGAACGAACCAGGTGACTGCTTTGGTGATCGTTGTGGCAGAGCAGTGTGCCCAAGGAGTGAAAATGAACTGGGCGACATTTTTGTTAAACATGTTTCTTGCTGACTACACGGATGCCCAATAAAATGGTATTCCCTTTACTTATTCCCGGATTGTGTTATTGATCTCATTTGTAGGGTGGGCGAAGCTAGGAAATTATCATGACATGGAACCAATTGGGCCTCGTTAATGCTCTTGGCACATGAATCTATGGTACACTAACATTAAGAGCAGACAACAGGAGAGTAACGTTACCTTGTATCTGCAAAAAGAGGCATTGCAGTATTATGCTGTGTAGATACCATGTGTTGTAATCTAGGGAATTGTATCAATTACTAGTATTACAATATATTAACATGAATAAAGAGTCACATACACACACATTACATAATCATACATGAGAGAGTAAGTGGGACAATAATAAATAATCTTTTGTATTAACAATACCAAAATAGAGTACAGTATTAGTGCAGAGATATATTCTATTGTCTGCACTACAACCTATTTATATTGATTACAAACAGTTATTCATTTACAATTTCCTAGTCGATTGACTAACCGAACGACAACACCTACTTGAATATAGTAAGCGGAGACCTAATCGGCCAGTTGACTAGGCTCCGTCAACATCTCCACCACCAACAAAACGATTCTTCATCCTTAAGAGATCAAGATCATAACTAAAAAACTAGATCAAAATTGGTAGTTGTTGCTGCTTATGGTTGTGAACTAGTGTAGGCAATTGATGGATCTGGACTAATGCAGGCGTTCACAATGGATGGCACTGATGAAGTGAGTCGTCGTTTGAAATAATACCAGGTGCGATAATCCATGTGCATGTCTACAATTAGAGCAGTAAGATCATATAGCCTACTGATATTGTTGGGAATAGATAGATGTTTAATATTGCGAAGATTGGGTCCTAGGAGCAAATGTTGTTGGTTAGCGACTAGGAGGAGTCGGTCAATCTAAGAAACAATTTCTTTGACTTCTGTATTTGCAATATATACTTGAGTATACCAATGTGACTTTTTAATTTGGATTTCATCTAAGCGATTCTGTTCCATTTGAATTTGTTGTTCAATGTTTTGAAGGGTGACAGGATTTGCAGTAGCCTTCTACTAGAATATCCATGCTAACATCATCTGGACCTTTCTCATGTCGATAAAAATTTGGCCATAAGAACTATACCAATTATTAAGTACAATAGTATATTGTTGTTCTTGGATAACATATTCCTTTAGTTGCTTGTGTCGGTCAAGAAATAACTGATATTACTTTGAAAGAAGAGAGAAAGTTTGCTTGACATGTTCTTGGTCTTTCTGTCGAACAACTTCTTGATATAATGAGACCAGGGACCCCACTAAGCTAGTGATTTCTTCTAAAATATTATTGTCCAAGGGTCCATTAAGGGTCAATGACACTTGAAGAATGAGATCTTGATAAGTGTGTAGTACTTTGGTCTGTTCTTCCTTCATCCCGTCGACTTTATGTTTATCCTCTTCCCATCATTTTTATTTTTCCCTATGAATGACAGCCAAGAGTCTATCCAAATCAAGATCCTTTGGTATTGTAGGATCAAATGTAACTGGTGAATTGTCTCGTGCTCCTTATTCCAATCTACCATCATTGTGATGCAACTAATTTCTTCCAACCATCCATGATTTAGAGCCTTTTTATACAATCTTTTCTTTGGGTGCAAGTTAGTTTTTGATAACTACCTTCTTCTTAACTAATGTAATCAAGCTTAGTTAGAAGAGTAACAAATTTATAGACTTGGGGCACGACGATCGACCGAATGGTGATACGCCCATTCAGTCGGTGCCATGAGTCGGTGCCATGCCTGTGCTAAGCTTTATATCATTTTAATCTTACATCATTGACAACTTTGGAATTTTGTTTTCCTTGTAGGGTTCTTAGTCGACATGATCCATTGTGATTTATTTCTTTGACTACATATGGGCTGAGCCATGCTGTATGAAATTTATTAGGTTTTCCTTTGATCCAATTGTCGTAAAGTAGTGCTAAGTTACTGACTGATATATTTTTTATTTTAATATTGTGGTCATACCATGGTTTTTGTTGTTGTTTTTAGAATTCCTGGTGATGGATGGCTATTTGGCATTGTTCTTCCAGCTTTGATAAGATAAAATGTCTATGTTTAGTAGCTTTAAAAATATCTAGGTGAAGTATATATGCAATAATAGGTGCCTGTTGTTTAAAATGTAGTGGAACAATTGCTTCTTGTCCATAGACAAGTTTGAAAGGTGTATGTCCTGTCGATCATTTATAAGTTGTCCTGTATTGCCATAGAATAGCTAGTATCATGACGTCCCAACCATCTTTCTTAGTACTACAAAGATTTGTTAGACCTTTAGTTAATGTTTTATTAAAAGATTCAATTGATCCATTCAAATGCAGATGATATGAATAACTCTTTTGGTGGTCGATCATAAATTCCTTGAGTAGAGTTGATAATGCCTTGTTGAGGAAATGTGTCGCTCTGTCGCTAATAAGAGCACAATAAGAGTGAGGGGGCACATGAACCCTGTGGAAATATTCTCATATATGAATTTTGCATATACTTCACTAGAACATGCTTCAACATCTTCAGCTTCTTCCCATTTAGTAACATATTTGTCTGCTATTTTAATGTATCTAGCTCTCGTTCGTTGGCCGGGTACTGGAAATGGTCCAATAAAGTCAATAGCCCATATTTAAAATGTTAAACTGGTATTAAAAAGCATTAATGGAATTTCATTCTTTGGTACTGGTCAACCTAATATTTGATGCTTGTCACATTTATTTACCTGATTTATGCAGTCTTTATGCAATGTCAACCACCAAAGACTAGGCTGTAAAAATTTTCATGCAGTCGTATCAGTGTGATAATTCCCTCCAGTAGGTCTACTATGAGCTTTATCGATGATATCTTGTCGATCATGTTCTAATACGCACCATCTCAGTACTTCGTCGGGTCCAATCTTGTACAAAAATCCATTTATTAAAGTATATGGGGAAACCTTCATTGTAGGTATCTTCCTTTTCTTTTCTGGCATTCCTTTAGGGGCTCGACCTTACTCAATAAATTATGTTATATCCTGTAGTTATGTTGTTACGAATTTGACTCAAAATAAGTGGGTTTCGGGAAACTCACCGTCAATTCCGTCGGGTTCTTCCCTTGTTTCTTCTCGTGGAAGATGGTCGGGTCCAACATTATTCTTTCCACGTCGGAAAACTATTCCGAATTCAAATTCCTGGAACATGAGTATCCAACTGCATAACTGACCATGATGCAGAGGTTTATTGACTGAGTATTTGAGCACTTGATGGTCTATGTAAAATATAAATGGATTGGCCAAGAAGTAATGCCCATACATCTGAAGTGAAAAAGCCATGCCTAAGGCTGGGTAAGAATTACACTATTTTCAATGCTCGAGGCATTGATATGAACATGAAACTGGATCAACCAATTTGGTAATCTCATAATGGGGCTTCGATGGGTTTCATTTTAAGGAGCTCAAATGATTCTGCGCATTCTTGAGACCATCTAAAATGTTGATTTTTTGTTAACAATTCCTCCAAAGGATATGTCATGTTAGAATAGTACCTTATAAATTTTCGATAATACCCTGTATGTCCTAGAAGGATTCTAACTTGTTTTGGATTTACTGGTGGTTTCAAGTCGAGGATAACTTTAATCTTTGCATAGTCTACTTTGATCCCTTCTTTACACAAAGCATGTCCAAGTAATATATCGATTCGATTTGCAAAGATGCATTTTTAAATATTCAATTATAGTTGGATTTGTTGACATCATTCTAACATTAGTCGAATATATTGGATATGATCCCTCAATAGTGAGTATATTGTCTAGTCATCGAAGTAGATGGCCATAGTTGTATATATGTGCTCTTGGAATTCTTTGAAAACTATTATGGATAATACTGATGGTTCATTCTTTAGTACAAAGGGCATACATTTATAAGAAAATGATCCAAATTCGCAAAATAATGTCATTTTGTGCTAATATCCCTTTTCAATAGGGACTTGATTGTATCTTGAGCATCTATAAGTGAAAGAGTAACATTCATGTCCTGCAACTTCGTTGATAATTTCATTGGTGAAAGCTGTAGGGAATGGGTTGGTTAACGTCACTTTATTCAGTCCTATAAAGTTGACACAAATTCTTATTTTTTTTGGATCGTGTTTCTTTGATTGAATGACCATAGAGCTATCCCATTCAGACTAATCGACTAGGTAGATGATTCCTACCGCAAGCATATTCTCAATTTCCTTTTATACTATGTTCTTATATTGCTTAGCATTTGGTTTTATGTTGATCTTCATTTCGCCCATTTCTTGGAATATTCCATCCTTTTAAATATTTGTAATCTCGCGCAAAGACATCCTGATATTCTTTCAATAAGTTAGTAATGTCGGCTAGTTGCTGGTCAGAACAGTAATCTCCAATATTTTCCATTTTTGGTCGGTCGTCATTTGAGATGTCGAATTCTTTAATTTTGATTTTCGCATCCATCCATCCCAGTGCTCTATGTTCGTTGATGTTTTGCTCTCCTTCCTTGAATTCTGTAAATGCTTCGGGAAAGTCACTTTCAATCAATCTTTCTGGTTCGGCTTTTCCTTCTCTGGTGATTTTCATTGATTTTTTTATAGGATTTTGAACATTAGTATGATGTCTTTTCCATTGGAAACTCTTTCCCAACGTTTTATCATTTTCAATTTCTAGTCGTTTCAATCGACATATTGGTCTTGTTGTGAGGTTGTTTCAAGTCGGTTGAGGTCATTCTGTTGACGTCGACGTAGTAGTCCCGTTCGTCGATTGCATAATTTTTTTGATTTGCTCAACTACTTCTCTGATGTTTTCTTTTTTGGGGATGAAAGAAAAACCTTTGATGAAATTTTGTTTGAGCTCTATCCAATTGAATGTTTCTCCTATGGATTCTTCCATCTTGTACCACTTTCTTGGTATATATTCAAGTGTATTCGAAAAAATATGGGGATATAATATTTCATCTCGATATTCGACTCTTTTCCATGCACTTTCACATATACTGATATGGCGGATTGGATCTTGACCTTGCATAAATTTAGGTATTATAACTTGTGTTGTCAGTTTCTTTCCTACAAATTATTCAATAAAGTTTGTAGAAGTAGTAGTCCAAGTTTGAAGATGAGATTGATGCGTGTCCCACCATCTTACTGCTTGTCCAGTAAGTGTTTCGACTAGAGTCTGTAGTCGGCCTTGATCACCGACATTTTTAGATACTTCCTTGATGTGAGCAGTCGAAGATTCTCGTTCTTTGTATCAAAGGGGTGGAATACTCATTGGTTCCTTCTTTGTTGGAATGATAGTTGGATATTCTCTTATTTTATTCTCAAATATTTTTGGGATGATAGATATAGTGAAACATTGTTGTGTTCTTCTTTTGGGAATGACTTCAACAGACCAACAATCACGAGCTTGTGCTTCATAGTTTTCAATTTTCCAATCATACAGCTCGTATTCAGAATTGTACTCGACAAACAAAGGACTCCCTAGGTGTAGTTCTCCATGATTATTGGGTTCGATAGAATCTTCATTGTTATGGACTATCTGATATAGACATCAGATATCTTGATCATGATCATCAGGTTTAGCCCAGGGTTTTCCTTGGGATGGATTGATAGGTACAATTAGTTTCTTTCCTTCTCCTTTGAGTTTAATCCTTTCTTTTTCCAGTGAGATGGATGCTTTCATTTTTTCATCCCCAAGGTCATTGGACTAGTGCTGGAAAATATGTATCCCCTTCTCATGGGTAAATAATTTCAAATTCGATATGTGTGCTAATACCCATGATTGATGTTTTTGCATTCCACCACACGCCAATATGTTCAATTAGTCCTTGGTCGGTTAATTTAATATAGATCCCTGATTCTTCAAGTCATGGCTAACCAATACTTCCCCATGTCGATCTGGTCATTATGTTTTCTTGCAACCCAAAGTCGAGGACAACTTATGTAATGCGAAATCCATTGACTTCTAAATCAACAAGGGGGTCAATATCGATTTTTTCTTTATAGTTCATACTGCACAACATTTTAGTGATCTTTTCATTTTGAGCATTGGTTTTGATGAGATAAATTAAGTCAATTAACCTTGCCACAACTTATTCTTATGTTAAGAGATGTAGTAAGTCATTAAGTGTTTTAGTCTTATTTTCTTCCTTACTTTCTTAGGATGCAATTTGGGAAAATATTTTCGATGCATTTTTAAATATTTATTTTTGCTTCAACGGATTGGGATAATCTTCTTGCTTATTTTGAATTCGTGTGACCTGAGGGTTATCCCCTCTAGTTTTTGTGCCTTGTCTAGTGATTATATGCAAAATTTTAGTATTGAAGGTTCATTATTGAAAACACAAGACAAAATATTAATATTTTTTCTTTTATTGAGAGCATATAACATTATGGGGCACTCTTCGAAATTGTGCTCCCCCACTCCACCCTTTGTACAAAATTTTAAGTCTGTCTTGTTCTTCCAGAGACAATCAAGACTCAAATGATATTCACTGAAACACACATATCAACGTGGTTGACTTCGAATTGGTGGTCAGTATCCCCGATTATTATAGTTTCTTCCTTGACTATTGTATCCTCCTCATTGGTTGTTACCAATGTTGCGATATTCGTTGTTGCGATTGTCCCAACCTCTTTGATCAATTGTTTGCATCTGATAGACTATGTGGTGGATTGATTTGGTCTTTAAATTATTTATACACTCTACAGTCGTATGTTGTGTCATTTGGAAAATTCCACCCCACTTTGGCTTTTCATTATCAGCATTTTATGGACAATCTGTGGCGCATGTGGCTCAAATCTTTCACATATGTCGTAGAAGTAAGTCATCTATATGGCCTGGAAATTATGTGGTTTTCTTTATTCTAGTAATGTTTTTAATATTTCTTTAGGTATTGTCATATCGCTTTGATGAACATTGTAATTATTGTGGTAACTTCTCCTATCATCATATGGGCATACGTCTTTAGTGTGTCACTTCATTAGAGCATTTGATGCACCATATGTCATTATTTCACAGGATTAAGTGTTGCATTGATTTCTCCATTATCTCGAGTCTATCTTCTATTTGTTTGTCGATGGTGTGACTTAAATGATTTGTGTTCGACTCGATTCTTAAAGATTTATTCATAACATATTCGTAAGATGAATAATCGTGCATTAGCAGTGGATTTATGATTCTTTCGAGTAGTCCTTAAAAAAAAATTTAATTACTACAACATGATCCATCTTGGATGGAATTTGGATTAGAAGATCTTTGAATCTTCTATCATATTCACGGAAATATTCTCCTAGCCTTTGTTTAATTTGCTTCATCTTGTGTCCTTCCAAATGATTTGTTTCATGAGATTTGAAGTGTTCTAAGAAATCATCTCTTCTCTGCTACTTTGTTTTTGGACCTTCTTCCAAAAATTTCATATTCCAAGTAAGCGCTCAGTTTCTGAGGGCTCCAACAAACTGTGCAATATGCTGATTCTCATCATCAATAAGGTTAGCTTGCCACAAGGATTCACACACAAAGCAATGTTTCTTAGGGTCACCATCTCCTTCAAATATAGGATTATTTACTGGAAGACGCACAACCATATTGCTACTTTTATGAGTTCTAGGACTTACCAAGTGATTGATAAAAGGAATTACTATTAGATGACTACTGGTGGATGTGACTGCTGCCATGACAAATGTATTTCTTCTACAGATGTCTCTTTGTCAGTTCGGAGATCCAATGAGTAGGATGTTTCTATTAATAATGTTGTTGGAACGGGGGTACTTCAATGTGTTATGAATAAACTAAATTAAAAGAGTGTCTTCCAAAATCAGGTGTGAACGTAATCCAATTACCCCATTATAGCCGTTGGATCATCAATCTATCTGCAATTCGTCCACATTGGTCTAGTTGATTCCATATGATAGTATCGCCTGGTTGTAATCCCATGTCATGCTCGACTATTTGTATAATGTTCGGTCCAGTCGTTATTATCATAAGTATAGAACTAACAGGGGTTGCATCATCCGATATTGTGATACAGAAAGTCTAGGGTGTCAACACTATTGTTTTTAACCACTCTTCCAATGTCGGTGCTTCACCTTCTTCTTCAACTGGTCGTATTTCCATCAACTTAGGTAGGAATTTTGGTCGCTCAACCATTTATTCTGACTTCTTCATACTTCTCATATTGTGTAGTAAATGTTCGCAGGTGGTTTCGTGAGTCAGCATCGCATCATCGCGGATGCTGGACAAGGTCAAAGGTACCGCGAAAGGAGGAAAGTAGCGAGCAAGGCGACAAGTATTTTTGTAGTTTTGGGTCATTTGGACCGCGTCATGTATATTTTGGGTCATTTATACTGCACTATGGGGGTTTTTGGGTCATTTGACCGCATGATGTGGGATTTTGGGTTAGTTTTGTAGAAGTTTGTTAAGAAGTAGTTAGGCGGTTGCCTAAGTGGACCAAAAATGTAAAGGCGTAAGCCTATAAATAGATGTAGGTTTGTAAGTATTGGGAGCATCTTTTAGAGATCATTGTGAAGAACGTGAATGTAAAATCTTGATCTGAGACGAAGAGGAAGACTGAATATCTTGTTGTATCTGGGTTTTTGTGAAGATAATATGATGTGACAGAGCTTTTGAGCGGAATCCCTGTGTCTTTCTTGTTTATCTGTGGTAATGCATTTTGCGATATGAATACATGAATGATGCAATTAATTCTTTACTGTTATATTTGTTGCAATAATAGATCTGTTCCTATTGAATGATGTCGTCATTATGAGTAATGCCTGAGTTGAATGTTTAGAGCTATTTCTGGAATGTTGCAATAAGTTAGTCAATTGATGTACAACATCCTCCTTCATTCGGCGGAAACATGGTTTCGTCAACTCTCCCTTGAACATATCAAGTGAGACCTCGTCTGCTATGCAGGTGTTGCTAGATAGGGTAAAACCTGTCTGGGCCGGTGCTCAGGGAGATCGCAGTGGTTTGGTTGTCGACAGTGTCGGGAACCCCTATCGACTAGGCTTGTGTCAACAAATGGTTCTGTTGCTAGGACCAAAGTGCGAAGTGAAAGGAGGATATGTTGTGGCATCCAACAAGACCGTAGATCCAAGATTGGTTCAACCTAAAGCTGCGAGAGTTCCCTGAAAAGGAAAACAAGAACCCTGGGTTGTCGAAAGATTGGTGGTTGGCGAAATACATTCATGATGGTCTGCACGAATATTTTTTCTGCGAGTTCCCAATCATCCTGTATGAGTGGTTGGAAAAATTGACCTTCCAGAAGAGGAACTTCCATGGTGGTGAGCCGACAGCCTAGACCCCAGAACTGATCCAGGAGCTACAAGAAGTCGACAACAAAGCGTCACGGGCTGTTGAGGTTTGGGTTGACATCATACTGGAAGGGTATATCACTAAATTTGCGGTTGATACAAACAAGTCTTACAGCGAGGATGAAAGGGAGTTCTTCTACGGGCCAAGGGGCAAGTTTCTGTTGTCGCTCCAATTGTCCATTAAAATGCTCATTTGTGAGAAGGGCATGCTGAAGATGCACCTAGACCAGTAAGAACCCTGGTGGGCGGAGGTCGTGGATACCGCGACGGAAGGGGGGTGGTACATTGGATGATAAGGGGTAGATGGGTGCAGGTCATGACGAGACTCTGAAAGAAGCCGAGGAAGAGAGTGGTCTTATAAGGGGAGGAGCAAGGTTTCGACAGGAAAAGAGGCAGAGGACAGGAGAAGGTCCTACTGCGATCGAAACACAAGGCCGCGAAGGAAGACCACACGGGATGAAGCGAACTCACTGTCCTGACAAGGAAAACCAGGCTACGCCCAGGATAGAGGAAGGACCAAACCCCAGCAGCAACGTACCCACACCTCTGCTCACTATCTCTCAACTAGTAAGAAATACAACTTTGACACCACCATGTTCATTAGGTCCACAGAACTTGATTACTAATAGCTCAGTGACTGTAGGAAGGAAGCCCAGGATGGCGGGAGAATATACCAAGTTACCGCTGTTCCACGAAAATAAAACAGATAATCCTGAGCAGTACTGGTTCTTATGTAAGGCAGTATGGACTGTGAAGCAAATTACTGATGATAATGCCAAGAAAGGACAATTGGCAGCAACTCTTCGGGGTCACGCATTAGACTGGTTCATGAAATTTGTGCAAGATCCTGTAGGTGCTCTAGAAAATACGTTGGATGATGTGCGCGCTGGATTGATTGCCAAGTTCAAAAAACCCAATTCTGAAGCACAGTATATTACAGAACTAAAAGAGATTAAGCAGTATCCCAATGAAACTGTGTGGGATTTTAACTAGAAATTCAAGACACTGGTGGCGGGGGTCAGTTTTGACATGAGCATTGTCCAGCGCAAAGAATGGTTCATTGCGGCATTTCTCCCACACATTCGACTACCGCCGATGCATCAGAACATTGCAACGCCGAGTGAAGCCCTGGAAATTGCGATGTGGTTGGAAACTTCATTGATTGGTGAGAATGCAGCTGGTATGCCACAGATTCAGACCCAGTCGGCTAACTTGACCATATAGCTGCAAGACCTGAAGAAGGGTAAAGAACAGCATGAGGAAGTGTAGTGTACGCGATGTCGCAGAGAGGCGCATACTAAGGATAATTTCCAAAACTTCCATACTTATCTAGTGTCAGGAGCACCAAATCCATTGAGCGGCGGTAGTATGCTGTGGTGTCACATCTATCAGGTATATGGGCACTGCGACAAGGAGTGTCAATACATGCAAAAGATGGTCACAAAACCAATGAATCTGTATTGTACATTCTGCAAGTTCGTGGGACATGAAGACAAGGACTGCCAGGCGTATGGGTTACTTCATGAATGGACGTATGGTGCATTCTATGTGAAGGACAACCAGTGTGCCATACAACAACCGCAACCATAGCCACAGGTAGCTCAGCCGCTACCTCAACCGTAGGTACAGTTTGTACCACAGCAGCAACCATAACAGTTTATGTCACAATATACTCCAATGCAAATGGCTCTATAGAAGCCACAGTATGTTCAAAAACCATAGTACATGCAGCAAGGGTAAGGCATGCCACTGCAACCGAATCCTATGCAGCAACAATTCAATCAACCACAGTACTAGCAACAGGGAGGATTCCTGGGAGGACGTGGTGGAGGATTTGGTCGCAGAGGAGGACGAGGAGGTCGAGGACTTGTTCAGTGTTATCACTGCGGGGTGTGGGGACACTACCAGCGAGATTTCCCACAATTGCAGATATAGTGTATGTTTTGTTTTGTTACGGATCACATTGTGGAAAACTGTCCGTAGTTGATTGCGCGATGGCAAGCGGGGAATGTTCCGCAACTGCAGAACCAGAATCAAGTACAACAATCAGTGCATAATCAAGTGTAGCAACTGGCGCATAATCAGAACCAGCATCTGAATCAGAATGCCAACCAAAATGTGAACCAACCTGGGAATTTTCCACTAAATCAGACTCAGGGTGCGACTATTGCGACAATTTCTGCAGAACCAAGGATGCAAGATGTTGTTGTTGCAGTTATCACTCAGGGAAGTACAACAACAGGAGAGGATAGCCCACATCCACTCATCCGATTAGCAGGATATAAGAAGGTGTCATTTTACATTGATTCTGAGCGTGATGCATTCTTTCAGGCACGTCGTGCGATGGAAAAAGATCGCGGTAAGGCCATTGTTTATGACATGCCTCCTATTTTTTATGCCACTTCAAAAGCAGGCCCGTCGCGGTAGTCAAGTACATTACATAATTTTTTTGAAAGATGTTTATCACTGGCAAGGGATCCAAATGCTCTTACCAAGCTTGAAGGGTTGTTGTAGAGACCGAGGGGATGGCAAGAGTCTACAGTAAACTCCTTACAGAGGCAGAAGACGGGTAAGGAGATGTGTATGAACATTCAAATTGGAGACTATGAAGTTGATTCAGTTATTCTGGATCTTGGTTCGTATGTCAACATAACCAAGCAAGCCTGGCAGAAAATGGGAAGTCCCATGTTGAGCTGGTCTCCTGTACAGCTTCGACTGGCTAATCAGGTCAAGGTGACACCAATTGGGAGAGTCCCACACCTGGTTGTGGACATTGAGGGAATGAAGACATACGTTGATTTCGATGTGATCAAAATAGTTGAAGGGGGAAGCTCCTATCCCACGTTGTTGGGGATTGGATGGGCTAATGACAGTGCTGCAGTAATCATCTTTAAGAAGTGGATGATGACTTTTGAAAACCACGATCTCAGAGTCATCGCTCTGTTGGATCCGGCTGAAGGAAACAAGTATATTGAAGAAGTAAAAGATGAAGATCCTAGTGGATGGGACCATGCATACAATATTTCAGAAGATTATATTCATCTGACTGCTGATGGTGAGCTTGGGTGGCGCAGCTTCAGCTCTACGTCTTCCGACTCTGATGAAGCGTTAGAGAATTGGTAGAACCGCCTGCATGAGGTGTCACTCCACAAGTGTGGGTTAGTCACGTAGTCATTATGTCGTTTTGCGACGGAGACTGTTGCACTGCCAGTATACAAAGGGTTGCCCAGTTTGTCTGATTTTCTTGTGGCATTGAAGGAAAAGGTCTTAGAACCAAAACGATTGTTGGCATTGGAGGAAGTGTTGAAGGCTGCTCCAGCACGTTGGTGGGTAACACATAAGAAGTCAATTGAGGGGTGGTCGCAGTGCTAGAGGTTGATGATGGTTCTCTTTGGTGACACCGAAGTTTACCACACAGGAAAATATGATGGACGGAATTACCCTGGCAATCATTTGATGGAATGTCAGATGTTGTGGGCATCGCGACCCAAGGATGAGTGGGTCCATGCCTTTGTCCATACGCCGGACGAGATTCTGCGATCATGGTATACTACAGCCGAACTACGAGGGGAAATTACCACTTGGTTGGATTTGACTATTTGTTTTACTCATACATTCAGCTTCAGGGATGCCAACCCGGATGTCCATAATGCTTTGCAGCTCATCCGCGGCGTAGTTTTGAAGGTTGTTCAGGTGGCATATCCTGCGGATCCGCATACGCACTACAAGATGCAATCCATGATGGACTGTTATAATATTATAGGTGGACCAAAGGATGGTGATGATCCGCAAAATGTCAATATTACGGAATCAAAAGGCAGTCGTGGTGTGGTAGCACCAGATGCACCAACTGATCCAATCAGTCAGCCGCTGAAGCTCTGAAAGGTCAACATTGGAGCAGAGGAAAGTCCAAAGTTCACGAATGTTGGGGACTATTGGGATGATGAGATGATGGGGAAGGTCACAGACTTGTTGCATGAATTCCAAGACTTGTTCCCTACTAAGTTTTCTGAGATTAAGGGAATATTAGGAAATCTGGGGGATATGAAGATCCCGTTGAAACCGGATGCCAAACCAATCAGGAAGCGACCCTATCAATTGAATCCGCACCATAAGGAGAGGGTCAAAATCAAACTTGATCGCATGTTGGATGCTAGAATTATTGAACCAGTTGAGGAGTCAGACTGGATCAGTCCTATGGTGGTGCAGGACAAGAAGACCGGTGAAGTGCGCATTTGTGTCGATTTGCAGAAGTTGAATAACGCCTGCTTCCATGATCCCTTTCCGACCTCGTTTACTGATGAGGTGCTCGAAGGCGTGGGTGGCCAAGAGATGTATTCTTTCACGGATGGGTTCTCTAGCTATCATCATAATAGAATTGCGAAAGAAGACCACCACAAGACAACCTTTGTGACAGAATGGGGTTGTTTTCAGTATACAGTGATGTCGTTTGGGTTGAAGAATGCACCAGCGATATTCTCTCGAGTAGTCATTGCTGCCTTCAGGGATTTCATTCAAAAGTTTTTGTAGGTGTACATGGATGACTAGACAGTCTATGGCTTGATCAACGATCATCTGGAAAATCTGCGATTGATGTTGGAGCACTATCGACAGCATCAGATATCGTTGAACTTGAAGAAGCGCATCTTCTGTGCAACATTTGGGATATTGCTGGGTCACATTGTGTGCAAGCAGGGATTGTTAGTCGACCCAGCAAAGATTGCGCTCATTTTGAGTTTAACGCCCCTAACGAATGTCAAACAGTTGAGAGCAATGCTAGGACACACTGGGTATTATCGCAAGTTCATCCGAGGGTATGCAGTGATCACGACCCCTATGGAGAAGTTGCTGAAGAAGGATGCGGTATTTCATTGGAGTCTTGAATTTCAAGTTAGTTTTGAAACGCTAAAGGCAAAGATGGATTCAGCGCCAATACTGGTATTTCCGGACTCGAGCAAGGAATTCCATGTCCAAGTCAATGCCTCATCAATAGTGCTGGGAGTTGTGCTCGCGCAGCCAAGGGAAGGGGATCTGGATCACCCCATTGCATTTGTGAGTCGGAAGTTGTTGTCTACAGAGAGAAATTATACCATGACAGAGAGGGAAGGTCTGGCAATGGTTTATGCGCTGCAGATGTTCAGGAATTACCTATTAGGTGGTCACTTTAAGATGTTCACAGACCATTCTGCCTTGAAATATATGGTCAACAAGCCTGTGTTGGGGGGGAAGATATGTCTCTGGCTACTTCTTTTCCAGGAATTTGATTTTGAGGTGATCGTGAAGCCAGGACGCTTGAATGTCGGACCAGATCATCTGTCGTGGATTGAGACAGGAGAGGAACCCACCAACATTGAAGACGGGTTTCCCAATGCGCAACTGTTTAAGGTTGAAGTATTTGATGAGTACTATGAAGAAATCATTCACTTTCTGGTGACATGTACCGCACTGGAGGGGTTTACCACCAGTCAGAAGAAGCAGTTGGTGGTCAAGGCTACAGACTTCCAGCTGATTGTAGGCGAGTTATACAAACTGGGATCGAATGAGATATTGAGGCGCTGTGTCTTTCCTCATGAGCAAGGGCAGATCTTGTCAGAAGCACATGCAGGAGTAGCTGTTGGGAACTATGGTGGTCGTGTGACTGCCAGAAAGGTGATTCGCACAGGACTTTGGTAGTCGACGCTTCACAATGATGCAATAGATTACGCATAGACCTGCGATGTTTGCCAAAGGACTGGGAAACCCTCTAGGAGGGATGAGATGCCTTTGAAACCTCAAGTCACACTGTAGCCATTTGATAAATGGGCAGTGGATTTCATGGGCCCTATCAACCCACCTGGGAAGCGCACTGGTGCAAGATACATCATCACTGTGACATATTATTTGATAAGATGGGCGGAGGCTACACCACTCATAGATTGCACCGCTACAACAACAGTGCATTTCTTATTTGACAACATTGTCACTCGGTTTGGCTGCCTGAAGGTGTTTATGAGCAATCAAGGCAGTCATTTTATCAATCGCACCGTCAACGCATTAACAGCGGAGCTGTAGATACAGCATAAGAAGAGCACGCCATATCATCCGCAAGAAAATGGGACAGTAGAAGCTTTCAACAAGGTCTTGAAGCACACACTAACCAAAGTTTGTAATGTGAACCGCGATGACTAGGACTTGAAAATTCCATCTGTTTTGTGGGCGTATTACACCACTTGTAAAAGGTTGACGAGACATACACCATAGAAGTTGGTATATGGGCAAGAAGCGATTATTCCTATGGAGTACATCGTTCCGAGTCTATGCATTGTGGCAGCAACAGGTATGGATGATGGAACGACATTAGGAGAACGTCTGGCGCATCTAGTGCAGCTTGAGGAAGACCGCTTTATTGCAGGCTTCCACCAGAGTGTGGAGAAGGATCGAAAAAATGCTTGGAATGATCGCCATATCAATAACAAATAGTTTCAGCAGGGTGACTTGGTGTTGTTGTGTGATAGCAAGTTTTTGAAGCACCCAGGGAAATTGCAGATGCATTGGCTTGGTCCATATTGCATTAGTCGCATAACTTCAGGAGGAGCAATACAGTTGCAGCAGTTAGATGGAGCGATGCTCCCAAAGTTGGTAAATGGTAGAAGGTTGAAGCCCTATAGGTTGGGCTTGGAGCAGCGCGATGCCTGAGTCGCATCAGTAAAACAAAACAAAAAAATGCAGGATGATCGGTGGGAGGATGGCGCACTAGCAGGGATAGAATGCGCCAGCAGAAGTGTTTGCGTCACATTTTGGAACCAGGTTTGTGACAATGGCAGGGTCCTGACCACGTCAAATCAACAATCATTCTGAATCATGAGCAAAGGGATTTTTTTTTTTTTTTTTTTTTTTCCAGTTTGGTCAGTATGATTGTTAGCTGGACCAGATTGGTGCCGGAATAATGCACGTTTGGCACATGGAGCACACTGTGGAAGTGTGGCCATGAGTACTAGGGGTGATGGTTCACACAAGGTGGTATGCATGACAACTGAAGGGAGTATGGTCACCATTCCTCCCATTAGCAGTCTGGTCTACACACACAGGAACCAGCGGGATGGCATGAAGGGCACCTTATGTGAATAGGTTTACGAATGATTTTTGAGGCAGACGTCCGGACAGGGGCGATGCATAAATACAGGTATTGGGAGCTAGCCAAACAATGTGGTATTCAACATAGAAGAGGAATTCATGCTGCGAGAGGATCAAGTTTCTAGTTAAGTGAGGAATTCCAAGGAGGCTATGAAAATTATCCATTTCATTTTGCATGGGAGTGCACCAGGTGCATTGAGGGTCTGAACAACAAGTATGCATGAGCGCCTGGAGCAGGAAGCGCCGTGAACACTTGGGTGTCACAGAGATGAAGTCTCATCCGAGATGTCTAGGCATATGGTAGTAGTTCGAAGCCTTGTGGTCCCTACGACCACAAAGATGATGGGGGTGGAAGCCCCTTGGTCCCGGTAGTACGTGTTTTACCAGTACAAAACAAATGTGCCAGAGCCATTGGCCTGTTTCACACCTCGGTGCTATTCGTAAACTTCTCCTCAATCGGCACCAGGTTCCTAGAGACTGGAGGATGAATTTGAGAGGTACATGACAGCAAGCCGGAGGATGACCATTTTAGGGTGAGAAGTACATGACAGCAAGCCCACGATCATCGCAGTAGAGGGACCAGTACATCACAGCGAGATCCAGACAACAAGAATAGTTACAGAGATATAGTCTAGCGATAGACGAGCCTAAGTACAACCATTTCCTCCTGACGTGGCTCGAGGGCGAGCCACAAGATTGTGTTGGGGGCCTATTGGCACGCGGTTTGGTGAGACAGCATCGCAACATTGCGGATGCTGCACAAGGTCAAAGGTACCGCAAAAGGAGGAAAGTACCGAGCAAGGCGACAATTATTTTTGTATTTTTGGGTCATTTGGACCGCGTCATGTATATTTTGGGTCATTTAGACCGCACTATGGGGGTTTTTGGGTCATTTTACCGCATGATGTGGGATTTTGGGTTAGTTTTGTAGAATTTTGTTAAGAAGTGGTTAGGCGGTTTCCTAAGTGGACCTCAAATGTAAAGGCGTAAGCCTATAAATAGATGTAGGTTTGTAAGTATTGGGAGCATCTTTTAGAGATCATTGTGAAGAACGTGAATGTAAAATATTAATCTGAGCCGAAGAGGAATACTGAATATCTTGTTGCATCTGGGTTTTTTGCGAAGATAATATGATGTGACAGAACTTTTGAGTGGAATCCCTGTGTCTTTCCTGTTTATTTGTGGTAATGCATTTTGCGATATAAATACATGAATGATGCGATGTTTCCTTGCTGTGATTAATGCTTTACTATTATATCTGTTGCAATAATAGATTTGTTCCTGTTGAATGATGTCGTCATTATGAGTAATGCATGAGTTGAATGTTTAGAGCTATTTCTGGAATGTTGCAATAAGTTAGTCAATTGATGCACAACATCCTCCTTCATTCAGCGGAAACATGGTTCTGTCAACTCTACCTTGAACATCTCGAGTGAGACCTCATCTGCTCTACAGGTGTTGTTGGACAGGGTAAAACCTGTCTGGGTCGGTGCTCAGGGAGATTGCGGTGGTTTGGGTGTCGATAGTGTCAGGAACCCCTATCAACTGGGATTGCATCAACAGCAAACTGGAAATCTCCCTCAACTGCTCTCGTTGTCTGTATCTTTTTTCTCTTTCTATTCTCTATATATCCACTTTTTCTTGTGGACGACTAGACATTTGATTCGTTGCAACATAATCGACATTTTATAGGCCTTCATTACTTCGTTGAGTAACCTTAGGATTCTTTATTCAGAAAACATCTTCAGTGACACCCCCATTTCCGACCCGACTCTTATTGGTCAACTAATGTGATGTCTGCAATGGTTTTCATTTGTTTAGGAAATACTCCCACTGTCCTTCGTTGACAAACCAATCCCACTCTTTTTGTTTCTTTTCCCAATGCGTCATCGCGTGCTCTTCTAATGGCGGCCTAGGTTCGACTATGTGTCTGATGCCATTCTCAATCAAAAATTTGTTTAGCAAGATTGGCACAGAGAATAAGAATCCTTCGTGGAGATTAGTGTAAAACTTACACCAGACTTTATCAACAGATACTCTTTCCTCAATGGCTTGTTCTTCACAAAAGTCTTCGCATATTTTTTCGAACCATTCGTACAAGTTTGTCCTTTCTCCGTTATATATCTTTCACATTAAAAAATTCATTCTGGATGTCCAATTTGGTCATGAATAATGATCATGAATTTCTTTATCTCATAGGGAACAATCTGACCTATCATTTTTTCATGGGCTTCAATGAAGAATTTCTCGCTTCCCTACGCTAGTGTCATCTTGTTCCGTCTTGCATAATTTTGAATATAGTTTGCTACTTTCTTGTCCCACCACTCTCAAATCTCTCTTTCGGTTATCATTTATGCATCTTTCTCATTTCTTCAAACTTTTGTACTACCATCAATAGAAACAATGTTGTAATATAGGGAATTGCATCAATTACCAGTATTACAATATATTAACATGAAGAAAGAGTCACATACACACACATTATATAAGCATACATGAGAGAGTAAGTGGGACAACAACAAGCAAGATTTTGTATTAACAGGACCAAAATAGAGTATAGTATCGGCGCTTATATATTTTCTATTGTCGGATCTACAGCCTATTTATATTGATTACAAATAGTTATTCAGTTACAACTTCCTGGTCGGTTGACTAACCCACCGGAGACACCGGCTCGAATGTAGTCGGCGGATGACCTATTCGGCCAGTCGACTAGGCTCCTCCAACACCATGCATTGAAGAGGCTACTATGGAAAAGTATTGTGGCATTGTGAGTTTCAAATAAGGACCTCACCACATGTACATTTAGGAAAGGAGAGATCCACATATGTAATGCCTGGCTACCGGATTCAAGTTGGCACCGAAAAAATTTGACTTAATAATACATGAATGGCCAGTAGAATGGAAAGTCCCTATTGAACAAAAGAAATCTCACCAGATCCGTCATAGTAGGAACAACGATAGGAGGGTACCTCTGGACAACAACATAACACAATTCAAAACCAGATTATGCAAAACATTGGTGCTGGTGGTGATGAAGGAAACCCACCCTAGTTAGAAAATGAGGACCAAGAATCAAGCAAGACTCCTATTGATCCAGGTCTGGGAGAAAGGCGCAAGGCTAGAGCATCGACGCGAGGAAAGAAGAAGTAGAAATCGCAGAAGTCCAGCACTGTGAAGGCTTTGATATATGATGATGTAAACATCCTATTCGACCGGATGACAAAATTTGAAGAAAAGAATCATAATATTCTAGAGGAGAAAATGGTTCAGTTGTTTAGCAGCGTGATAGACTTATTAGACACACTTTTTCAAGCTGTAAAAAATATTAGCATCTTGACTCCGCAGAAGGTTGTTGCACCATGGGTCAAGGCTGCACATGAAGAACAAATATAGGAGCCATTTCCTCCACCACTATCTAGTGATAGAGTGGTCAAGGTGTTGCCAAGAGAACTAAGTTTTGATGAGGGAGGGTCAAGTGTACAAGTTCCACAGATGGGGTATGCGGAGTTGAAGCTATCCACATTACCACTTTTTATTTTGCACAATGTACAAGAGAACATCACACATGAATTGAAAGCGCGAGAACGGTCAATTTTTTACCTTATGAATGGATACAGGAACCAGGAAGCTCTGTTAAAGGATTAATCCACTGATCTCAAGCAGGACAAGGAATTACTACATGAGGAAAATCAGAAGTTTCAAGAGGCTGTCACAGTAACCTGCTGTGCAATTCCTGAGGCATGAGTAATTGATGAAATGGCACCAGAAGAGAAGTTGTAGCAACTATAAGCTATAATTTTGGGATATAGGTAAAAGGTCCAACATTTAGGATCCAATTTGGTACCTAGTACGTCACCTGAAGTGACAAAAAAAAGACAGGAAGGGGTTCCAGGATCCATCCAAAGCATTCAAGAGTCAGAGGCTCAATGTAGGAAGATGTTTGAGGAGGTATCGCAGACTTGGGATGCACTGTTTGAGGATGTAGAGATAGAAGAGGTCACCACCAGAATTGGGGCTGCTGAGGAAAAGGTGACAAGTCTACACGGTCTGTTAAAGACTCTTCCACCAATGGAAAGAATGAGGAAGGTTGCGGAAAATAAAGCGCTGCAGACTAAAATGAACCAGTTGAGAATTCAACAAAGGAAGCGGTCAGAAAGGGTGGAAGCACTCTAGTTGGAAGCTGAGCAAGTGTATAAAGTCATTGTAAGTCAACATGT
Source organism: Larix kaempferi (assembly GCA_027924585.1). NCBI lineage: Eukaryota > Viridiplantae > Streptophyta > Pinopsida > Pinales > Pinaceae > Larix > Larix kaempferi. The sequence goes on from BSBM01000893.1 coordinate 18,631,232, forward strand.
ATAGATTCGGACATAACTTACCCAGACTGTTGATAAGAGCAGAGAACACATTACTATTGAGCTAGTTGAGGCCATCAACTACAAAAAGGAAGAATTCCAATAGTCAGTCAAAGCTTCTAGGAAGGTCTACGAGTAATTTTTGTTGAAGATGAAAGATCTGGTAGCACAACCTTGAAGTGGCTCAAGACGAGCCACATGTGAGTGTTGGGGGCCTATTGGGCCTAGTGAATTTTGGGTACCACTTTTTGGTAAGACATTTTTGGTGTGGCAGAGCTAAAGCATAAGTGGGTTGACAAAGTGGTCAACTCCGACGAAGCAGCCAAGAAACAAGGAAAATGGTTATGTTGATGTCGTCAAAGAGTGACATTGATTCAATTATTTAGAGTTTGTCCACTTACATTAATGAGTTGAGTAGACTGTTAGTGGGTTAGTGGGAGACTAAAAAGCTATGTGTGCCCTATAAATAAGTAATAAGAGGGAAATTTTGGGGTTGTTAGCTAATTAACTAGAGGATAACAAGATGTTTTGAAGTTGTTCCCTATCAGTGTGTATAGCGAGCTGTCTATGTATGTTGAAGCTATTGTAAAGAGTCGAGTCGCATGATCAGCGAGGCTCTGTGCACAGGTTTGTTGTAAATCAAAGGAGGAATCTGTAAGTCATAAACATGAAGTGCTTATTTAAAGGATACGACTCATAATAAAGACAAAGTGTCACCTCCCCGATCCCCTCAGTGCCCTTTGAGTGATGGGGGTACAAGCCTAATAATTTTTTTTAAACTTATCCACAACTTTGATCTTTTTACTCAGCCTCAATTGTCTCTGGTCTACAATTCCGCAATCCGTGGATCGGAAGTCGGAAGGGCGGAACACTCAAATCACAGTGTCGAACAAAATACGACTTCGACTTCCGCATTCCACAATGTGGGAGTCGAAAATGCAGAGTGCTAATATGCCCGACGTCGAAGAAATACGATCCCGACTTCCGCATTGCTCAATACAGGAGTTGGAAATGTGGAGCGCCAATATTCCCGGCACCGAAGAAATATGATCCCAACTTCCACATTCCGCAATGTGGGAGTCAGAAATTCAGAGCGCCAAAATGCCCGAAACCGAAGAAATACGATCCCGACTTCCACATTCCGCAGTGCGGGAGTTGGAAATGTGGAGTGCCAAAAGGCCTAGCACCGAAGAAATACGATCCCGACTTCTGCATTCCACAGTGCAGGAGTCATAAATGTAGAGTGCCAAAATGCCTGGAACCAAATAAATACGATCCAGACTTTCGCATTTCGTAGTTTGGTAGTCAGAAATGCAAAGCGCCAAAATGCCCGGCATCGAAGAAATACGATCCCAACTTCCGCATTCTGCAATCCGCCTTGCGGATTCGGAAAATTGGGTCCATAACGTAAATTTCTGAAGGTTTGATCCTCCGACCTACACAATCCTCAATCTGCATTGTGGGTTCGGAAGGTCAGGATCACATACCCTGCTACTTCCAACTTCCCAGGTGGATAACTTTTTCATCCTTAGACCATTTTAGGAAAACTTGTTACCGTTGGAAAGCTCTTAGAGAGCTCTATGAAATGGTGTGTACCCCTACCACATCTGAGGAATATGGATTTGCCATTTTTCCAACTAAATTATTTCCCCAAATTCCTCAATACCTCTTTACCCTTCTGCAAGGAGTTCTGGTTGCACTCTGTCATGGCTTCCCCCTTCATTTGAATCACAGAGGGATCATGAAATACAACAGGGGTTTCCTAATTCTTTCCCCAAGTCGAAATGATGTAATGTCGTCCATTTAGAAGTGTGTGAAATGCATAACAAGCATGTATACTGAAACTAAACCTGACCCGTGCATATAAAACATGCAATATTAGTAACACATTTAACACAAGTAAATGGTGAAGAAATCAGACATGAATCAACCTCATACTTAGGATTATACATAGACTTCCTACTGACTGAAATCATGTGATCATTCCATTCATTTTGACTTAAAATAACACATAAACATACATAGGAAATTAGTATCATTTAAAACCATAGAGAACACTTATCTTATAAAATGAACAATCCAAGCAATTGGCTAGGTGAGAGCAACGTTCCACCCAACCATAGGTCTCTGTCCAGGCTATACTCTTTCAGCTGAGAGACCACCCCTGAGTTGGGCTGTGTATCCACTAAGGAGGGATAAATAGGCTCACTCACAGCCATGGCTTCTCCCAAGCACACATGCTAAGCCAACACTCAGTTGGGTTTATAAAGCAGGTAAGGATCAGTGGAGGAGGATGCTAAGCTAGTGAGCTCATCCTCAGAGCTACATACCTCTCAATTCACACTCAGACAGTCTTGGCACCCACAATACCTACCACACCCAACACAAGGAAGTATTCCCTTCACTGTTACATAGTCCCTCAAGCCATACCTTCTCTCCAGTGCTCTTCAGGGTGGGCATAGAAAGGTCCAAGCTGTTGGTATCCTGAGACTCTAACCTTCACTGGTTTTATCAAGCAACTCTACCTTCCATCCTATCCTGTCTCTTTCCTTTCCACTTGGGTTTTTCTTCACTTTCTATGGCCAAATCGACTCTATGCCATAGCTGGTTTCTTGGCCATTAAATCAGGGTCTTCTTCACGGGTTTTTGAGCATATTACATGTTGCAAATTGACCTAGGGCATAGACCAATGGTTACCCTATTGGATTAAGCTTCCCACACAAATTTCTGGGCCGGTTCGACACTCTAAATCAGGTTTTTTCACAGAGTCACGATTTTCCTCCTTTTTTCCTGCTCGACTCTATGTTCCCTACTTCAAAATCCGATTGCTTCTGCCTAATGGAATGGGGATCAGGGAATACAAATTCTCAGGGTTAGAGCGACGTGCAGTCAAGGAAAACAGAGCCCCATGCCCTGCCATCCTGAATTTCATGGTTTTCCCACACTTCATCGACCTCAATAAATAGTTTCTTCAACAACCTTCTGCAACAGAATTAAATGTCAGCAAGGAAGGTCAAATGAGTTCTAAGGATGAAATTTGGGAGTCCAAGGTTCCTTTCCATAATCCCCTCACCTCTCCCTAGTGGATACACATGGACCCCTCTTATTAGTTTCCTCCATAGCCAGTTTTCTTGGTATTTTATTTCAATATTAACATTTACTTCATTTACAATGTCCCATGGATTAATAGCACATGGATAACATAATATAATTCTTGCATATTACATAAAAACCAAGCATCCACTAGCAGGGCCTTGTCCTTGAGCTCCACACTTGGAAAACATACATTGCATGTATACAATATTTACATTGAAAGCTAATATGTTCTAAGGGTCAAAATGGGGATATTACACAAAGTACTTCTGTCGTTTTTTCCATGTTGGGTTTCCACATTAAAACATGGTGTTATTCGCGTGATTTGATATGTGTTTCTTTCCTTTGCTTATGAGTTACGTGAATGAATGAATGATTTATCTTAGAAGAAGAAACCTGTGAATGTGAAATATAATGCGTGTTATATGAATTTTGGTTAAATCTTGAGTTCTTTCGAAGTGAATGGTATGTCGATGATCTAGATCCGTTGATGTTATAGATTTTATAAAGTAATGGGTTGTTTGTTAAATTATTGGTCTGCCGAGCTATTCCCCTTCTGCACTACAGAAGCTTGGTTCCTGTAGTCTCCATAGGTACATCAGGTGAGACCCCATTTTCTTTGTAGGTGTTTCTGAAAGGGATAAAACCCTTTAAGTCCAGTATCTGTGGTGTTTGTTAGTGTTGTGTTAGATCTTTGAACCATGGTTTAAGTAAACGTGCACCAATGGGGTCCATCAATATTCTCTACATACTCTATTGTGGCATTCTTTGATGAGGCATCTTCAATAGAACCAACTTGATACACCATTGGACCCATTATATTAGGCCTTCTATTGATGCCTATGTCACAGACCTGCGATGCCACACTTCTGATACAACATCACACTTGGTCGTTTGTCAAACCCTTCTTTCGATCACCTTCAAAATTTCCTCTGATAAATATCAACTAGATTTCTAACAACTAGCCTCTAATGCACTATCAAAAAAATTCCTGAAAATAGATCACTGATGGGGCTCTTCCCATCAAACGAATATGATCACGACTAGATCTCATCGTACAGCTGTGATTCCTTCTTGCATTAAACTTGTATATGAACGCTTGCATATTTGATACATCCTATCTGATAGACTTATTCAAACCTTGGATATCGGGATACCTACATGTCTACCTTACCTGCAATCCTTGATCACGAACTCCTGACAAACCTCGTTTTAGGTATTTCGATCCATGCGTTCATCCAACGTGGATTGTCCATGTCATACCTCATGTCCACATGACATGGGTGGGTTCCATCTCAAATTTCTCAAAATTTTCACATTTTCATAAATAGACAAAATTTCAATTTCACGATTTCATTGAGGCCTTTGCAAATTTTAAATTTTTTCCCAAATCGGTTCAGGCAATCTATTGTTCCTACCGGTAAACCACATATTTAACTCACTGGAACCACTAAAACACCATATGTTCATTAAATCCATGATTTTTTTATAAAAGCATTTGTCAACACTTTCTGTGCAACTCTGATTTTTCTTCCTGTGACTGTGGATTCCGAGCCATACAACTCTTTTGCTGCAACCAATGGCTCTGATACCACTATGTCACATATCCATCCATTGATTCAACCAATGGAGGGGGATATTTATGAATTTTGGGCCTCTAAGTTTCGCCCCATGGCCATATTATGAATTCAATAAACAATAAAGTGCATGTGTAGATGTATTATTGCAAAACACAATGGAAATAAATGTCTATACATGCACACAACATACATATACAAGCATATTCATCACAGGAATAAAATAAAATCATTGCACATTCAAATACAAAGATAATACTTATCTTTAAACAAAGAAGATAAAAGCAACTGGATGTATAAGAGCAATTTTCCACCCAACAATAGGCACTTTGTCTAGCATACACTCTTTTTGCTGAGAGGCCAGCTCCAAGTTGGGTTAAGAGGCCTTCAGGGTGAAGGGAACACCTATAAGATTCTCTCTCTCAATCCACAACCCATTATTTTCTCAATGATTAGCCAAATTCTCATCCAGAGCTCTACATCAATCTCACTTATCCTGAGAGTATGCCCAAAACTTCTACCAGACTTATCCAACTGAACAAAGTACAAAAAACCACTTATCCGCCAACAAATATTAGGCAGATCCAGGTAAAGACCGTCATTCCAAAAAATCACAGTATGCCCCTTATACTACATAAAGACCCCTATCAGACTATATAGACTAGATAAAAATCTAGAACATATAGAAAACATATAGCTTATATAAAACTCGAAAAAAAACCTAAAACCGACCCGACTCAGAAATGAACACATAAGAAATTAACCAGATGGACTAGGACCAACGTCCTCGTTAGACACTTGTGGAGCCACCTCCGCCATAGACTGGTCATTGACAATAATGACTTAGTATTAGCAGCAACCTTCGGTTTGGTCAGGAATGAAATGTCCAAATGCTATACAATTTCATCAAGCTTCATATGCATAAAGCGCAAGTCCTCATCATGGTTATAAAAATGCTCTTCATTATTCTTAAACCTCTGCGAGTCCGAGAGAACATCATCCCGTGCCTCTATTGTCTGAGCTATCAATGTAATGGTAACCCAAATCATGACAACAGCCCGGTTGTAGAGGGACATCCTGCCTCGGTTGTTCCCAGGGTCTTGGATCCAGTCCGCCATGTCCAATGCCTCCGACTGAGGTTCTTCCTCACCTACACGCAACTATAGATTCTCCTCTAACTCCTCCATATCAGTTTGTAACTCCCGAGGGAACATACGCCGAAAGAAAACCAATGTTATTGTTGCGTTCCATTGGTCTCTACTCGGACCCCCCCCTACCAGGTCTTCCTCGTCGTGGCATAATTGCGTCTTCCTTGATTCTGTTACCAAACCAAAGACGAAAATCAGACAACACGAGGAAAGCGAGAACAATTACAGTGCTATAGAAAAGGTAGCTAATCTCGAACAGAGTATGGATATTTAAAGGGGGAAACCCACTAGCAACCATTAATCCTGTCATCATGACCAAGGCAAGGTTAGTATCATCTTCGTCCTTGATAATCGTTATAACATCAGAAGCCGTCATGGTCTCACGCAGCAGGAACGTGTGAGACAGAATGGTCGTCACCTTCACACAGCCCAGACCTCCTGTAATGATTCTTAATAACTATGCAATAGGGAGGAAGGATCAATATTAATGAATGAACCATTGCGATCTAAGAGCCACCTGTCCACTCCAAGACGTGGAGTTATCCTGTAAGGACATCCCATCATACAGATTAACAAGCTTGAAGGCAAAGGAGGGATCCATATTACATCTTTCCGCTCATTCTATATGTAGACATTTACTACGGCACGTGTCGGCTGGCATATCAAGTAATGATCCTTCCCAACCATCTTCCTTACAAATGGTGCCTTGGTTGTCTAAGCAATCTACCAAGGTGTTAGAAGTTCGGCTAACGTGGTGGAAGCGTACAGTGTTAACCATAGAAAGGACTTCCCCAAGACATTGTACACGCCACCCCAGACGCCAGGAGGGCGCCACCTTGACCGCTTGGGACCCATTGCGTAAATTGATGGCACGCTCGAGTACCAATTTCGAATCACCCTCCACTTGAATTCTTGAATAGCTACGTCACCCATCAATGCGGAGTCCCTGTAACAAAGCTTCGCATTCCGCCACGTTATTCGTCTCCATCCCCAGAGATCCATAGAAGGTATCTGTCACCTTTCCTTGATCATTACGAAAGGCTCCTCCATACCCAACACGACCCGGGTTCCCTTTGGATGCCTCGTCAAAGTTCATCTTGATACAACCTAAGAGGGGAGGAGTCCATACCACTAGGCTCGCAGGAGAGCATTGTTGATAAGGAAGGCTACCAAGATAGATAGAAAGAGTCATAATTCCCCAGGTATGCAAAATGATCAGCTCTGTATCTGGAATTAGTAAGTCCTGATCTGTCCACGGTGATAGCTTAAGTGTCTCATGGATCCCTTTTTGAATTTGGTTCCAAGCCAACTTACTAGTCTGATGTTTACTAGTAAAGATACGTCTGTTTCATTCCTTCCACACCTCCCATAGGAGAAAACCAGGAAACAACTGCCATACCCATTTGGAATCCTGCCATTAAATGGTTCAACCCTCCATAGTTTGATGGAAACGATAGGGTCTGTGTGGACTCTATCTGTCAACCGAAATGTCATAGCACCTTTATCCCAAGTTCAGAGGTGAAACTGCAAATGTCCAATAGATGAGAAATTGTTTCGGCATTATCACCAAACAAGACACAGTATGAAGGCCCTTCAAAACCCCTTTTCATGATGTTATCCCAGGTTAGAATTCTACCTTTCAAAAACAACCAGAGGAACAAGGTGATTTTATGACAAAATTTAGTCACCCATAGATGCATCCATTCCCGGCCCACAGGCTGTTCCTCAGAAATATTCTGTAGAGAGTAAGCTTCCTTGATACTAAACATTCCTTTAGGAGAATATCCCCAGCGAAGTAAATCAGGTCCCTCCTACATATTTATCCATCGGTTTCTAAGATGTTCATAAATATGATTTCCTACCTCCACACCATAATTTTCCCTCCACCAATTTAAAGGTTGCCATTTCCAGAAGCCTCTGCCATCCTACTCCTCTTGCCAATATTGATTAATAGTCTACCAGTTGTGGTTCTGTAAGGGAAACGAGAGAGGTAGGTTGATCAGGAGATTTTGAAGGGTTGGCTCTTGTTTCCAAGAGTCAGACCAAAGGTTAGCCGAAGAGCCCTCCCGAACCTCCCAAATATTATGCATTCTTATCAGGAAATTGTCAACCCTTTCCATGTTCCAAATGTGAGATCCCTTCTTAAGTCCTTCAATCCGAATAAGGTCTTGTTGAGAAATGGAAGGGGAATACTTCTTACACCAGAGACTTGCCCATAGTTCATTCGTATGAGTGATCCAATGCCACCAAAATTTTGCCCCGCAAACAATGCTAAGTTTCTCTGGATCCCTAAGTCCCAGTTCACCATCTGTCTTAGCCTTACAAAGAGTATCCTAGTCGACAAGAGGCCATTTATGGTGGTCTGATGTACTTCCCCATAGAAAGGAACGTTGAATACTCCAGATATCCTTCATCACAGACTTTGGGGCAGCCAAAACTTAGAAAAGGTACATAGGCATAGCCTGTAAAACAACTTTGACCAGAATTAATCTGCCAGGGAAATTTAAAGCCCTCGGAGTCCAGCTCGAGAGTTTTTCCTTCATTTGATTTAAGAGTTCTTCCCAGGAAACCTTTTTCAAAACTGAATCAGATAAAGGGGGGCCCAGGTATTTGGTTGGAAGGAAGCTCTGCTTGAAACCCAAAATCCGAATAATATTTCTTTGAATAATGGGAGGGGTATTAAAGAAGAACACCAGATATTTTTCCTTATTTATCGTTAAACCTGAGGCTTTGAGAAAAGTTTTTAAACCCTTCTTGAGCTATCTTGATTCTTGAACTGAGGAATGTCCCATGAGAAGTGTGTCATCAACAAATTGTTGATGAGTCAAATATTTTTCATAGGGAGGGAACTTGAGACCTTTGATATTCCTTTGATTTACCATGTGAGAGATAAGCCGACCCAGACCTTCAGTCATAATGAAAAAAATAAAAGGAGAGAGAGGATATTGTCCCTGCCGAATACCCCTAGAAGGTTTAAAGGTTGCAGAAGGGGTTCCATTCATTAGGACAAAGAAAAAAGCAGAGGAAGTAAGATTAGCTATCCACTGGATCCAAACATCACTAAACCCAAAGGAGCTCATAATTTCCTGCATATAGGTCTAGTTAAGCTTATCATAAGCTTTGGACAAATCAAGTTTCAACATCATTCCTACTTTTTTGGTAACTTGAAGAGAGTGAAGAAATTCCTGGGCTAAGATAATGCCATCTAGGATTTGTCTCCCCTCCACAAACCCATATTGTTCCATAGGTATTAAGGTAGAGAGGAGAGGTTTAAGATGATTTTCCAGGACCTTCGTGATAATTTTATAAATGATGTTGCATAAGGACATAGGTCTAAACATCTCAGGGCTCTACAGCATAGGAACTTTGGGGACCATAGTTAGAAAAGTTGATTTGAGTGTCGGGAGGACACCCCTCATTTTCCTTTATTCCTCCACCACTTGCCAGACTTCAGTCTTAATTAAATCCCAAAAATGGTGAAAGAAATTTTCAGTAAAGCCATCTGGCCCAGGGCACTTGCCATCCTCCATTTGGTTGATTGCACCCTCCACTTCCTGCAGATCAATAGGTCTTGTGAGAATCGCATTCTGCTTTGCGGTAAATAAATTTGGGATAACACTTTTTATCTCCTTGATAGCCCCTTGATAGCCTTAGTTCGATCAATTTGAGGTTCGGTAAGCACAGTCTTGAAGTGGAGAATCAAATCCTTCTCTATATCTTCATGGGTGTGCACAACTTGACCACAGTGAGTTCTCAAATTATTGATTTGGTTTTGATTCTTGTGCTGAATAATAGCTCAGTGAAAAAACTTTCTGTTCTTATCCCCATCCCTTAACCACTGGTTCTGATATTTTTGTTTCCAAAGTATTTCTTCTTGTTTTTCCCGCTCCTGGAGTTGTTCTGATATTAGTTTTTCCTCAGAGGATATCTCTTCAGTCAGTCCCTTCAACATAATGGTTTCCTGGATTCTTTCCATTTGGGATTCTAACTTAACTTTTTCAAGCATTATGTTATCAAAGACCTCTTTATTCCATATCTTCAGATTCTGTTTTAACAACTTCAGTTTCTGTTGAAATTGGTACATCATTGTACCTTTCGGGGGGATAATTGTTTTCCACCATCTCTCCATGTGAGCAGAAAAATCTTGATGAGTGAGACAAAACTTCTCAAAATGAAAAGTCCTAGTCATTCTAATTCCGATATTACTCTAGATTAGATTAATTGGCCAATGGTCCGACCCTGTTGAAGCAATAGGGTGAGAGGTTAGAGTTCCTCCCAAAATAATAATACTTTCTGAGATTAGGAACCTATCAATACGTGCTTCTACAAGATGCTCCCCTCCTCTTATATTATTCCAAGTAAAATCATTGCTCCCGAATCCAATGTCTACCAGGTTACTAGATTCAATAAATTCATCGAAAAGAGTATTTTTTGAAGTGATAACTCTTCTAACTCCTTTTTTCCCGATAGAGATCGGATCAAATTAAATTCACCTCCTATGATCCAATGCACCCCTTCAAAATTCCTCCTCAGGTTGATCAGACTTGTGATAAAGTTACGTTTTTCAGGATAACTACCGGGACCATACACATTAGTAACAATGCCTCAAGCATTGGTTCCCAAGATATGAAATTCTGCAGAGAGGCTAAAGGGCGTAGAGATAAAGTTGTTCAAGGATACCTGTTTGGGATCCCAAAGAATTGTCAAACCTCCAGCATGACCTACAACATCTAGCACCATAACCTTGCACTTATGCCATAAAGTCTTTGATTTGACTTCCAATTGATTTCCAAAACAATTTGTTTCTTGTAAGAAGACCATCGAGGGTTTCTCTTTCATAATCTTATTTTTAAGAGTTTGGTTTTTTTGAGGACCATTGGTCCCTCGAATATTCCAAGATAAAATCTTCATCATGCAAGATATCTGATAGAGAGTAGAGCTTCCTGAATAGTAGGGTATTGTCCTGAATCAACTAACTGTGCCCCTACTTCTCCAATTCGATCTCTATTAGTCTTCCTACCTCTCTCCATACCGCCTTATTTATACTTGTGTTTATTCTCCTTAAGTTTTAAGGGTCCTATGCCTAGGCCCGGAGTAGGTTTGGTTTTTAGAATTGCCTCTTTTAAAAGTTGCAGTTGTTTGTCAGAGATCGAGTGTACCTCCTTGTTTCTGCATGCCTCTTCTATGCTATCTAGATCCAAGTCACCCATTTCCATTTCATCCACTTCCTCTTCCATTTTGGCCCATTCAGGTGGGTGTTCCATAGCAGAGTTGTTAAGATTTGAAATCCCTATTTCCAGGGCCGATGGTGGGTGTTCCATAGCAGAGTTGTTCGGATTTGAAATACTTGTTTCTAGGGCTGGCGACTATTCATCTTGTAGCTGAGTTTTCTTAGCATCAGGAAGGGTTGGCTGCTTCATAGGGTTTTGTTCCAGTATAGCAAAACTATTTGAAGTGTTATCCTTTTTACTGAGATCTGGGCCATTATGCTTCCGTCTTGTTCTTTTTCTATTGGGTACTGTAATAAACCCTTCTGAGTCTAGAGTCTCCTTGGTTTTAGTAGAAGGAAGCTCACCTTGAAGGGTTAAATGGCAATCTTGGACCAGATGTCCATGGGTGTGACAGCGACGACATCGAAAGGGGATGTGATCGTAATCCAACGTTTGAAACCATTCCGAGTCTTCCCACGCCAGGTTAATCCCCTCAGGTAGGTCTTTAGAAATATTCATATAAACACAGAGTCTAGCAAAAGAGACATACCTTCCTTGTTTAGTAAGGTCTGAGATCTTCACAAAATGCCCCAATGCACCTCCGATAGCCTTCAAGATTTCTAGATCCCAATATTCAGTAGGCAGATAATACAATCTAATCCAGACTGGGGCTATTGATAGGTCTTCCTTATTCGGATTAAAGTGATCCTTCAATATTCTCAAGTATAACCCTGCTGAATAATAGAAATAAGGGCCACCCTCGAAGATGCGTTCCTTGTCTTCGATATTTAAGAAGACTACTGTAAAAAATCCTTTCAATCCAAGTAAGAGGTCGAAATGGCCCTTCAGTTTCCATGTAGAGTTAATCCACCATATAAGAGATTTTTCTGAAGGCCAGATGCGAATAAATTTTCCAATCAAGGCGTGATCTGTCATATGTTGTATTTTCTCCTTGATTTGAGTTGTGTTTATTGGAATAGTTGGAATATTCAAATATTTTGGAATGCAAGACCCTTGATTGTGAGCCCCTTGCACAGGTTGAGGATTTTCCTAAGGACCAATGCATCCCTCTCCTCCGATTCCCTCCTCCTGAGTCTTCGAGGGAGAAACTGCCTGGTGCTGTAGGAAATATTTCTTTGGAGGAGGGGTTGAGCCCCTTCCCTGTATACTAACCATCCCGGTGATGATCAGTCTGATCAACTGCATGAACCCCAAGCCCTTCTAAGATCTGCAGATCGATCGTTTTCTCTTTGCACTTCTTGGAGCGCATTCTAACCCAACTTCCCGTTCGCAAATAGGAATCCTACTAGCATATTTACATTATTTACATGATTTAATTTAATATATTCCAATTCAAAACGGGGGGTATTACAAGATGGTTGAACAAATATTCCATACTAGGACATGGTTTTTATGGTCACTTTTAGAGGGACGCATTAGGTCCTTAATAATCATCATTATCTTGTATGTTACACTTAACGAATGAGCAGTTGAGAGCAGGTAATTGCTCCAACCTCTTTACCTGTGTATAAATAACTATTTCAAAATGAATAAAGGCAATTGAACATTCAAATCCATCCTTCTTCTTGTTGGTTACTGTGTGTTCTTTAATCTTTGCTTGAGTGCATGTATTCCATGTGAATACAATAGTGGCGTCGTTGCCTCTTTCATGCATTCTGGGTGACAGCAACAACTCATGGAAAGTGGATCGAACCTGCAAGAAAACGTGAGGAGAAACAATCCCTTCAAGAAGCAAGAAAAGTTTATGTTGTTCGATCACTGATGTGTTGTTGAATATTTTAATGGGATGAATACTCCTGCGTTAGTTGCTTGCACACATGGAAGAAAAGAAAACTTGTAAGTCCCTATTGTATGTAAAAATGAAAAGTTTATATTTATCATGATCATTTATTATATGATCTACATGTCTTGATGTTGCTCGCCAAAATTATTGAACTACTGTGCTGGAACGTAAATTGTTGTTAGACTGATACTTTCTATCCTACATGATACCCCCTATTTCTATGATGATGCTCTCTGTGTTGTCGCCCTTTCATCTGTGGTTTCTTAATCCTTGCACGAACTTATTGTTAAGGTAGTGTCATCCAATTCAGTGAGCACTGACAAAACCTTATGAGGAACACACTTTATAAACATCGATTTTCCTACCAAACGACCAGGAATATTGGATGCTCAAAAAAGTCGGCATAAAAAAAAGAATGATAAACAATCGCTCTTTGGTTCCAGCCAATCAATACATTTGTGGGAATGTAGTTCAATTTCTGCTAATTTACAAGAATACTGTGATGAGGATTTCCCAGTTTACTAATCTGCATGTATCCGTCTTTCAGAAGAATCTATCTCTATGTTGCAAAGAATGTGAAAGCAGTTGATCAAAATTCAGTTAGTCGAAAGTCAGAATTAGCAGAATCTGCTCATCTGTTGATTGGTTAACTCTATTCCATTCCGTCGGTGTGGGAAATATAACACATTTGGATTCAGTTATATTGGAGCCACCCACCAAAAATGGTTTTTTTAATACAACAGCTGGATTATGTCGATGTCTGGACAAGTCTGAATGAAATTTGACCAAGCCAACCATATAATTATTCTGCATGTTGACCAATGTGCTCGCAGACTAGTCATTCTCCACTGTCGATAGAAGTCTCACTGATCAGCATTAGACTGACTAGAAGTCTGCCAATTAAGTATTATTATTTTTTAAGAGCATGTGATCAAACATGATAAGACCGATCAAATGGATTTTTGGGTTAATATTAAGTTCCTTTTGTCGATTGGTCATATTTGTAAAAGCATGAATATGTTGGGATATGGTTGATGTTATTAAAATCTGGTCGATGGCCTTCAAATATTAGTCGATATTGTATTTTAGCTGAGTGCTTATTCAGTTGATGTGGTCGACACCTAATATGGGAATTCTGTAATTTGTGGGTGAACTTTACCATGTGGTAGATATAACTTTTTGGTCGGTCTCTCAAATATTGAGTCGGGATACATCTGGTGGTTATTGTCGAGCCTATAATTAATTCGAGTGAGTCATGAGTCTTTGTAAGTGACTCTAGTTTTGAAGTTGATTGAAATTGAGCAGCTTAAACATGCGTCTTTATTACGGTAGGCGATCTCCTCACTTATGTAATTGAAGTTGGTTTATAGTTGAATATATATGTTGAGTCAAGTCATTCAAACCACAAGCAGTTGGTCTCGACCATGATATTCTCCATGGACATGGAGTAGAATGAAGTTTGCAGGAATTTAAAATCTTAAACAAAGGCGTTGATCAACATTCAAGTAGAAAACATTTTACACCCAATAGAAAAATGAGCCTAATGCTAGATGATGATATCGGAAAGTGGAGAATTGCAGAGCAGTTGCTGAGTTGTGACTTCAGAAGCAAAAAGCAGAGAGGTGGTATAGAAAGTCGAAGAGCCAAAAGACCCAAGACTGAGTCGAGAAAAGGTCAGCCGTGTGAGATAGGATGAGGCCTTAAAACAAGAGACCTCCTTGCGGTGAGGATAGTTGTCTGCCTTAGTGAGAGGGCAAGACTTCGACCACTTGCTACCGGATTGAAGAAAAAAGCTAAAGAATTACAAGTCACGACTACTTTCTGCATACTTTCTCTCTTCGAGATGAAGAAGCATTTTTTTGGTGGGGGAGATGTTGGAGGGACCCATTAGGTCCTTAATAATCATCATTATCTTGTTTGTTACACTTAACGAATAAGCGGTTCAGAGCGGGTAATTGCTCCAACCTATTTACCTATGTATAAATAACTATTTCAAGATGAATAAAAACAATTGAAAGTTCAACTCCATCGTTCTTCTTGTTGGTTACTATGTCTGCTTTAATCTCTGCGTGAGTGAATGTATTCCTTGTAAATACAATAGCCACCTATTCTTATATGAGGGACCTTATTTTACTCTATTATAACATGAGATAATTTTGGATCAATACAATGTGAGGTTTTTAGGCTATTTTTTGTTCTTATGTGTGAATGTTTTCATGGTTTGGCTGCTCAATTTCCCAACATCCCTTGCTCACATTGGTCCATCTTGTTGTCTAATTATTTTAAATAATAATTGAAAATGACCTCATTAGGGAACACAGTTCAATTCCTTAGTATTAGGCATTAGTTTAGTCTCTCTTATCAATGTCTAGGATTCTAGTTTTCCTTGCAATCATATTGGGTATGATCTTACTTTTTCTTCAAGCAACTATTTTTTTTCATAGATTCATTCCTCTTGAAGTTTTAAATAACTCTCTCATTAGTCCATGTCATGCAAGGATTTATGTAATCAAAATGATTTTGTTAACTATGCAATGATAGTTAAATTTTTTTATAATATGGTTTTTCTTACATTATCTAAGGTTTTTATACACAAACCTATTATTGTGAATTCACCTATTCATTTTCCTAGGATCTTTCCTGATGCACTTGCTTTCCTCAATTGACAGCGCTACCTGCACCTACTCTCCCTGATATCTTGACATCCTGACATCCAGTCTTCTGCACCTTGTCCTTGGAGCTGGCTTGTAATCACCCTCGGAGTGTGGCTATTTGCATGCATCTCTTAATTGGAAACATGTTTTCCTCGACCTCAATACATTTGCATGGCAGGTTGCATAACCAACTTGTGTGAAGCCTATTTCATATCCTTGAGTCAAATTCATTTATAATAGTCTAGAGATTAGGTTCGTTATCTATAACAGTGGATTTATTTTGTAGTCTTTATTGCTTTCTTTGGTGAGATTCAAACCTCTCTCGTTCTTGTTTTGTATGGAATTGATTTGTAAAATGTGCTGACCATGTATTGTGGGTGAATGAAATGGAATTTTTAGAGCTTGTTTTGATGCGGATTTCTTCAATGATCCAAGCAATGCATGGTTCTTTGTGGATCAATGCTCATGATATGTTCAGAGTGCTTCATGAAGGTGTCAAGTCTCTTCCTTGTGTTTCCCTAAGCCTTTTTTTGTTGGTTTCAACATTTTAAATAGGAAATTTGTGGTTATATAGGCATGATTATGCAAAGCTTAGTTCTTTTAGAAATCTATAGCATTTTTCATGAAAATATGATAGCTTTGCTCTGAACTTGACTTGACTGAAATCAATTAGTGTACTTCACTAGTAAAAAGAGTAAAATTATGGATCAATGCTTTGGAGATTGACTTTTGCAAATTATTTTTACAAGGGGTTGGTCAATCCTTATCTAAAAATATGAAATTATGTTTTTGGGTGTGAAGAACCTGCAACAATTAATTGATGAAATACACGATATATCAGATCACATAATATTTTTATTGATCGCGGGCCACTTCGAGGGGGAAACCTCCTTTGAGCAAGCTCAATACAAAATAATTTCATGGTGCCTTCATTGGCCTCAAAACGCACTTATATACTAAGTCTATGCCCAATACTATGTGACGACTTACAAAGCATATGCGTCCAATACTATGGTTCAATACCATGGGCTAATACAAACTATGGATCAACAAATACTATGAGACAACTTACAAAGCATATGCGTCCAACAATAATATACTAACAAAGTAAAGAGAAGGATTGACACGAGTTCCTAACATCCCCTCTCCCTTAGAAAAAGCTTTGTCCTCAAAGATTTAGATGTGGAAATTGATGCGGAATCTAAAGGAGTAGTTCCCCTATAGCATCCTTTGGTTGCATTTCGTGCCACTGAATTAATACCTCTGTGACAGATTGAGAGAGAAGCTGATTCCTTTTGAGTTTCAGGGAGGATTGCTTGGAAGGTTGTAGACGAAGAAGAACCATATCACCTGATTGAAAAGTGCACTCAGAACAGTGCTAATCGGCTTGTTGTTTCATTCGAATTCTTGCCATGTGAAGATTGTCCTGCAAAATGAGAAGGATTTGATCACGGTTTCGAAGAATCGAGTCAATTCCCGAACTGGGGAACTGCTGAGGGTGTATGGAAGAAGAACTGGTGGTGCCTATCCATAGATTTCTTCATATGGAGTCATTTTAGATGTGGTATTGTACCACCAGAGTGCTTCAAGGAAATCCATAGAAATATATGTCCAAATCTGTGTAGGGATTGGAAAGGGTTCAAGCAATCCCGGAAGGAGTGTCGTTTCACCCTTGTTGACCTGGCAAGTATCACATTCAACCACCATCTGTTGAATTGTCATTTTCAGTCCTTGCCAAAAGAAGTTACAATGTTCCCAGTCATACGTTTTGAGGAACCTAGAGTGCCCTTTCGATGGAGAAGCATGGAGTTCATAGAATACATAGCCCTGTTGAACAGATTGCAACCAATTTGGAACAAACATAGAAATAGTTGAAAGATAAACTGGGTCATCAAATGTGCGAGAAGGAGCATCCACCACCCGATTGTCCTTACCCTTCTTGTAAGTGATCTCATAGGAATAACCCATGAGTTGGATAACCCATTTTAGGTGTGCTGGGGAGGAGACCCATTGTTCCAGGAAATTTTTCAGACTCTAATGATTAGTCTTGATGCAGAAATAATTCCCTAATAGGTATGGCTTTCACTTCTGTACTACATGCAAAATAGCCATCATTTCCTTCTCAGATGTAGAGTCGGATAAATTCTTACTGGAAAGGTCTCTTGAAGGTGACAAGCCCACTGGTTCAGCAAATACACCTACATATATATCCAAGGGAGTAGTGGAGACCGTTGATGGGTGCATCTGAATGGAATGGAGATGAGCGATGACACCATGTGAATTCTTCTTAAGGATCTTTTCCAAGCGATGTGAACTGATGATGCAGAGAGACCCTGGTTATAAGCCCGTAAATGTGTGTTGTTTCCCATTGACTGAAAACTACATCCAAAGTTCAGCAAAATCCCATAAGATGGAGCCAAGTGTGCGTAACCATTAAGCGCCCAAAACCACATCACATCCGCCTAAGGACAAGGAAAACATGTTAGAGCACAGGTTATAATCTTCCATAGAGATACGCACATTGCAACACTTCCTCTTGCAAGGTAAGGTGTCCCCATTGGAAATCATGACTTCAAATTTGGAGCAAGGATGGAAAAAACAATCAGCCTATTTGGCGATCCGATAGTTAATGAAGTTATGAGTGCTACCATAATCAATGAGTATTATAAGAGGGAGCTTCTTGAAGTAACCCCCAACCCACATTGTTTGTGGGTTGGTGACTCTAGCTAAAGCATGTAGAGATATCTCTGCGTGGTCATCCGGAGATAGAGGGTCAACAGGCGGCTGCTGAATGTCGACCTGATCATCTAGTGTATCTGGAGTTTCTGCACCAAGTTCAGAGGCAAGCGGAGAATCCACATCCAAGAGATAGAGCTATTGCTCAACACATCTATGTCCTCGAGTGAATTTCTCATCACAATTATAACAAATCCCTTTTTCTCTACGTGCCTGCCTCTCTGCTTTAGACAAATGCTTGATAGGATTTGTGTGAGGAGCTGGTGTGATGGGAGGTCGTTGGGAAACCATATTTCTGAATGGAACAAAAGTGGATTTGGAGCATTGTTGGGTCGTGATCTTGTCCTCCACCAACTTAGACAACCCTAGGACTTCCATCATTGTGTTGGGACAAAACATTTTAACCTATGAGTGTATTTCATCCTTAAGACCACTGATAAAACAACTCCCATAGAATTCATCAGACAATCCTTCTGTGTGATTGGCTAGTTTCTCAAATTCTGTCTGATACTCTCTCACAGTGCCAATTTGGCGAAGTTTAGTGAGTGCTCCTGTGAAGTCATCACAAGCACTAGGACCAAATTATTGCAAAAGGAGTTGGAAAAAATCTGTCCATTTTGGCTTGTCATGTGCCTTGATGTACCAATGATACCATTGAAGGGCTTCCTGTTCAAAATGAAAGGATGCAAGTGGAAATTTTTGGACATCAAAACTATTATGTAGACTAAAATATTGTTTTCCCCCGATATATCCATCCAGTCGGATCATTACCATTGAAGCAAGGAAAATCAAGCTTCGGCACATGAAAATTATTGGACGAAGAGAACCCAGTTTTCATGACTGAATGCTGAAGATGGAGGTTGAGAAATTTTTCATCCAAATCTTGGAGTTTGGTTTTGAGGGCTGCAAGTTCTTCCTCCATGATTTGTGCTCCTGCGTGGGTGACAACCATAACTAGGAGTTTTTTTTTGTCAATGGGTAGAAAAACACAAACAGAAGCTTATTTAAAAAAAGGAAATTTGGATTTGGAAAAAAATATGATGGGTAATTGGGGTTTGACTAGGTTTTGGACACTTTCGAATGGACAAGGAAGCAGAAAATGAGGATTTCAAAAGCGGGGTGAAATAATGGGAAAATTTGTCAGAGAGGGACAAAGAAGCAGAAATAGGAAATGAACATGGTGGAAAAATTTGAAGGCGATTGGGTGAAAATCGAAGAAGTTATGGCAAACCCTAAAAATAGACAAATGTGGGATTTCTGGCTTTGGAAAGTGGAATTTGGGATAGGTTCATCAGGAATGAAATATTGCAGGGATGTCAATGAAGTTTCAAGGGAAACAGAGTGAAAACAAAGGAAATATGGCAAAAAAATAGAATTTTATACTCCAGAATGGATCTGCAACAGAGCGGAAGTGATCGACAACAGATGGATATGCAACGGTATGGAAGTGATCACCAATAGGGTTGGACAGATGTAATTTGCAATGTAGCAGTTGAAAATATATATGGACCACATGTATGCTCGGCTTTCTAATGGTTCACGGGATTCATTCGGCCACCAATGCTATCTGACGGCTTGCATATTGGGGCAGTACCACTCACTCCACGGCTCAGGTAAAACTGATAACCGTTTTTCCACAAACGATAGCTCTTGGTTTACCTCACAGGTGGGAACTAGTCAATCAGGTAGGGGTCATTGCCCTTTTCGCTGGCAGGTCCTCTCAATGGGCCAGCTACTTCGGGGTTCTTGTGGTACTCCTCAGAATGATTTTTAGGGTTTATGCCCAAGTACTTCCCACAATTAAGCAGATAGGGATTATTCCCAGATCCGAATCTGCAACAGATGCGAAAAAACAATTTGGCAGAAATACCACCCAATGAGCCCAAGAAAGTGCTCTGATACAAGATGTGAGGAACCTGCAACAATTAATTGATGAAATACATGATATATCATATCAAAAAATATTTTTATTGATCGTGGGCCACTTCAAGGGGGAAACCTCCTTTGAGTAATATCAATACAAAATAACTTCACGGTGCCTTCATTGGCCTCAACATGCACTTATATACTAAGTCTATGCCCAATACTATGGGTCAATACCATGGAACATATAATACTATGTGACGACTTACAAAGCATATGCGTCCAATACTATGGGCCATTACCATGGGCTAATACAAACTATGGATCAACAAATACTACCGGACGACTTACAAAGCATATGCATCCAACACCAATATACTAACAACTTGTAAAGAGAAGGGTTGACACGGGTTCCTAACATTGGGATGGTTGGAAATTTGAAAGGTTCATTGTTGGACTTGTTATATTTGTTTTCAGATGGTATATTATGTATTTAAAAAGGATTTCATTTGCAGGCCAAGTCGGGAAATAAAGATATAGGAAAATTTAGTTATAAGCGAAAAATACATCTATAAGCGCCCATAGGTAGTGAATCTATTTTAAAGTTTAATAAAAGTTTATAAAAATTATATAACAGGATTCCACTCAATGTGTTCACAACTTGTGAAAGCACCCATGTCGATAAATGTTGCCGTTGTTGGGTAGAAATCCCTTACCAAAGTGACCAATGATTTTCCCAATTTATTAACAAATAGAAGTGTGAGTTTTTTGCATTGTGATATGTTGCTTATTCACTTATAGGATTGTTCCGTTTATAAGATAATAGGTCATCAATTGGATTTTTACACCCTTTTTCTTTAACAACTTGGAGTTTTGTGGAGTACAAATGCTTATGATCAAACAAAGACTTAAGGAAGGGATATAGTGCGTTAAACCCCCCATTTCCAATCTTTCTTTAGCAATTGTAGGACAAAGTAGTGTGCAACATCTCACATAACCGTTTCATAAATAGGTCATGATGTACATATTGTAAGATCTTTTCTAGAAAACCTGTCATTGCATATTGACAAATTGCAAACATTTGTTCAACATGTGCATAACATAAGCTTTTGTTCCCGAGAAATTGTCACTGTAAGTTTTTCTTTCAAATAAACTATTATTTTTGTTCTGATGCTATTAAGATCTAGGTAGTCATAGTAGTATTGTAAGCTTTTGTTCTAGGATGTACTTTTCTTATTATGACTGTAGTGTCCTTCATGTTGAGCAAGTAATATTTTTTTTCCCAACCGTCATAGTAAGGGTATGACATAGTTTCCTAAGCATTACCAAACTACTCAACAATTTCTTGACATCAACTTCTCGTTATTTAAATCGCCAAAGGGTCTTGGCTAAAGAATGGATTTCGTAAAGGTCGTCATCAATGCAATGTATATCTAATACATCAATTCTTCTTTAGTCAATCAATCTAAATGATAAACATCGTAACGGTTCCTATTGTTACTATTGGGACTTTTAGGTATGCATAATATATTTCTTCATAGATTACAAATGTCCCCACAGCTAATACATCACAGTAATATCTTAATGAAACCAAACATAACTACTAAATCAATACGACATCAACCGAAGTGAGACCATGTTCAAGCAATTTTAAATATATCATATCTTATTATATCTATAATCTGACTTCAGAATATACTCTATTCTTTTCATTTAATTCTTATCAACCCATAAATAATTTATAAAATGTAAACAATGCTTTACCTTTTCATCTATTTCATACCATTCTATAAATAAAAGAAGAAATATAATAGGGCATTATCTTTTCATAATTTTCTCATTTCATAACTCTACAAACATAACCTTATACATATATTTTTCCATTCCCTAACTCTAACTCTACGATTATTCTCACTTTTTATAAAAATATATTACTATAATATTTTTCCTCTCCCTAACTCTACATAGTTCTCTCTATCTATATATAATCTCTTATTCCATAACTCTACAAACACTTCCAATTATATAGAAATATAAAATCCTATTTCTTTTATTTCATAACTAATATAAAATCTTATTTCTTTCCTTTCATTTCATGACTCTACCACATTTACCTTTATATAAAAACATAAATATAACTAATCTTTTTCCATACCCTACTTCTACAATTATTTACAATTACATAAAAAGTACATGCAACATCACTCATTCCATAATTCTATAAACCCTTCTTATTATAATAGGAATATATAATCTTAATTTTCCTATTTCATGACTACCACAATTTCGATTTGATGTTTATGTAATAGTATATCTAAGTATACACATATGGGTATGTATATATATAACCTTCCATTCAACATAACGACAACGCGTACCCATCTCATATGCTAAAGTTTAACTTTATTGGACATTCATGTATCCTTTATATTCTTATTAATTCATTTACTACAAATAACATATACATCCATATAATTCAACCCATTCATAATTTAAAAATGTCGAATAAATAATATTTTCTACCATGTACAAATAATCTGGTGATTTCCAAAAAAGGGGCATACATAAGATCACTACTATTCACGGGAAGAGAAAGTATACACAAGTTAAAGACTATAATAGGGGCCGCCGTTATGGCCGGGTGGCTGGGGCGGTCGGCTGTGGCCGTCCGCACCCAGGATCGACCCCGTGACCCTGTCAGATTTGGCGCTCTCGCACATTGAGCTGCCAGTTTCATTATTGTATGAAAAAAGCTATAAAAGACAGTGGTATACTGTAAGATTAGAACTCTCTCCCTTAATAAATCTGGGGGTTGAAGGATAATTATACAAAGATATCATAGATCTCAGTTTCATTACCTTATGAAAAAAGCTATAAAAGACAGTGGTATGCTGTAAGATTAGAACTCTCTCCCTTAATAAATCTGGGGGTTGAAGGATAATTATACAAAGATATCATAGATCTCAGAGCATAGCTTCAATTTTAAAAGATTATACACAGGGAAAGAATGGAACCGATCCCATTCTTCACACTGTTTGCATGGCTCATGAATTAGGTTTAAAATTAAAAGGATTACACACAGTGAGATAAGAAATTCTCCAGCTCTCAGGCTGATCGCATGGCCCAGAGATTAGATCTAAAATTTAAATAAATTACACACAGCGAGAGAAGCGATTCTCTCGCTTTCACACTGATCGGGTGTCTCAGCGTTTAGATTTAAAATTTAATTAGGGATTCTCCAACTTTCACACTGATCGCGTGGCCCAGAAATTTAGATTGAATTTACCAAAAATTGACACTCGGGAAAAAGAAGGAATCTGAACAATTTCCCACGCATTTCTTATGGATTTATGAAACTAAATCAGAAAGATAAAAGAGAAAAAAAAAAGGATTTCACATTAAAATGTCAAACAAAGAGACCGGAATGAGTCTGATCCAACTCCCCATGGATCTCTTAAATCTTTGAAAAATTTAGGTTTCAATTTAGGATTAAGCACAAAGATAAGTATGAATTCGATCCAATTGCAAAACTGGAAAAACGCGCAACGTTGTATGACACAGAGATTTTAATCAAGAAGTAAAATACCCTAAAACCCCCTTTCAATTCAAGATTTTAACACTGGAAATGTCCAAACATGTTCAACACATAAATTCGCAGGAACAGGGGACGCACACAGAGTTAGCGTTTTAAGGAAGTTCAGGTCCAACGCCTCAATCGAGATTCGAAATCATGGGAAGGATACACAGGATTTAATAATCAGGATTAAAAGAAATTGGATTGGAAATATGAAAGAGAAACGCCGATAAAGAGTTTGGATTAACAAAATTTAAAGCGTTGCGGGAATCGAAACCATAAGGCAAACAAGTTTAAAATCTCATAACACTAGATCGACTCCAGCAACCAAAGATTTTCCCAAATCCCGAATCATTTACAGGGATTCGAAATGCATATAAAATAAAGCAGAGTTAAAGTCACAGAGCTTCCTAAATCTACCTACAACCAGCGTTTTCTAAGTCCTCCACATAGTCTCACAAAATTCAGAATTGCATATATATATATATATATATATATAGAAAACAGAGTTTATACTTTTGTAAAAAACTAGATCGATTCTCAACAATTCCACACTATAATAACAATTTAAGTACAGAAAAATAATAACTGAGGAACAATGAACTTGATTCGGCGGTCGAGCTGGAAGTCGGGTGGATGTCTGTAGTAGCGGTTGTTCGACTGTCCGATTCCAACCTTGACGAGATACCGACAGCGCCTCGGTTGACCTCCCTACCGTATCGGGGTGGGGTTACTCTGCTTCGCCCCGAACCCCCGAGCTAATGGGGTCGTAGAACACACAAGCTAAGACTTTCCGATGGGATCTCCCAATCCCCGGTCAAGTCACGCCCAACTCACAAGAACCATAGGACAATTCTCCATTCCAGACACTTGGAAGCAAAAGACTTTTCTCCTTCCCCTCCCTCTATTTATCACAAAAGTTTCTGTGCCCTCATTCCTTTCCCCTTTCAAATTTTATTAATTATTCATTTTTAAATTACAATTGTTTCTCCCTATTTTGAGTGTGCACTCAATTCTTAAATTAATGCAAGGTGAGTGTTTCTATTCCGAGCGTGCAGTCAATTCTTAAATTATAGCTATCTAGATTCTCTTTTCTTATATCTTTTTTTTCCAGCAGGAAAAACTCGTACTATTGCTATTCCTTTGAATCAAATAGTACAAGGATAGTGAGAATATCTTAGTTCGAGATATCCAAACCAGAACATGATCTCAAAATGTTCTTCAGTGTCGCTGCTATACATAAATATAATCTACCATCAAAATGGAATTACATACAAAATTTAAGTTCATCCCAAAAGTACAAAATATCTTAAAAGAGATATAAATTACCCCTGTCTAGCAGACAGACCTCCATCCATTCTTCCCAGAAAAGAACACCTACAGGACCAGCAAAAGCATCTTTTGAAAGTTGATCTGCAAGAGAGTTGTGTGACCTGTAGATATGATTGAAAGAAATCTGATCCAGCTTTGCAATCTCCCGACGAATACGGACACACCAATTTTCAAGTTCCAAAACATTGTGAGAGTATTCATTATTGGCCCATTTAATTGTAACACGAGAGTCTCCATAGACTAATGGATTCACCAAACCAAAGGAGTTTGCCACCTTTAGGACAACCCAAAGTGCCAGTAACTCAGCTTTCATATTGGTGCCTCGGCCACCATTAAGACGTAGAGAAAAGTGATGGCATTCATTGATGTAAATGACCCCACCAGTAGCACACAAACCATCTTGGGCAGCCCCGTCAAAAAATAAAACCAGTTGCGAGACAACAAAAGAAAATGAACTCTCATTCACAACTTTCTTACCAAGTTCCTCTTCAGGATAAGTCTGTAATAAATAGCGAACAGACTTTACACACTACACAGCATCCGGCTTCAAGTTCTGAAAAATCACTTCATTCCTTGTAAACCAGATGATCCAAGAAATAAAAATAGGGAGGAAAAGTGGCTTTTTATAGTCTCTAACCCAATTGAGCAATCCAGAGCCAAAATCCAAATCATCCCATACCAATTGCAGATTGAGCTCTATACAGCACATAGTCCATATTTTTTCTTTTCTTATATCTTATTCTAAGTATTTATAATTTATTTCTTTTCCTTTCTTCTTATTTTTAAAATAAAAGAATATTTATTCAAAAAGATATTTTCTGATTTTATTTATTTTCTTTAATAAGACAAATATTTAAGTTCATTTTTTTCTTATTTATCTCTTTTATATATATATATATTAATAAAATTTTATTTTATCTTTTCTTCATTTTCAAAATAAGTAAAATTGAAACTTCTTTTCAAAATAAATAAAATTAAAAACTTCTTTTCAAAAATGAATAAGATTTAGAATTTCTTTTTCAAAATAAATAAAGTTAAAAGCTTTTTTTTAAAATAGAATTTAAATTAAAGGAATTAAGATATTTCCAAGGATATCCCTTTTTAATAATAGAATTCCACTTTAAAATAAATTTTCTCCTTTTACAAAATTAAATAAAATTAGAATAAAAGAGTTAAGATATTTCTTTTATTTAAAATTAAAGTTTTTCTTCAAGATAAATCAATGCATCCCTTTAGTGTAATTTCAATTTGCATATTTTCATTGGGTAACTTTTTTCCATTATTGTCTAGGCACCTCTTCGGCGGGTCCTTCCGACAGTTCCATTTATTCTTTTTATGGGGAGCACTGCATAGCGATCGGGAATCTTTACCTCGACCTTCCAACTACGCTTCTTGGAGACTAAGGGTTGCTGAGGTGTAAGGTCCTCCTTATCGCGTGCCCCTCAACTCATCATATGCAACCAAATCGTTATGGCCTCACCCGCACGGCACACGCTTCCCCGGGTGAGCTGAAACGGCTTCCTACCTGTGCGTGGATTGCTATTTCGGGGTCGACAGTCTGTCATCGTACTCCTATGCGTTCTTTCCGTTCTTATGACCCCTATAAATCCGTTTGTGGGTCAGTCGGTAATTCGTCTTACCTGCCACTGCACACACACTTAAACGCACATTAGTAGCGCTGCACTATAAACATTTTCATCATTCACTTCAGTATCTCATTCAGTCGAGCATACTAATCATTGTTTTATCTCAGTCAGTCGAGTGTATCAACTATTCATCATTTTTCATTTCCAGCTTTTTCAACATTCATCTATATGTCTCAATCAACCAAACATTCATCATTTTCATTTCAAGCATTTTCAATATTCATCAGTATATCTTAGTCAATCCAGCATTCATCATTTTCATTTCAACCATTTTCAATATTCATCAGTACATCTCAGTAAATCGAGCATTCATCATTTTCATTTCAAGCATTTTCAATATTCATCAGTATATCTCAGTCAATCCAGCATTCATCATTTTCATTTCATATAATAATTTTTCAAAGAAAAATCCATGATCTAGGTTTTATAAATCCGGGTCACTTCAAACCCGTGCCCTCAATAGTCAAATCAGTCATAGGTCTCCAACAATCTAGTAAATCATAAGTCTAAAATAATCAAATCAATCCTAGGTGTTGAGGCGGGCATTACAATGACCAAGGTAATTCCCAAGACAGATTTTTGTGTACATAAATGCTTTTATTTATTTATTTTGAGAACATGGATTGAGAAGATTAGATAGTAAATACTTACATTCTATACCATAAATTAAGAGTCTAGAGTTTGGACATCCTTGCATAAGTTCCAAGGAAAGTAACTGTGCATACATTCAAGGGAACTTTAGATATTTAGAGGCCTATAGAGCATCAATGTAGTGGCTAAAGGTCACTTTCCATTGACCATCGCTCCAACATATGACTTCTATAAGTTCTTGTAAGCATGGGTAGTCCACTAGATTGATCTTGAACTACTCCATATTATTGTTCTCAAATGCTTGTTTCCTTTTATTATTTCCTCCTCTTCTATACTAGTATGACTGAGAAATTGGCTTAAATTTAGATATGCAAACCAATATTGATAAGAAATGTTGGTAGTAACTTAGGGTCTGGCTTGAACATCTTGGAAACATACAGGGATGATTGTTCATTTCTTGATGACTATGAAATATTTGTCTATAACAAGATAAGAATGATATATGAGTGAGGGATTTTGCTAGTTTTTCAACAAGGCTATTATGATGCCAATGGTGCAATTGAGTGACTCAAGTTTTCTCCATGTTACGTATATGTGATTTAATGCATGGTATTGCATTGCTAAGTGTTTACAAAGAGGGAATTTATGTTGTACCTATTTGTATAGAAATCTAGAAAGATTCCAAGCCATGCCCTAATTCATTATATCCATTTTTTTCTTTTCCTTGGTTGATTGAATTCATTTTCTCTTCCTTCAATCCCATACTAAGTATATTATCTTGGTCACTAGCAGATGATGGTATTTCGAGAATTTGGTGGAACAAAATAGACTTAAACAAGATCATAAGAGTTATTGTTGGAGAAGGCTTTTGCGGTTTGCTGTGAGAACCACCAAGTGAAGAAAATTGGTATGGATCGCATGGCTCTCCTTGCCACTATAACATCTCTAGATATCCCACATTCATATCTCTCGGTTTAGTTATTACAAGTTGAACATGATCGTTTATTTCATAGGTTTTCACCACTTGATGTATTCACTCAATTCAATGCTTGTTGCCACACTGAAACTTCTTTGATTACACAGAGACATGGGTTTTGTTGTAACTTGCTACATCTTGACATGCATCTCAACGAGAGAAATGAAAATGTAGTTAAACACCAATTTTTTTTGTAATAAAGAATTAAATGATGGTAGGTTGCATGCTCTATTATGTCAAAATACAATGGAACCGACAACATTAGTCATTTCAAAGAATAAAACAACAAATTTTTTAAATCTAATCACCTGCAAACCATAATTTTTTATTACAAATTCAATATGAAAGATAGAGAATTTGCATCTTAGTTGCTATATCGATTACTATGTGTGCACCTTTGTATTTAATTTGGATTCCATGCCATTAGTTATTTTTTTCATTCACTTTTATTGATGCACACCAAATTAGATATCATGGTCACATTTGGTTTAGTGAATCCCCGAGTATAACATGGGATCTAGAATCCTTCGATACTAGTTTCCATCGTTACTTGCATCTTTTGAGTAAAAAATCCCATCTTCCATGTTCATCCAACATCTTTTAGCTCCTTCACTTTGTCTTTATGGCCATTCAATTTCTTTTTGTGCTCTCTTTAACAATTTGATTCTAGAAATATGCATATTCTTATGTGTTAGCACTTATTTCCTTCATGTGATCTTATGATCTTATATTTGTGTTTTCCATCATTTTGTTGCATGTGGCTCTTCTTAGCCATTCTTCTTTGTCCTTCTTGAGATTTGTGCCATATAATCAATGTTTGTTTTTCCATAATGTCATAGATATTATCAAGGTTTTTTAGTTTGCCTTTATTGAATTATTTTTTGCAAGTAATTCATTGTATTTTCTTGAATTTTCATTTTCATTTGATATCCCTATATACTCCTTCTTCAACACTGATCTAGTTTGTTACTTTGATGGTTATTCTAGGAACCTGGTTAAAAGGTACACACCAACATCTCATGATCTCTATAAAAAAGCAAATGGTTGGCCTAATTTGTTACCAAAGGTGATTCACATCATATCACGATGTCATTCCTCCAACTAAGACTCTTACTTTCTTGTTCATTGATTTCCTTCCATTGGTCTTGTTGATTCTTCTCCTTGTTATTTCTATTGCAAATGGATTTTTTTAATTATAGAAACCATTTATTTTTCATTGTACCTAGAAACTTATTGTTACCTTTTTCATACTCTTAGGAATTATCCTAACATTATAAATCCTAAATAAGCAACATCTGTAACGTAGGGAAAAAATTAAAATCTCGACTTGCATCTGTACTATTTTCTTCATCTCTCTCGTCATATATTTTCTTTCTTCATCATATTACTTTCCATCGGATATCATTTATATTTTTCCATAGTGGATTACCCATCACTTCTTTATCCTTTGGATTCCCCTCGTGATTTCGACATGTAAGCATTAGGCATTTACATCCCGGCAATGACTCTTCCAAATCATCACAACTCTTCACCTATAATATCTCTATATTTAGTTTTAGGATGAAAAACATTATTCGAATCCAACCTCGATTTGCTTATTTATTAGTTAAATATCAATCTCTTTTGAAAACAAAAATCAATTATCATAATTTTTCACATACTTGGTTTCTTTTTGTGCACCCTTCCAACCCTTATTGTTCTTCATTAGATGGTATGTCATCTTTGTGGGATCCGTTGGGCTATCCCTGACCTTTATATATTATTCAATTGTATAAGAATGCCTTAAGTTGATATATATTTACCGACTACCTTAAGTTGATATGTATTTACCGATTGATGTGTGGTAATCCATTTAAGGTTTACAACTATACTTATCTATCTTCATATAATTTTTTTAACTTATATGGTCTTATGCATCCATAATTCATTTTTTCTACTTTATCATTGTGTTTTCTATTATTATATTATAGTACTGAATTCCTTTCTTTGAACTTATTTCTTTTTTATTTGCTAGTATGGTATCTCTTCATTTTCCTTTTAGCACAATTGGTTGGAAATGTTGTTGGAATATAAAAAATCCACTTTAGACTTAGGATAAAATACATTAATAATTTTTGAATAATTTCCTCGGTTTAGACTAGGTAAGGCTTAATTTTGTCTTTTATGGGGTCACATGCTATCCTGAGTCACTACGGCACACTTCGATAGATTCTGGATAAGATCATGCCTGATTTTATTTGATTTCATGCTATTCGTGGCTTATAAGTGCGCTTTCCTGCTTTAGACAGCTTTATCCTGCTTTTTCTACTTTCTAGTGGATAAGGTAAAGTTAGTTTGACTTAGAAACTATCTTTACTTAGCCAACTCACCCTCCATCTTTTTATTCTCTCCAAAAGCCATCATCACATTCCTTTTTCATCACTCATTCGTTGTCATTCCTTATTTAGCTAATTCGTGAGCCTCTTGATAGATTGGGAAATTGTTTTTGCCACCTAGGGTTTTTTTAGCTTTTAGTAAGCCTACCTTTTGTGAGATTTTCAACTTGCCTTCAAGGAATTCTATTTTCTCTCCTGAGATGTATTATATATTGTTGAATAATACAGAGATGAAGTTTACAACAATTGAGTCCTCTCTCTTATGTTTCTGTTTTATTATTCTTGCAAATTTATGAATAATTCTTGTGAAGACTTCTTTGCTTCAAGATCCTTATCTATTAGAATTCTTTCATAGTATTGAACCTATTTAGATTCTCACAACTATGACCATAAGCATTCGTCATATACCATTTCTAATTATTCTAATCTATTCTTCATTGATTCTTTTATTTCCTCTATTTCTTCAATTTCTATTCTTAAAAAAGGAATCTAATGTTCTATTGGCATTTTATTTCTTCTTTGCCACTCTAGTCTAAATGATATAAGTCCTAGTTCTTTTCTCCAAATAACCTAAATGCCCCTAAGCATACATGTAATGTGTCATCCCAATTAGACATTTTCAAGTCATAACCTTGATTAGTAAAAACACTTGTATTATTAGTGCTTTCAAATTTCCCTTTTGGTCTTCGATAAAAGGGTTACTCTAGACCAAAAGGGTTACTCTTATTATGAATCAATTGGAAAGTATCCATTAAAGTTTTTAGAACCTTTTCATTAAAAAGAGTACCTTCATGTAATGTGATTTGAATTGGATATCCAAATGTGCAACACACATACTCAAACAAGAATATGGCACTTTGATGTTGCTATTATGGTAGCTCTTGTTCCCACCTATTTAGTAAATAATTTAGTTATCATAATAGCGTACTTTTATTATGTTCTTTTAGTTGGTAGAAAGAGTTTGATGAAATCTATTTTGCAATGCTCAAATCATTACATTTGTAATATCAGGTTCGACCCATTGTAATCTATGTTTTGAGGTTTAATTCCCCCTTCTAGCATAATTTGCCCACAATTCATAATGTTCTTGGAGAAATTTCGAATAATGTATGTCACTATTATCTCAAACATATTATCTTTTGTAGCGTTATGTTAGATTAAAAAACGTCCTTGTATCACTTCATATTGTGATTCTTCAATCAATTTTTAATTAAGGAATGAACACATTTCTTATAATTCCACATATATATATATATATATATATATATATATAGCCCATGGGGTAGAGCAATTGGTAATGAGTAATTGAGATGAGAAGTTGTAAATGGAAGACCATAAGTTCAAATCCCTGTGGGTATTAACTTACAAAAAAAATCTTATATAGATTACCAAATAATGATTTAAATTTTAGTATTTTTTATTAGTCTTTATTATGTAATCTGTAATCCTTAAAGTGCTTGTCCACACTAGGAAGGAAAACACCTTCTAAATATCCTAGTCCTAATTATATCTAAAATAAATTAACATAAGAGAAATCTCTTTCCCCTTTCTTCTTATTTATATTCCCTATTATCTAAGTGATCATGATCATGTTATGATAAATGAAGATTTCAAATTCATATTCTTGAAAAAGTATCAACCATATACTCACTCTTCATTATAGAATGGTCTTGTTCATTATAGAAATCTCTTTCCCCTTTCTTCTTATTTATATTCCCTATTATCTAAGTGATCATGATCATGTTATGATAAATGAAGATTTTAAATTCATATTCTTGAAAAAGTATCAACCATATACTCACTCTTCATTATAGAATGGTCTTGTTCATTATAGAGTATCAACCATATACTCACTCTTCATTATAGAATGGTCTTGCTCTACCCCATGGGCTATATATATATATATATATATATATATATATATATATATAGCCCATGGGGTAGAGCAATTGGTAATGAGTAATTGAGATGAGAAGTTGTAAATGGAAGACCATAAGTTCAAATCCCTGTGGGTATTAACTTACAAAAAAAATCTTATATAGATTACCAAATAATGATTTAAATTTTAGTATTTTTTATTAGTCTTTATTATGTAATCTGTAATCCTTAAAGTGCTTGTCCACACTAGGAAGGAAAACACCTTCTAAATATCCTAGTCCTAATTATATCTAAAATAAATTAACATAAGAGAAATCTCTTTCCCCTTTCTTCTTATTTATATTCCCTATTATCTAAGTGATCATGATCATGTTATGATAAATGAAGATTTCAAATTCATATTCTTGAAAAAGTATCAACCATATACTCACTCTTCATTATAGAATGGTCTTGTTCATTATAGAAATATCTTTCCCCTTTCTTCTTATTTATATTCCCTATTATCTAAGTGATCATGATCATGTTATGATAAATGAAGATTTTAAATTCATATTCTTGAAAAAGTATCAACCATATACTCACTCTTCATTATAGAATGGTCTTGTTCATTATAGAGTATCAACCATATACTCACTCTTCATTATAGAATGGTCTTGCTCTACCCCATGGGCTATATATATATATATATATATATATAGCCCATGGGGTAGAGCAATTGGTAATGAGTAATTGAGATGAGAAGTTGTAAATGGAAGACCATAAGTTCAAATCCCTGTGGGTATTAACTTACAAAAAAAATCTTATATAGATTACCAAATAATGATTTAAATTTTAGTATTTTTTATTAGTCTTTTTTATGTAATCCGTAATCCTTAAAGTGCTTGTCCACACTAGGAAGGAAAACGCCTTCTAAATATCCTAGTACTAATTGTATCTAAAATAAATTAACATAAGAGAAATCTCTTTCCCCTTTCTTCTTATTTATATTCCCTATTATCTAAATGATCATGATCATGTTATGATAAATGAAGATTTCAAATTCATATTCTTGAAAAAGTATCAACCATATACTCACTCTTCATTATAGAATGGTCTTGTTCACAACACATTTTAGTGCTTGATGGTCATTTTGTAAAAAAAACTTATTTATTAGCAAGTAGCGTCTCAAATGTATGATGTATAAGTAATACCTAGGACTTATATCTTTACGGTGTTATAGTTCCTTTTAGTCGTTGAAAGCTTCGTGCTTGTATAATGTATTAAGTAGTCCATACCTTTCTCTCATAGATGTGTCATGAATCTTTCTTCAATCCTTCTACAGGCACATGAAAGAGCTTGTTCTATTCAAGAAACCCTAGTTTTGGTGTATTGATGATCGTGTCCTTTAGCTTTGTAAATCCTTGTTGATATTCTTCCATCCATTTGAATGGTGTTTCAACCATTTAATGTAGTTTCCATTAGACATGCATTTCTAGCATATTATTTGATTTTTTTTATAATATTTGATGATGCAACTACATGCCATGTTTCTCAAAGTGCATACTAAATATTGGAAGAAATAATTATTAAATAATAAAATATTTTTTGAGTCAAAATGAAATATATTTGTTATTTGAGTGCAAATTTTTATAGTGAGTAATTATTATTAAAGATTTATGAAATACACCGTGTTCAAGTTTAGAAACATCCCAACATTTCGAGTGGACATTCCACCCATTATTAAGGGAGCAAGTCAAAACTTGAAAATAAGAAAAAGAGAATGCTATTGGAAAATATATAAGTATGTGTAATTAGGTGTTAAAATGTGGTTAGAAGAAATTAATAAAAAATTTAGAGGAAATTTAAAAAATAAAAAATTCAAAGTCAAAGGGAAGTCAAAATATAGGGTGAATATAATAAAATAAAATAAGAAATTGAATGTTGAAATTAAAATTTAAATAAAAAAATAAAACAATGCAAACAAAGAGAGAAAAAAGAGGGGTTAAGACGGAAAAATAGTTATGATAGTGAAAATAGAAACATAAACAAAAGCATGAGACCTAGAGCACTCACAAATTAAAATATAAGCAAGAAAATATATAAGCAAAATAACATAGGTTTGAAGTAAAGGGAGAAATACTTAGATTTTTTTTTATAGAAATTTGGTTAGGTAAGAACAAGCAATAATGATTTAAATTTAAAAATTAGGGTATTGGTAATTACATTTCAAAATAAAAGTAAGGTAAAAAAGGGAGAGATTAAAAGAGGGGAGTTAAGGAGCAAGAGGAAGGGAACTGAGGGGGGAGGAGAGAAAAATAGGAGAAATATAGGAAGAACGAGGAGGGGGATTGGTGAGAAAATGAAATAAAAGAGAGTAGGAATGGAAATAAGCAATTGAGGTTAATGTTCAAGTCATGCATTAGATGTTTCCATGAATGGCTTAGCTTGTAACCATCCTTGCAGTTAAAATTGTTTGGGTGTTTTTCAATTTCAAAAGCTTCTCGAATAAGGCGTGACAAATAATGGGCGATGGAGGAAAGAATATTGGTTTGGTCAAAACAAATGCGATGCTTGGAGTTGTAGAATGTTTTTCTGTAGCAAATTTGTTAAGGAAACTATGATTAGTGTCAATGATGTGTACTTTGAGTTGGGTTTGAATAGATTTGCTAGTTTTTCTGATGTAGGATTCCCCACATGAATAAGGAATTTAGTAGACACCTTGTGACAAAAAGGGATTGGATTTTTCTTTGATGATTCTAAACAATTGCTTGAGTATTTTATGGGGTTTAAAGAGGGTTTTGATGTTCTTTTTTTAATAATAACTGGAAATGTAAGGTAGCGAGATTAAAGCATAAGGAGGGAAGAGGGGATTGGGGCGAGATTGTTTAGATATATGATAGAGAACCACATGAAGTGCTCATTTGTTTTGGGAATAGCCATTGGCTAGGAGAGCATTTGTGAGGTGTTTTTTCTCTTTATTAAGATGTGGAGGGAAAGAGATACAAACAAATAAGGTAATTAGAGTTTTAAGGAAAACATATTTTTGAGTAGGGTGGTGATGGGACTAGGCATGACGATATATATTTGTGTGAGTATATTTGGGTGTTTTTCGATTTCAAGAGCTTCTCGAATAAGGCACAATGAGTAATGGGCAGTGGATGAAAGAATCTTGGTTTGGTAAAAAAATGAGATGTTTGGAGTGGTGGGAGTGTTCTGCTATAACAAATTTGTTAAAGTGTCTATGATTAGTGTCAATGATGTGTTCTTTGAGTCAGGTTTGAATAGATATGCTATAAAAGAATCATATGGATATATATATCATCATGCCCAATTCCATGACCATTGATCAGCAAATTGTTGTGGATATTCCACTGGAACAATTCATCACAAAATATCTTACTACTTAGTTATTTTTATTAGCTCATTTCCACTAAATAATAAATAAACCGGAACTGAAAGGAAAACAAACATAACAGAGTAACACATCCACACAATAACACAAGATATTCCCTAGGGAAATCCATTAAGGGGAAAACCCATCCAGAAGTGAAAACTACACATTTCTCTTTTCTTCTCCATATGTAGTGAAAATACACAGAAAGTGGTACTTTCTATGGAGTTACCCATGACTCTATGACCATAATGGCTACTACAATATCTCCTACTTCCTCTAGGATACTCTAATTAATATCAACTCCCATGTTATTGCTCAACTATGGAACAATGCAATAACATCATAAGAATGAAACCCCTTCTTTTCCTAACAACCTAATGCTTACATAGCCCAATATTCATCTAGGGTTAATTCTAGGGTTTTTGCATGCCTCAACTCTCGAACAGAGTTAGGTTTTGGACCTTATATAATGGTCCCTACAATAGGTTAGGGTTAGGGTTAGGGTTTTTCTCCTTATAGATTTAGGGTTTTTCTCCTAAAGTGGGCCCTATAAGCCAATTTGTCCAATATTTATACCTAGAAAGCACCAAAATATATGACAAATTATATATTGATCCATTTCAAATCAACCACCCTTCTGAAAAATATGGTGTCCTCAAAACAATAATTACCGGAGTTGTTTGTATCTCTGCCGGGCCAAGTTACATCTCAATAAAGAGAAAACCCAGCTCATAAATGTTCTCCTAGACAATGGATGTTCCCAAATCAAAATATAATTTTGTGTGGTTCTCTATCATAGATATAAACAATCTCTCTTGAATCCTCCCTCATCCCTTCATGCCTTAATATTGCTACCTTACATTTATGGAATTACTAATCACATTTCCAAGTTATTAATAAAAAAGAACATCAAAACCCTCTTTAAACTCCATAAAACTCTCAAACAATTGTTTAGAAGCATCAAAGACAAATCCAATCCCTTTCTATACCAAGGTGTCTACCAATTCCCTATTCATGTGGGAAACCATACATCAAAAAAATTGGTAGATATATTCAAACCCAACTCAAATAACACATCACTGACACTAATCATAGGCGCCTTAACAAATGTTTTATAACAGAGCACTACCACCACTCCAAACATCTCATTTGTTTTGACCAAACCAATATTCTTGCCTCCACCACCCATAATTGTCATGCCTTATTCAAGAGTCTCTTGAAATAAATGGAAGTATCGAATAACAAACAAGGGTAATTTATTGCTAGAGATCTACTTCTTGAAATTCAAATCTCTTTCTTTTATGGAATCAACAACCTTTTTTTTTCAGGCGAGAAAAAACTCTAAATGGATAGGTAATGAGAGAGGAAGGTGCTTTGCAAACACCCAAACAATTTTAACTGTGAGGGTGGTTATAACCCAAAACAGTCATGGAAATCCCTAATCCATTGGATTGGACATTAACCTCAATTGTTTATTTCCATTCCTACTTTCTCCTTTATTCCATTTTCTCATCAATCCCCCTTCCTCGCTCTTCCTTTATTTCTCCTATTTTTCTGTCCTCTCCGCTTCACCCTCAGCTCCCTTCCTCTTGCTTCTTAGATCCCCCTTTATAACCTCTCCTTTTTTGACTCACTTTACATGAAATGTATATGTTATTTTCTTATCTTTGATGGCCCAATGCTTGTTATAGATTATCTTGACTATCTCTCATCCAAGGCCCAAAAGCCACAGTTACATGAAATTTCAAAGATTTAAACTATGGATTTGTTACAATAAAAACTATTCATTTTCAAGTCCTTTCATTTTAATAGTTAACCAATCAATTCTTTAATTAATTCCACTTTCATGCAACCATAAATTATTTCCCCACATTCTTTTGGTAAAATCCAGGTTGCATCTTCCAATTTTCTAAGACCCTTCCATCTGGCTAAATAATATTTCTATTGGTTCTTTCTTGTATTTTTGGAAACTATCTCCAAGAATATCCTCAAATTATTCTTTCGTTTTAACTAAAATTTGTAATTTATCGTTTGCAACATGTTTTGTCTCTATTGTCTCTTTAATAACTTTGTGATACACACTAAAATATTCCACATTGAATATTGTCTCTTTAATAACTTTGTGATACACACTAAAATAATCCACATTGAATTTTGGTGAGATATTCAATCCATTAGGCAGGTCATATTTGTATGTATTATGAAATCCTCTAGAGGATATTAAAAAGTCATATATTCTTCAAATCAAACTTATTATATCCTCCCTTGGCAACTTGTCCTTCCTCAAATGAACTTGTACCAAGTTTCCTCCTTCAAACTTCTTTACTCTACCTTTCTCATTTTCTATTTCTTTACACTTCAATATTCTTTGCTATAATTGATCACTTCTTACCTGTTCATGAATCTCTTTCATGAACTTAGCAAATGAATCTACATTGGAACTCCTCATGCCTGTGGCTAACATGCTTATCAAATTAGTCACTCCCTTCAATGCTCTCCCATGCACAATCTAAAATGGAGTCTTACTAGTAGATCAATTCATTGTATTATGGTATGCAAACTTATCTTATGCCAAAATCAAATATGATTATGTTGGCTTCTCACAAATTCCCCAAAATTCTATTTGGAACTTCCATTTTCCCTTGAGTTTGGGGATAATAGGATGAAGTAAACTACAAATTATTTCCCATTTTCCTCCACAATGCCCTCCAAAACTTCCCAAGAACTCTATTTTCCCTATATGGAGTAGTAGTCTTTGGAAAACCATTTAATCTCAATACCTTTTTAAAGAATAAAATAACATGCGTGGAATCACTTGTCTTCTTGTAGGGAATAAAGTGAGTAATCTTTGAAAATCAGTTAACAACGACAAAAACTGAATCATTATCTCATTGCATCCTCAATATACCATTAACAAAATCCTTGATAAGATGTATCCATGTTCCAACTGGAAGGGAATCATGGCTTACAATATTCCAATGCTTTTGTCTCTTTCCTTTATGTGCATTGGCACATGCAAATGACCCTTATCCACCTCATAGGATCACTAGGTGAAAACACCCAATTAGAACTTCCCTCATTAAGGTGATCCCTTTCATTTACAGTCTCATTCATTGTTCTTCTCCAACCCCCATTTCTCCTGATATGATATTATTCTAGTGTTTGTTATAGTTGCATAAGTTCATGTAGTTTAATATTGTCGAGGGAGGGCTCTACATACATTTTGTCATTGTTCGCATATTGGTAGGAGAGTGATCACCCTTGCTACGATATAGAGGCAGGGGAGTGATCATCCTTGCTAGGATATAGAGAGATTTGAGATGGATTGGGATTATTGTTAAGTTAATTTCTTACTTTCCTGGAGGGATGAAAGGGATAATTAAAGATAAACCATTTTAAAAACTACAGTTTAATGGTGTTTGAACTAGTATGTAGACTAGCAAGATATGCACTCTTATTCAACATGAAGTACGGGAAGGGAAGTTTATCTAACATACATGTTAGTAAGCTACCAACTAATTTTGTAGTACCATATTTGTGGAATCTTAGAGTTATCACACTTCCTCATTCATTCTTAGTGTGCATGTTGGTAGGTTTTATATAGTGTCACTAATAATTGTTCTTGTATATCTTTTAAGGAA
Source organism: Larix kaempferi (assembly GCA_027924585.1). Lineage (NCBI taxonomy): Eukaryota > Viridiplantae > Streptophyta > Pinopsida > Pinales > Pinaceae > Larix > Larix kaempferi. Next base: position 18,670,700 of record BSBM01000893.1, read on the forward strand.
TTTTCTATGAGTTTATACCTATGAGTTAAATTGTGCCCCTACCCTTTTATTTCATAACGTTTCTTTGAGGGTGGTATTAACTATAGATGCCTATGCTCAAGTAGTAAATGATTCCTCCATAGCAGTTCTATATGTTCACAACAAATAAGTATTCCATCTTCTATGTTGTTTTCATAAAATTGGATTACAACGAATTCTATGTAATAAGTTAAATTGCATTCTTTTTAGTAATTCCAAGTCTTTCCTTCTCATGTAAAGGGAATTATCATTATACAAAATGGCTATGCTGAGATAGAAAATTCATAAAGTGGAATGACTACATCTTCTATGTATTTAAATTGTTTGTGTGCTTAAGCTTTAACATGAATTCTTTGTGGTAGTGAGGTTTGTTATTGATTTGAAAGTCGATGTGGTCAATAAGGGATGAGTGATACATAACCAACATAGATCCATCTTAAACCCGTATCTATCAAGCCTCGAGAAGGATCCAATTTCTTGAGGTGTATTTCTTTTTTAAATTTAAACTCAAGAAATTTGATCTCTCTTGATTGATAGATCCGGGTTTAAGTTTTAAGTTTTTATTTTATAAACTAACATCTATTTTTTAATTACTTTTCATAATATTTTATTTTATGAACCAACATGGATTTTTTTTTAAATACTTTCCATAATTTTTTTATTTTATGAGCCGGCATGAATTTTTTTAATTATTTTGTTAGTAACAAACGTTACAACATCGCACCCATACTGGGTTGTAGAACACCTCGTTTCTCTCGGTGCAATTAAGACAAATTTATTGATTTTTATTATTATTTTTGGTTAAATCAAAACAATATTTTTTAGTCCTTGCCATAGGCAGGAGACTATATGTTCCGGTTGTTTCTATTAATTGCAATCAATATATTTTTTTTCTAAAGTTAGATTAATGTTAACATAAAATTTGTATTTATAATTAGTTAGAAAAAATAAATTACTATTTTCTAATAACCACTTATACTATGAAACGAGAACTCGACACAGTTCTCGTTTTTCTCTCTTCTAATTTTAGTAGCTATTTTTACCCCCGTTTCAAAAATGGTTGATGCTAGTATCACACATTTTCATTTTGAGACATTTTTTGGGGCCTTTGAATTATCTTTGTTGTAAAATATTTTTAATTTCTATTTTCAAGTGTGTTTTTTGAAATTTAACAAAATAACATACATTTTTAAGCAATTTATAATGAAAAACATATACATTTTACGATTTTTTCTATAAAATAAGACATTTTTATGTACAAATTAAGGCATTTTTATTGACAAAATTGTAAATAATTCCAGAAAATAAAGACATTTAAAACCATTTTCAATGAATTTTCAAAGAATTTTTATCTAAAAATGATCATATTTCATATTAGTTATCAAAAAGTGACGACTCACATAAATTCAAGAAAAAATATACAAATTATTTGTAAAAAACATATTAAAAACATTATATTTAGAAATTTTATTTCTAAAATAAAGTCTGAAAGTCAAAACATTACTAATATATCTGATCAAAAATTGTCAAAAATTGTCAAAATTAACATTTTCTTCAAAACATGAAACTATTCAACAATATCATGCATGCCAAATTCTTCATCGACATTGGAATTTTCTGGAGCTTGACTTTCCTCAGGGACATCAATGTCCTCTTCCATTGGGTCTTCTATGTCTGCAAGATCCCCAAAGTGCTCATTTCCAAACACCCCTCCTAACGGTGGTTGGGGCTCTTTTGAAATCTTTGCCACAAGTGTTTCACTAAACTCTCCTTTCTTCAAACCAACTTCTTGCAGTTCATCTGGAAGAACTTGAATAGCCTTAATTCTTTGTTTTATGTAATTGAATTGGAGTGGATCATTATCAATCGATATGCAATTTCTTCCTTTCTGTAAGGAGCATGTTATTGTTGTACCTAATCACCAAAAACAAAATTAAAGTTAAGTGAAATAGCATAAAGAAGCATACTTTAAAGCAATAAAATAATGAAGGATAAAACATACAATAAAACTAGATATATTATTTCATATGTAATATGAGAAAGTTTACCTGAACCCGAGAACAAATCTAAGACCCAATCTCCTTCTCTTGAAAATGTATCTATGAGATAATTAATCAATGCTTGTGGCTTTTGATAGATGTTTACAATCACTCCTTTCAAATCCCTTTCTTCATATGTTAATTTTTTTACCACGACATTATAACTCAATATCTGACTATGTTTTCCTCCTCTCTTTTCATTGATTAAAAGAGGTTCATAAGCATCCTCCTATGTCCAAGTTGCAACATGTATGCTTTCAGCATCACTCGGGAATGGATCGCTGCCTGAGCTACGAACATTAGGCTTTTTCCTGTAACAAAAATATAAAACAATTAATTAACTTATCAATAAATATAATTGATTTATAAATTCAAAATTTTGATAAAATAGTGCAAATATATTACCAATGAAGTTGCTTCCTTTTTTTTCCTTTACCCCTGAAGGCTGTTAACAAGCCTCCTAATTGTGTGTCTGAATGGAAAACAACAAATCTCCATAGTGGTGATGTTGTGACATCTATAAATCCCGAAACCACTTTACTGAATGATTGGTAAGTATAAGGCTCACAATCATAAGTAGTGTTTCGGATATTGTATCCATGAGGGATATCTGCAATCACTAGTGCGTACTCCTTTTTAGGAACAAGATTTGCAATGTCTGCACAGTCACCTAAAATGACTCTATATTGTACAGTGTCAAGCCCATTCCAAATATAATGATCAAGTGTATCATCAAGTTCAACATTTGCAAGACATTGTCTCCTTTGTCGTTCTATTTTGGCTCTTTGGATATGGATTTTGAAGGACTCCGGTACTCCAGCTCCACCCCTCTTTGGCATCTTCAAATGAAAATGATCTCTATAAGTAATAAAATAGAAATGAATTGAATTAGAAAATAAATAAAATAGGATGTATCATAGATCAACATACCTTCTTGAATGCAACAAAAAATTGTTGTAAACTTTCTATCGAGCTTGAGTCTGGATAGTTGCATTTGACATCATCCCAACTCTTCTCACTCAACATTTTAACCATCTCCTCTTGTATTTTCATGTAGACCTTGTGACTAGACAATGAAACAATAAATGATGTTTACAATCATATATAATAATATAACAGAATACCTAGAACATAACAAAAATGTTAAACTCAAAAAAATGCTCAACTTACTTCTCAAGTTCGCTGCACATTTCCTCCATGGATAATTCACCTGACTTTACCTGTGATAGTATTGTAGCTATTAATGTTTCATCCTTCACACCTTGCATTGTTCTCCAAGGTGTAATCGTCATGCCTTCTGGCAGATTCTTGACGTCAGGACCTGCCTTACCACCGCTCCATGGAACAACTCTACCTTTTTCACTTTTTAGTTTTTTATGCCAATATTCTCCCACAAGCTAAATATGTCATCAATCAAATCCCATGTTTTCCCAACTCTGAATGCCAACTGGAAATAGGCATCTACAGCCCTGAATGCATCACTTCCTCTGGAACTTTTTTGTAGCATAATATCATCTTTAATAGGGAGACCTATTTCCATACAACATTGTCTCCGAAAACTTCCATCAACTCTAGATTTTTCCCCACCACATATTTGCAAAAATTCACTGTGTATAAATATCACCCTTTGAACAAATGTCATTGTCAACCTATATTCACTATCTATGTTATGATCCCATGCCAACAACTTTGCTTTAACATCTGTTAAACTAGCATAAATGATGCATTTAACTGTTTCAAAAATAGGGTTATTGGGATATTCTTGCATCAACTCTCTTCTTGCCTCTGCAGAATGATTCCCTCCAAGAACATAATATTTGTAATGAAAACATCTTGTTTCATCAAATTCATCTCTAGTAGGAACAACTTCCGGGTCAAAAAGGACTAGGTAGTCAACAACATGTGCATAGGGATTGTGCCTCATCAATGCTTTCAAGTTGTGAATATGCAAGTGAGGTGGTTTCTAATTCTAAAGTGATCTTCCCCTTCTGTGGGTTTATAAGTTGATTCACATTCAACTCCAATGTATGTCCATTGTTAACCAACTTATCCCTTTGCAATCGATCTCGAATGGCATTTTGTGTTGTCTTGACAATGCCATCCTCTAAATCAGCACCTGGAGTAATGATTTCCCTACTGCCACCAGAATTTTCACTTTCAGATTCAGTAATAACGTTGGTTTCAGCAACAACAGATCTCCTCCTTTTTTGATTTGAAGGGGTTCCTCCTAAATCTACAATGCCTTCAACAGGAATTGAGGCACTCTCAACCATATTTATTTTATGAGATTGTTTTCTACTCTTACTAGCGGGAGTAACAAGCTCATTTGCAACAATTTCATCATGTTCAGTTCGGCGAGATGAAGATTTAAATATAACCCTTCTAGGTACCTGATTTGATTGTCGGATGCTCTTTCCTCTTTCTGCTTGTACTTCTTCAGTTTGAACATTTAACACTTGTTTTTTCTTCCTTGCTTCTGGCCCCTTTTGAATAGCGACAGTAATGACATCCATAGGATCGGCCTTTGTATAATAAATTCCATTCAACTTTTTTGAAATCGAAATGGAAAAATCCTGCAAAATAAAAACATTATCATATTAAATCTATTACATTGTGATATCCAAGTTATAACAAAACCAGTTTAAGAATAATATCAATATTCAAACTTACTCTCCCGCTTTCAATTTCATCCACAACCCCTTGACAAAAATCTGTGAAATTTTTTTGAACATTATATTTTGCAATCTTCAAAGCATATCGGAGTTTTGCAAAGGTCTTGTCTTGTTTCACCTGTGCATAAACAATATCTGTACCTAGCACTACACATATATCTCTCAGCAATCCCAATAGATTGTAATATGCTTGAATATATGGACCTGTAGAACAAAATAAGAGAATGCTTTTTGGTTTTCCTTGATTTTTTTCCTTCAGATGCCAATGATACTCTGTTCTGTCTTCTTCTGCTACATGTTTCCATTCTCTAGCATTCTTCATTCTTAATTCTTCAAAGCTAAGAACTCTCTCTTGAGTCTCAACATTCTCAGATGCCTCAACTGTTTTTTTCGATGCAATGATTGCCGCTCTTGATCCAGAAACATTTACAGATATCCGCCTTGATGCCATTGTACCTATATCCAAAATGTAGAATTTTAAAATAAATCAACAAAAAATTATAATCTAAACAAAATCAACATCAATATTCACTATAAACTGTATTTGAAAAACGTTTTAAAAAATTTAAAAATATTCTTATCTTCATAATCATTATTTTTTACGTTTTGAAATTTAAAAAAAAAATGTAAACCTACACCCTACCCCTCTAACGAGCATAATAATTAATTTTAAAATAAAAATTACACCTACCCCTACCACATAAATATATAATAAAAATTTTAAAAAAGAAATTTAAAACTAACCTCCTACCCCTTAACCCCTTAACAATATAATAAAAAATTTAAAAAAAATTTAAAAATAACCCTCCCACCTAGCAATATAATACAAAATTTTTAAAAAAGATTAAAACTAACCCCACTAATAAAAATTAAAAAAAAATATATAAAAAAAATTAAAAAGACAATACAAGAAAAATTAAAAACCAAATATTTAAACTACCAACAAAAATATAGAATTAATTAAAAAAATTTAAAAAATAACTCTTCCCTTCCCCCTCCTCCCGAGCCGCCCTTTGGCGCCCAAGCGAGCGGAGGTCCCCGGCACCGTCGATGCCGGGCATTGACGGCGGCCCTTATGGCACCGTTGATGGCATCGACGGCGGCCATGAGGGCCGCCCTTTGGCGCCCAAGCGACGGACCTCCGCCCACTTGGGCGCCAAAGGGTGGCCCTCACGCCCCCCTCGATGCCGGGCATCAACGAAGACCGGGAGGGCTGCCCTTTAGCGCCCAAGCAAGGTGCCCGGGAGGAGGCGGAAGGTGAGGGTTTTTAAAAAAAAAATTTAATTAATTTTTAATATTTTTTAGGGGGTGGGGAGGCGGGGTTGATGATAAAAAAAAATTTAGAACATGGGCGGAGGGTAAGAAAAAATAAGGAAGGGGGCATGGGTAGGTTTGGAAAAAAAAAAATATTTTCTATTTTAAACCCAAAGAGAATATTCTTAGAATAAGGGGCAAGCCTTGTGGAATAAGGGGCAAGCCTTGCCTCGATTAATAATACATGAATTAAAAAAAAAACGTTCAAAAAAAATATAAAACTAACCCGGAAAGTGGTAGAGCCTCCTCTGTTGAATGTGCTAGAAGTTCCTCTCTGCAATCTTCCCATTCTTCTTGAAAACCTTTGTGAATTGCTCCAAAGACTAAACAATCATGTATTAATAAGATAGATTAGGTTTAATTTTACCATTCTTAAGAATGTTAAAAAAACAAAAATGTAAAAGAATAAAGCAATAAAGCAATAAAACACATTACTAAATTAATAAAGCCATAAAACAATCATTACTAAATTAATAAAAAAATAAAATAATTACTAACCTTGCAAGTGTTACTAAATTGCTCCCAAATAGATGATGAATAGTAGGAAATCTCAAATGTTTATTTAGCGTAGAGTAAGTTTAACATTACTGTTTTACCAATGTGGGATAAAAAAAGGAAAGTAGTTACTGCATTATTATTAAATTTATATAAGATAGGTTAAAATTAAATAATTACTAATGTTATGAATGTTGGGTAAAAAAAATGAAAATAATCATTGTTTTGTTACAAATTGTGAATAAAAAATGTTGTGAGAAATTTTATTAGTCTTAAATGTCTGGATAGAAATATGTAATTAGTTATTATATTATTTCAATTCTTTTAATATCATATGAATGTGCGCTTTAATTTTGTAGGGAAATTTTGGAGGGAATATTTTGGAGGGATATTTTCGTTGTCATAGCTATAAGATTGTTGGTCGACAGTTGCACCATTCTACTTTTTGGTGAGGACTGTGGTAAAATTTCTTTGTAGTTGTGCGATACAGATTTTTCTATAATTCTATCTTTTAGTGAGAAGTCATGGACTCATTTGAAGAAAATTCCAATGTCAATGAAGGAATGTACAGTTCATCTAGCCAAGATACTGGCAGTGCAAGCAATGTAATCAAGCATGTTATTCGAGAACTTCCTAGTTATGAAGATTTTGAAGACACTAGTAATGAAGAGAAAGAATGTGATGATGATGAAGAGGTTCCTCCAAGTGGGGATCTTAAATACAACAAACAATATGATGAAAATTTTCCTCCCAGCGAGGATTTTCAAGGCACCAATGATGATTTACCTGAAAGCGAGGATTTTCAAGGCACCAACGATGATTTTCGGTCAAGCAAAGATTTTCCTCCCAGCGAGGATTTTTGTGGGATTGATGATGATATTCGTCCCAGTGAGGATTTTAATGGGATGGATGATGATTATGGTGAAAATGATTTTCCTCAAAGCAAGGATTTCAATGGAACAAATGATGATTTTCCTCCAAGCGAGGATTTGAATGGCACAGATGATGAGTTTCCTCCAAGCGAGGATTTCAATGGAACGGATGATGACTTTCCTCCAAGCAAGGATTTCAATGGAACAGATGATGAGTTTCCTTCAAGAGAAGATTTCAATGGCACCGATGATGAGTTTCCTCCAAGCGAGGATTTCAATGGAACAGATGATGAGTTTCCTCCAAGCGAGGATTTCAATGGCACTGATGATGAGTTACCTCCAAGCGAGGATTTCAATGGCACCGATGATGACTTACCTCCAAGCAAGGATTTCAATGGAAATGATGGTGACTATCATCCAAGCGAGGATTTCAATGGCACTGATGATGATTTTCCTTCGAGTGAAGATTTCAATGGAACAGATGATGATTTCTCTCCGAGCGAGGATTTCAATGTCACCGATGATCATTCTGTTGATCAAGAAGCCACCAATGATGAAGACAGTGATTCTCCTATGAGTAAGGATGTTACAGGAACTAATGATGAAGACAGTGATTCTCCTCCAAGTAAGGATTTTACAGGAAACAATGATGAGAATGTTGAATCTCTAGAGTTCCCTTTCAGTGAAGAATTTAGTGGCACAAATAATGTTGATGGTCACATTGATCTGGTAGCAAGTGATCATGACAATGATTTTCATAATGAATTTGGTGATGAAATTTTCAATGAGGGGGGTCATATGCATCACAATGAAAACAATCATCCTACTGAGGATGTTGTTGTAGACATAATGGTCCAGGAGATCCAGCGACAGAATCCAATGCAGAGCAGGATTAAGTGTAGGACTAGACCTTTTTATGTCAATCCAAAGCATTCCAGTTATACAAGGTCTAGGAAAGAATTGCTCACAAGTCCAAGTTCCATTACTCATTTGATTTCGAGTGAGTGTTGCCACAAAAGTTGTTTGAAAATTTTAGGCTAAAATTATGTCTTGGAGAGAAGGAAGATGTATCTTTCAATGAACAAAAGCATGCAAAATTCATATTTAGTTGGGTGCATGATTTCTACTAGGACATGCTATGGTTATCGCGTTGGAAGAATTATGCTTTGTAGAAAGGCATTCAAACGGATTCACTCAATTGGTAATCTTCGATTATCAAGAATCCAAACAAGACTAGAAAAGGATCCTACATTTTACACTGACGATTATCAGGGACGAATCACTGGGCCATCAACACACATTGCAATATCATGGATGCATGATTTCTTTTCCAAGCATGGAGAGAGTATGCCAAATAGAGAAACAATATACATTCCAGATAATTTCACAAGGCATGAAATCAACAACTTATACAATGATTATGTTCAAGGTGGTCAAGGAAATGACAACTTCATCAGATATGCATATTTCACAAGAGTATGGAAAAAGAAGTTCAAAAATGTCCGCATTCCAAAGAGGTCAAGGATGGGGGTCTGTAGTACATGTGCTTCTCTTAAAGAAAGAAGGGATAGATCAGAAGGGATAGAAAGAGGTATGTTTACAAAACAAAAAAAACAAATAGATAAATGTCAATTATTGAAGCTAGTTAACAATATTTTTTTGTTATGTTGTTTGTAGATTCCATAATCAATGCACTGCAAGAACATCGCAATCAACAATCAAATGAACGACAAAAATTGTACAAACATCGCAAGAAGTGTTACGATGCTCCACATAAGTATATGGGTTTGATAATTGATGGCATGGCTCAGAAAAAAACACTCTTGCCACATTTTGTCCGTGTGCCAAAGAATTTAAAGGAGGAGAATTTTATTCAGTTTCACTTGGTTGGGTGTATGGTTTTTAATGGTGAAATGATTCCAAGGGTTTACTTTACAGCTCCAAATATTCACAATGATGCAAATTTTACCATCAGCATAATTCACCATGTCATTACTCATTGGCCTGGTGATCTTCCAGAAGTTCTATATCTACAATTGGACAACACAATCCGGGAAAACAAAAACCAGGTCGTGTTTGGTTATCTAAGCATGCTTGTGGAATTGGGAATTTTTAAGAAGGTAAAAGTTGGGTTCCTTCTTGTTGGGAATACACATGATCATATTGATCAAATGTTCAGCCATTTTGCAAGGACATTGAGGAGGAAGAAAGTCGGGAGCCTACCATTGTTGATTGAAATTATAGGGAAAACATACCATCCAGAGCCTACTGTACAAAAATTGGAAGAAACTGTTGACATGCGAAGATTTCTGTTTGGATCGCATGGTGAGGAAAGGTGCATTGAAAAACTTAATGACATTAGCTTTCAGCATCAATTTCGTATAAAAAATATTGATGGAAAAACACTATTGTGGGGCAAGAAGTACTCAACTAGCACAGAATGGGGGCCGTCATCAGGTTTGGCATTTTGAAATTCATCCCAAGTCGTCAAATGTATGCTTCAAATTTATTGTTATTGCAATTATCTACAGAGATTCATAATGCAAGGCGACATAGTAGAGATGTTGATTCTTCTCAATGCTTGGAAGAAATCAAAAAGTCTATTGAAGATACATATGAGTACTTTGATGTTGCTGATTCCATTTGGTGGGAGTCTTTTTTCATGGAGCAGAGTGACATAATTTCAAACTCTAAAAATGGAGATATATTTTTGAAGACTCCATTTGCTTGGCCACAAAGTTTATCAAATGAAAATGAGGTAACAAATGTTGAACCTTGAGCTATTGAGTTTTCTCAAGTAGAGGAAAGAGAAATGTATATTGGCTCTAGAAGATCATCCGCAAAGCGTCGAGAGATGGAAGACCTTTACAGGGGCTCGGTACAAGATATCAAGGAGGGTTGCATGATTGCAGTTTTGGCTACAGATGATCCACGTCAATATCCATTCTGGATTGCAAAAGCTATGAAGGTCAATAAAGAAAATGAAGAAGTAGTATCCGTAGAAGTACATTGGTATGCAACAGATACACACCCATTTGATGGTGTGTACAAGGTAGAGATGGTGGTTGAGAAAAATGTTTGCAAAAAGAGAAATAGAAAGGGTCAAAAAATAAATCGCCGCCGCATTGACATCTTGAAATTAAAGGAAGTTGATATACTTGTTTATGATTTCAAGTTGACAAAGAAAGACACTCTCCGCTCCAAGACTATAGAGATTATCAAGAGGTTGCTGCCACAGCCAGAAGTTGCAATATGGGAGTCTGTTAAACCAAGCCGTAGATCCCGAAGGAATATGACATCTGAAGTGATGGGCATAGATGTAGACTCAAATGGTGCGCCCATTGATAATAGAGAAGAGTATGGGTCATCTACATATTCATCAAGTCCTTCATCTGCAGAAAATGTAGATTCTGATGGGGTGTCAGAATCCATGGATGAATTTGAAGAAGCAGTGTAGATGCTTTTTATTAGTATGATTTTTGTAATTGAAACTTTAGAGTAGTTTTTGATGATGGGGTGTCAGAATCCATGGATGAATTTGAAGAAGCAGTTAGATGCTTTTTACTAGTATGATTTTTGTAATTGAAACTCTAGAGGAGTTTTTGAATATTTATATGAACCATTTGTTCTTGTATGGTCTAATATATTATCTCATTATGAATCGCATCATAATTTATTTGTTTTTATATGGTTATAATGGTGAAATTATTAGAGAAATTTGTTTTTTGTTTAATATGCAATTTTCTAGAAAGTTGTAATTTATCTCTTCAAGAATTTTTTTTTCCAATTTAAGGTTGATTTTAAAGTTTTGTTAAACAACAATATGGGATGTTTAGTCCATGGCTCTATTTTTTCCCTAAAAAAAAACGTGTATACTGGTATCAACACTTTTCTATTTGGGGGGTGTTTTTGGTGTTTTTTTTGCAAAAATCATCGTTTTTATGGGTAGAGTTCTCGTTCATAGTATATAGTTCTCGTTTCATAGTATAAGTGGTTTAATTGGACAATCACCTTGAATTGACTATTTTTTATCATTGCACGACATTAAAATAAATAAATAAAATAGATAAAAAATAAAACCTTACCTTAAAACTTTACCTAAGCTTTAACTTACTTATCGTGCAAGCAATCACCTGCAATTTCTGAAGGCTGCAACTTCAGATCAAATGATTGCATGCATGGATTTATGTGTGCATGCAGTTGAATGCATGTACTCCACCTGTAGGATGAACAATTTTTTTGGTGAGAGATTTTGATCTGGGTGTCTCTTCTTGTTTTTCATCTTGAAGACTTGACTAGGGTTTTCTGAACGATCTGGAGGTCTGGAGACAAATTGTTGATTGTTGCTTGGTCTGCGTGAAGGAGTCTAGACAAGTGTGTTATTATTTTTGTAGATGTTGGAAATGGATCTGTCTCTGAGGACTTTGATATAGCAATCTTTCTTTCTGGCTGCAGATCTTGAGTCTTGAGCTGGTGCCTACTGGAGGGTAACTATGACCTGTTCGATTTGAATTGTTGGCAAGTTGTGGCTGTTGGACCCAAGCTCAATTGATTTGAGGGAAAAGAGATCTGATGTCTACTCGTTGATTCGACTCTGATATGTCCTCCCTTCCTTCTCAGATCTGATGATTCAAATATTTTTTAAGAGGTATTGTTTGCCTTCCTGTAAAGGAAGAAATGCAGCACAGCCTCCCACACTACCAATTTCACTCTTTTTTCCTTTAAAGGGAGGATTCAGCATCGAATGTGAAATTACTACATCAAACATTTGAAGCCTGAAAAGGTTAGCATCCGTCTCATGGTTGATCAATTAATCTGCAATCAGATCTTGCAGTCAATTGCACTCAGACTGTGGTATATGGTGTCATCGTTGATGACCCAAAATTCGACTGCTTTTAAAAGCTATATCCAATTATTCTTGAAATATATAATTTTAATTATGCAGCGAAGAGAAGCCCATTCCCGAAAATCGGATAATTTCATGGGAAGCCAAAGGTTCTATTCTGGAAATTGGAGGCGACGCAACAAATATAGGGCTTGGGCTAGATTTGATTGGGTGAATCTACTACTTCTGGGCATGTGATTGAATCCATTGTCGGCTGATAGCTTCCACATTAAAAGAACCAGAAGTTCAAGGGAGGATTTCACTTCGATTCCAGTGACCTCTCTCAAAAAATTCTCGCAGCCCTGACAAATTGAAATACAGGCTATATACATCTTTGGATTGTTGGGTCTTATGTAAATCTAGTATGTAAGGTTGACGGTGCTCTTGTTCTTTTTTCCTGTAAATTCCATTTTTTTTCAGTTTGTGAAACTAGATCCATTTTTTGTGTGATTGACATAATGGCGGAATCAAGTGTTGTTGAGCTCTTCACTCCCCGTAACTATCACACTTGGAAATTGAAGATGCAATAGTTGTTGTAATCAAAAGGATTACGGAAAATGTTGGCTGAGGAGCAACCAACCTTCACCAAGGAAATTGAAAATTTTTCCTATCGAAACAAGCTCGACGAAGCTATGGGATTGATTCGGCTTCATGTCTCTAATAGCTTGTTGTTTCATCTTGATGGTTGCAAAACACCAAAGGCAAGTTGGGACAAATTGGCCTCCCTAATTGGGAAAGTCAATGAATTTTGTGCTTTACCTTTGGAAGCCAAACTCTCCGGACTTGTACATGATGAGCATGCTAGCATTGAATACTATCTTGCAAAATCCAGGTTGCTGGTTGCACAGTTGAAAGGGTGTGGAAAAACCAAATCAGATGTTAAGTGCATTTTCCTAATTCTTTCCAAGTTGAAAGGCTCTTATCATGTATTTTCTTCCACATTTTATTCTAAGATGGATGAACTAGGAGATGAGTTTAAAATGCCTTATTTTGAGATTTTTTGTGTGTCTCATCATGGAACGGCCTAAGCTTATGTAGCTTGATTCCCTCTCAAACTTGAACAATCAAGCTTTGTTGGCCCAAACCTCCAAAGGGAAAAAGAAAGCGCCATATAAAGAGAAATATTTTACACAAGGTGGTGAGCATCCCTCTCAGCTGAAAACCAAACCATCTCCAACTTCCAAGCCTAGTGAGTCTTCCTCCAAGACATGGAGGAAGAAAATGTCAAATGCCAATTTGCAACTTTTGTGGTGTTCAAGGGCATCCATATTCAAAATGTTTCAAGAAACTTGTTGCATTGAATGAAGCCATGCAACAACACAAAATTTATGTGTCCAAACCTTCTTCAATAAGCAAAGGGCATGCTTTATTTGGTCGAGCTTTATATGTTTCTCCCTATTCAAAATGACAAACAATATTTTTATTTATTTTGGGTAGCACAATTTTTTTTTGATGTACAGAGGATGTTTCAATGCCGGTGTTTTGAATAGCCGAATTCATGCTTATATTGTATTTCTTTGTTTTTTGTTGTTGTTTGCATCAGGATCCTATCAAATTTGAGTTTGGGAGATGTGACGCTTTCTTTAGGCTTTTATTGAGAGAAATTTGACAACATTAATGGTTGTAAAATTAGTCATGAATGTTTAAGTGTGTTTCTATACTTTTAGTTCATCAATGTTAATTAGACAAGTTCATTTGGAGACTCCACGCCAGGAATTTGTGTTAACATACATCCAAAAGGGACTAGTATTTATGAGGGTGTTGGACTTGCGAAAGATATCACTTAATATCACTTAAGGATTCATATTTGTTTTTTATTTTATTTTGAAAACTATTATTAACGGGAGTCATTTTGGTTTACTAATAAATGCATAAAAAAGTTACAAAATACTACCAATTAGAAATTTATTAGCAAAAATATTTAAAAAAAATTAGATGACGTCAAATTGCTAACGTCAAATTGCTAAAATTAGATGATATGTCGATATGTAAAAAATAATTATAATATCATAATGGAAAATTATATGTGAATATGTAAATAATAATAATACCATTATAATGAAAAGGTATGCCATAAAATATTATGGCAATGAACCATGTTTAAATTTTGATTTTTTATATTTATTATAATGTAAAAAATGAGATTCTATATATTAATTAATTAATTTATATCTATCTAAAAAAATGTTTTTATTCTTATATATATTTATTTAAGGCAGGGACTAAGCTGCACATAGTTCTTGTTTTTTTCTAGTTGACTCATGAATGGTGATTATCCATCTATTATCTATTAATATGTTACATTGTAAAGTTTTAATTTTTCATCATTCTTATACAAATATCTTTATATTTTATAATAATTTTATTTATGAAATGAAAAAAATATTTATTTATATTTAATAATAGACAAAGTTTATATAAATATACTTTATTTTACTAGAAAATAATGAATTAAAAAGTGGACAAACTCAAATGATTAATTAATTAATATTTTCTAATCAAGTAAAATTTTATTCCAATTCATTATTTTTTGATTTGAAATTTCAATAATTTGGATTTTTTTTAAATGGAAATCTTACAAAATAAAGTTTTATGGTTAAATTTTTTATTATTAAGTGGAATTATAACTTTTGCCAAAAAATTTATCAACTTTATAAAATTTTAAAAAAATATGATTAAATATTTTCATTTTTAACTTACCCATTGAAAAATATATATCTATAATTTTTTATTTATTAAAATATGAAAATTTGAATCGAACATTATCTTTTATCTGGTATGCTGGGCCCATTCCCATTTAATTTAAAAAAAAACATATGATTAAATATTTTCATTTTTAACTTACCCATTGAAAAATATATATCTATAATTTTTTATTTATTAAAATATAAAAATTTGAATCGAACGTTATCTTTTATCTGGTATGCTAGGCCCATTCCCATTTAATTTTATAAAAAAATATGATTAAATATTTTCATTTTTAACTTACCCATTGAAAAATATATATATCTATAATTTTTTATTTATTAAAATATGAAAATTTGAATCGAACATTATCTTTTATCTTGTATGCTAGGCCCATTCCCATTTTAATATTATGTCGACATATTATACAATAAATTTATTTGGGTGACAAAAGACAAATAATATGTTAATTGATGAAGGCCAAAACACAAATAATATGTTAAGAGAATGTTTCATACCAACCCAATAAATAAATATATATGGTTGTTGTACATCTACAGGAATTACCTCAACGCCATCACCACACCTTTTTAAATAAAAAATCATTTAATGGTGTAGATGTGGATAATTTGTCATCACTACACCTTGACTTATTTAAATTATTTTACTACACCTTGACTTATTTAAATTAAAAATAATTTAATGGTATAGATGTGGATAATTTGTCATCACTACACCTTGACTTATTTAAATTAAAAATAATTTAATGGTATAGATGTGGATAATTTGTCATTGAAATCATGTCGACACTATTTTAAATTCTTTTGGGACTAGATATTTTATTTGCTTAGGTATTAAGAAATGCTATATTCTTTTTCTTATTTATCTTCTTTCCTAATTATGTTAGGTGCGATGGCATAACTTACTTTGTAAATAAGTAATAAAATTATTAGAATATTATTAAAATTTTAAATACTAACAATTATATTGTAAAGAATGCAAGAACATCATCATTATATATATATATGATATTTTATTGATAAAAACATGGATGGTAGAGAATAATAATTACAAGTTTAAAAGCTTACATTTTAGTATGTCAACCCTCACAAAATTATGGTATGTCATGTAGTATTAAGAATCATTGTTGTATTAGATAGAGATTCACTTTTGTATGGGGTGGGGGCACATCCTCTCATAATTGAATTTAGACCAACATAGATCTATCTTAAACTCGTATCTATCAAGCACCGAGAGGGATCCAATTTCTTGAGGTGTATTTTTTTAAAAATTTAAACTCAAGAAATTTGATCTCTCTTGATTGATAGATCCGGGTTTAAGTTTTAAGTTTTTATTTTATAAACGAACATCTATTTTTTAATTGCTTTTCATAATATTTTATTTAATGAAGCAACATGGATTTTTTTTAAATACTTTCCATAATTTTTTATTTTATGAGCCGACATGAAGTTTTTTAATTATTTTGTTACATCACACATGTTACAACATCTCCCCCATACTGGGTTGTAGAGCACCTCGTTTCACTTGGTGAAATTAGTGATGATGGGCTCCCACCCATTGTGCCCTTATTTGAGTTCTTTCCTTAGTGATGGCTAGGCCAAGAAAGGGAGCTTGTCATCCTAGGGTGCATTTAAGGGAATTTGTCATTTTAGGGTGTATTTAGGGGCAATGAATTATAATTCATTTTGCAGTCTTATAAAGAATATGACTTGACAAGTGGGATGAATAAGTAGGGGAGTTTCTAGGGGGATCATTGTTCATGGTGCAAGATGCACTACCCCAATACTCCATAACTTGTCACAAGTGTGTAATCTCCAACCCCATATTCCAAGATTGCATTGCAATATGTGGTTGGAGATTTTCACAAATCAAGGAAGCCATCTTGCTAGATAAATCATTTATTTTCCTTAATTTTTTTAATAAATATTTATTTCTTATTTTCCACATAAAAACGAGGATTTTAATTATGACAATTTACCATGTGATGTTGAACTCAATGGCCCAAAGAAGTTTGTCTCCTATAAAGGATGACTCACCTAGAAATAGGGGAAGGGATAAGTTGACTATAGAACTTAGAAACCACTCTTAGGTTGATTTGAAAAACTTACAAAACTAGGACACATGCTTAATAGTCTCATTGTTGTTAGATAACAAGTATTTTTACTACACCACTCCAAGGTACTAGAGGCATTGTCGTAGAGCTAGGCTTCGAAGAATCAAGGACTAGGTGAAAATGATCTTTTAAGGGTTATGTTAAGATTTCAAATAATTAAACCTATATATCTATTCTTTCCTTTTGGACTTAAACCTCCATAACTTGTTCAATTTGGGGTCCAAAATGGTTCTTTACTCAACAATTGATACCCAAAAGTTGGCATTTATTTCTTGAAGGCCTTGGTATAGCTCCATATCCATTAACCTCTCCACCAAGATATTGGAGCATAGAACCGAAGCTTAGTTCTTTCCATTGACTATTGTTCCTCCTAGGTGGTTAGAAATGAATCATTATCAAAGTGACCATTCACTAGTAACTTGACAATAAGTTTAAAGAGAGGAAGACCTTTAATTAGACCCTAAGGCATTGTATTGGAAGAAGATATCCTAAGGCCTCACCTATGATGACATAAGGAGTAGGTCCAATGGAAAAGCAAGTTGAGGAATAAACCAACAACATTTTAATTACTTATAATAACAAATATCTAACCAAAGGGCCTTGGGCAATGCTCTTTTACCAACAGGAAACTGAACCAAATCCCAAGTCTGGTTTCCTACCAATGAGTCCATCTCCTCATTCATGCCTTGCTCCCACTTATTTCTAGTTTCCACCTGCATTGCTTCTTCATAACATTCTGGTTCACCAACATTAGTCATCAATAAATAATATATTGAAGGAGAGTATCGTTCAGGGAGTCTACATAACCTGGTAGATCTTCTTACACTTGCAGGAGTTTCAGGTTGTTGCTGTTGTTCTTGATTTTCTGGCACCTTTGGAACTTCATTTTCTTCGATTTCATCAAGTAATGTGTACTCTGTGTTTTCCTTTTCCTGTTTCTTTCCCTGCAACTGATCTTTATACATGACCTTTTCATTGAATATCACATCTCTACTCCTAATGATTTTATGATTTTCATAATCCCATAAGCGATAACCAAAATCATCAACCCCATATCCAATAAAGGTACATTTCTTGGATTTAGCTTCAAGATTTGTTCTATTTTCTTTATCAATATGGACAAATGCTTCACAACCAAAAGTTCCCAGAAATGAGTAGTTTACCTTTTTACTTGTCCATGCATCCTCTGGAATACCACCATCCAAAGCACTTGAAGGCCCTCTATTTATTAAGTAAACAACAGTATTTACAGCATCTGCCCAAAACTGTAAGGGAAAACCTGCATGCAATCTCATACACCTTGCACGCTCCATGATCGTTCTATTCATCCTTTCGGACACACCATTTTCTTGTGGTTTTCCTGGGACTGTATTCTCTCTACGAATCCCATGGAATGAACAATAACTATCAAACTCCTTGCCACAGTACTCACCTCCATTATCAGATCTGAGACACTTCAACCTTTTTCTTGTCTCATTCTCAACCAAATCTTTCCACTTCTTAAAAGTAGCAAACACATCAGATTTATGTCTAATGCAATAAACCCAAGTTTTTCTAGTTGCATCATCAATAAATGTAACATAATAATGAGAGCCACCAAGATATTATACCTGAGCGGTCCCCATACATCTGTATGCACAAGCTCTAACTTTTCATTCTTCTTCTATTTCCCAACCCTGAGAAATCTGACTCTCTTCTGTTTTCCATAAACACAGTTCTCACAGAATTCCAAATTTACCTGCTTCAAATTTGGCAGCAACTTCCTTGATTGGAGAATTTGCATCCCCTTCTCACTCATGTGGCCAAGCCTATGATGCCACAATGTTGTATCTGTTCCTGTGGAAGCTAAAGAGATAGAATGGTCAGTATTATGAGAAAATAAATACAATGTACCTACCCTGTCTCCTTTTGCTATCACCATTGATCCTTTAGTGATCTTCCACCACATTTCTCCAAACGTAGATAGACAACCACCATCTCCCAACTACCATGTTGAGATCATATTTATTTTCATAGCAGGAATATGCCTTACATCTTTCAACAACCATTCACTTCCATTCTTAAATTTTATCCATACCTTACCCATTCCAACAATTTTACATGGCTCATCATCACTCAATAAAACATGTCCAAAATCGTCTGGAACATAATCATGAAATTATTTCCTATGGGGTGTAGCATGACATGAAGCCCCTAAATCTACTACCCAGTAATCACTAGTATTATCTAATGCAAGAATCAAAGCGTCTTGTAACACATCACCTGTTACATTTGCTTCCTGAGTAGTCTCCTGCTGTCCATCTCCTTTCTTCTTTAGAGATCTACAGTATTTCTTTAGATGTCCTTTCTTTCCACAGTTCTAGCACTCTATATTTCCTAGTATGGACTTGGATCTACCCATTTTAAAATTGCCATGATTACCTTGGCTCTTTCCTCTCTCCTTTTGTCTTCCCCTGCTCTCCATGGTCAACGCATTACCTGATGTCTCACCTGTGCTTTTTCTTCGCATTTCCTCGCTAAGAATAACACAAATAACATCATCAAATTTCAAGGTGTTTGAACTAGAGACATAGTTACTTACAACCATGACCAAGCTATTCCATCTTTCTGGCAATGAACACAAGATTAGAAGAGCCCTAACCTCATCATTGTTGACACAAATCCAGTCGATAGGGGTTCCCAACACTATCGACACCAACCCACAGCGATCTCCCTGAGCACTGACCCAGATAGGTTTTACCCTGTCCAGCAACACCTGCAGAGCAGATGAGGTCTCACCAAAGATGCTCAAGGGAGAGTTGACAGAACCATGTTTCCACCCAATGAAGGAGGATGTTGTGCATCAATTGAATAACTTATTACAACATTTCAGAAATGGATCTAAGCATTCAACTCAGGTATTAATCATAATTGCAACATTATTCAACCAGAATACATCTATTATTGCGACATATATAATAGTAAAGCATTAATCACAACAAGAAAAGATCACATCATTCATATATTCATATCGCAACATGCATTACCACAGATAATCAAGAAAGACACAGGGATTTTGCTCAAAAGCTCGGTCGCATCATATTATCTCCGCAAAAACCCAGATATAACAAGATACTTCGTCTCTCAAACAACAGTTCTCAATTTTTTCTTCTTAATCTATCCCTTAACCCTTACAAACCATCATCTATTTATAGGCTTGCGCCTTTACATTTATGGTCCACTTAGGAAACCGCCTAACTATTCTTTAACCAACCTTACAGAAACTAACCCAAAATCCCACATAATGCGGTCAAATGACCCAAAATATACATGACGCGGTCCAAATGACCCAAAAACTACATGACGCGGTCCAAATGACCCAAAAACTACGTGGCACGGTCCAAATGACCTAAAAAATACTAAAATAATTGTCGCATTGCACACTGCTTTCCTCCTTCCGTGGTGTCTTTGCCCTTGCGCAGCATCCACAATGCTATGATGTTGACTCACAAAACCGTTTGCCAACAGGTCCCCAACACAATCTTGTGGATTTCCCTCAAGCCATGTCAACTGGACACTGTGTACTCGTTCGTCTTGACATGAAAGTCCTCGTACTGCTAGGCAACCTCCATGACCTGCTCTTGTACTGCCACAGCCAACACCTGACTGTTTGTCACATCATGCACAGATGGATGCTCGCTTAGCTTCATAGCAACCTGCTGGAGACCTTCTTATACAGCCCGGAGTGCGTTACTTGCCTTCAGCAAAAACTGACCTCCAATTTCCTGGAATTCCTCCAATTGTGCAGCCCTCTTCTTTTGCCGCTCTTCAGCCTTGGTTATGCACTGCTGCAAATCTCTCAATTCTGCGGATTTGGAAACCTGATCCATGGGCAGCGTAGTGCACATTACTTCCTTTAGTGTCGCCAGCTGCCCCTCCGCTTCTTGCCTTCACTTGGTCAATTGTTCGATCTATTCATACTAAACAATCCTACCCAGCATTGCGCGGTGTCCATCGTGAGTCTAGTCGTTGTCTGCTCCAGCTCCCCTAGCTGTGTCGCTGCCTCCTCAATGGCGCGTTTCTGGTCATCTACATTTTCCTATGGGGTGACCAGGTGCAATAAGGTTTTCAACTCCGCATTATCATGCTGAAGTTGGGCGCTGACCTCCCCAAGTCATTGTGCTCGTGCAACCGGATCTAACTGTGCAGTAGGCTCGAGAACATATTGACAGGCTTCAGAGACTTCCTCCTCCAGTCGCACGTTGTGGTCCTAAATGGCAGCTCTTTCGACCATCAACCGATCATGCTCCTTCTTGAGTTCCGTTATGGCGCTAGTCTTCTCATCCATCAGCTGCTCGATCCTATCCTCCAACTCATTGACCACCTTCGTCGCCTCAACTGCCTTCCCCTTCAATTCGTCGACCTCCTCCTGGGCCGTTGCTTCATTTTCCTGCGATCGTAGGTACTGATCGTTGATCTCCTGTAACCTGTCCACCATTTCCATGCTAGAAATCGTCTGCACATTGGTTAGCTCCTGCGTAGAAAGCTCATTGATGTTGAGGGTCAAATGTCCTAACTGTTGCACCAAGGCCTGGAGAGCCTCATTATCGGTCACAATCGCAGTCGGGGGAATATTCATATTCTGAACCCACGGCTCAGTGCGAATTCTGCCAATTGCTTGCCCAGCTGCAACCTCCGGTACCCACTGTGAAACAATATCACATAAAGAGTCAAGCCGAATATTTACCTCTTTGAAACCGGCTTCCACTTGTGCTGTCATTACTCGGGCTGCCACATTAGTCGCGTCAATGACAACCGCTATAAGTCATCCCAACTGCGCCTCTATTGCTGGAGATACCCCATTGATCGTCGCATACTCATGACGTGCCTTCGTTCTGCCTTCCTCGAGGTCGTGATCAATATCCTCATTCGTGGGTGTCTTTATGGACGAGTCCTGATCCGAGTCATGGTGGCTCTACTGGAGCTGCGCTGACAATACATCATCTGGGCCCGTTGTTGGAGGTCCTGCCTCAATCTTCGCTTGGCTGACTGGTTCGCGCCATTCAGTTGGCCAGTCATTGACGATTCCTTCCAGTGCCTCTTCGGACAACTTATAGTGTGTCAACAACCATTGCTTCACAGGGTCGCGCTTGGCTTGTACGTGAATTGCATGAGGCCGAATCCCGAACAATGAAATCGGCTTGTACTTCACCGCGATTTCTTCAGTTAAGCGAGGCACCTTTGTTGCTGCATCCTGTAACATCTCCCAGTACACCCAAAAATGGATTGCATTTTCTCTAAGGCGCTTGGGTTCTTGTACCCACCACAAGTTCTGATACTGCGCACCCCTACGTTCTTTTGCGGCGTCAACCTCCCTGCCCTGGTAAGTGTTAGGATCCTTCCAGGCGACTAGCGCGATTAATATTAAGAGCTAGCTGTATGTGAAGGGGCCTTTTCCCTCTTGGATAGCTATTGCATCCTCCGCCATCTAGTTCAACAAAAAAAGTGACCAGTTCATCTGGATGCCTTCTGCGCACTGTGCTGCACACGCCATGACCCCCGAATTGCACTGGTTGGGGTGATTCTTCTGTACCACTTTGCAATTTAATATCTTCGCGCTAGTGAGGACTGCCTTATAATTGATACTGCTGGTGCGGTAAGAGCGGCCGTCACATTCCAATGCATAGCACTGGACCAACTTTGCTGCTCTCTTCTTGTCATTCTCCTTCCCACGGAAGTATTGTGAAGGATCTACCCCATCCTTCGGAAACCCTGTGATCTCAGCAATCAAATCAACCATGACGGGGACCGGCCTATCCAGCCATAATGTGCCATCATGGAAACAGGCCAGCAGCTACTTCACACAAGCATTAACTTCTTGCAGTCACCCGAAGTGTGGCATATTAATGAGTCCCAGCAACCCCACCCGATTCAACCCACGTGCCCAAGCTTGCGGTTCCGGCTCACCGCTGAGTTGTGACCCTGACACATAGGGGTCGGATGTAATTTCCTTATATTCCACCATGTCGTGGTCATCATATTTCAGGCACATCAACGCCGACACAATATCAACAAAGCACTCCATTCCTGCTGGTAGCGCTAACATCCGCATGGGATATTTCTGATTCTTCGTAAGCTTGCGGGGCGGTATACCAGGCCGATTGGGGGGACGTACCTATGGATATCCGCAACAGACAACCCTGCCCAAGAAGTTGCTTCTTCAACTGTGCGGATAGACTGTCCTACCTCCTTTTGGACCTCCTCCACGACTGCTACGGAGGAGCGTAGCTGCCTTTTGCTCTGCGGAGACTCGGAATGCGAATCCCCCCTTTGCTTCTTGGGGATTGTCGTAAACGCCGATCCACTCAGCATGCTAACAACCTCTTCTTCGATGCTGATTGCCCGAGTTGGTGACTCTACCCCACTGGAAACTTCAACCACAAGTGTGCTTGGCATGCCACAGTAAGGCTCCTCGTGGCGCAAGAGTTCCTCACGCACCAACCCAAATTGCTGCTAGCAAACACTCAACCCTTGACTTACCATTTCAACTAAAGAATGCAACACTAAGAAATCCCTTACACCCGGCGTTATGGTTCCTTCTGACGAGAGACGACCCCTTATTATAGTGCCAAATCATGTCCTTAACCCTCATTACCAAATCGAACCCTTCATTATGACTAAATCCTGTCTTAATTGCCCAAATCCGCTGTTGATTCTACCAATCCAGCGGCCGAATCCATCATTAATTCCAATTATTTTGGCATGCACCATTAATTAACTGGTTGCAATTTCTTCATTTATTGCCGATTTGACCAGGTCGCAACCCAGTAACTGTCACATCTTACTCATAAACTGCGATGCAACCATTTCTGCCTCCACATTCTCTTCGTGCTGGTGCACCATCTGCCACCTAAGTGCCTGCATTTTTTTTTACAATGTGACTCAGGAATCGCGCTACTCCGAGCCCAACCTGTAGGGATTCAACCTTCTACCATTAATCAACTTCGAGAGCATCACTCCATTTAACTGTTTCAACTCTACTGCTCTGCTTGACGTGATGTTATTAATGCGATATGGACCAAGCTAATGCATCTGCAATTTCCCTGGGTGCTTCATGAACTTGTTGTCATACAACAACACCAAATCACCCTGCTGAAACTGTTTTTTTTATATGGCGATCATGCCAAGCCTTTTGCCGATCCTTCTCTACCCTCTGGTGGAAACCTGCAATAAAGCGATCTTCCTCAAGCAGTACTAGCTGCGTCAGATGTTCTCCTAATGCCGTTGCATCATCCATACCTGTTGTGGCCGCAATGTGTAGACTTGGAACGATGTACTCCATAGGCATAACCTCTTCTTTCCCATATAGTAACTTAAGTGGTGTCTGTCCCGTCAACCTTTTACAAGTGGTGCGATACACCCACAAAATGGCTAGAATTTTCAGATCCCAGTCATCGCGATTCACATTGCAAACCTTCGTCAGCGCATGCTCTAAGATTTTGTTGAAAGATTCCACTGTGCCATTTTCCTGCAGATGATATGGCATACTCTTCTTATGTTGTATCTGTAGTTCCTCCATCAATGCGCTGATGGTGCGATTGATAAAATGATTGCCCTAATCACTCATTAATACCTTTGGGTAGCCGAGTGACGATGTTGTCAAACAAGAACCACGCTACTATTGTCGCTAAGCAATCAACGACTGGTGCAGCTTCCGCCCATCTTGTCAAATAATCTGTTGCCGTGATGATGTATCTTGCACTAGTGTGCTTCCCAGGTGGGTTGATAGGGCCCACAAAATTCACTTCCCATTTATCAAATGGCTGCAGTGTGACTTGAGGTTTTAATGGCATCTCATCCCTACGAGAAGGTTTCCCCTTTCTTTGACAGACGTTGCAGGTCTATGAATAATTTGTTGCATCATTGTGAAGCGTCGACCACCAAAGTCCTGCGCGAAGCACCTTTCTGGCAGTCGCACGACCACCATAGTGCCCACCAGCTACTCCTGCATGTGCTTCCGACAAGATCTTCCCTTGCTCATGAGGCAAGACACAGCGCCTCAAGATATCGTCTGACCCCAATTTGTACAACTGTTCGACAATCAGCTGGAAATATGCAGCCTTGACCACCAACTGCTTCTTTTGACTGGTGGTAAACCCCTTAGGTGCTTTTCTCGTCGTCAAAAACTAAAGGATATCTCCATAGTAGTCATCAGCAACTTCAACCTTGAATAGTTGTGCATCAGGCAACCCGTCTTCAATGATGGTTGGTTCCTCCCTTGTTTCAATTCGCGACAGATGATCGGGTCCTGCATTCAAACATCCTGGCTTCTTCAACTCCGTGGTTGGACTGTCCTACCTTCGTTTGGACCTCCTCCACGACTGCTGCGGAGGATCGTAGCTGCCTTTTTCTCTGCGGAGACTCGAAATGCGGACCCCCCCTTCGCTTCTTGGGGATTGTCGTAAACACCGATTCACCTGGAATGCTGACAACCTCTTCTTCGATGTTGAATGCCCAAGCTGGTTACTCTACCCCACTGGAAACTTCAACCATGGCTGTGCTCCACATGCCGCAGCAAGGATCCTTGTGGTGCAACTGTTCCTCACGCACCAACCCAACTTGCTGCTAGCAACCACTCAACCCTTGACTTACCATTTCAACTAAACAATGCAACACTGAGCAATCCCTTACACTCAGAGTAATGGTTCCTTCCGACCAGAGCCGACCCCTTCTTATAGTGCCAAATAATTTCCTTAACCCTCATTACCAAATCGAACCCTTCATTATGACTAAATCCTGTCTTAATTGCCCAAATTCGTCGTCGATTCTGCCAATCTAGCGGTTGAATCCATCATTAATGCCAATTATTTCGGCACGCGTCGTTAATTAACTGGTTTCAATTCCTTCATTTATTGCCAATTTGACCAGTTCGCAACCCAGTAACTGTCGCATCTTACTCATAAACTGCGATGCAACCATTTCTGCCTCCGCATTCTCTTCATGTTGGTGCACCATCTGCCACCTAGCTGCCTGCATTTTTTTTTTCACAATGCGACTCAGGAATCACCTTGCTTCGAGCCCAACCTATAGGGATTCAACCTGCTACCATTAATCAACTTCGGGAGCATCGCTCCATTTAACTATTGCAACTCTACTGCTCCACCTGACGTGATGTTATTGATGCGATATGGACCAAGCCAATGCATCTGCAATTTCCCTGGATGCTTCATGAACTTGTTGTCGTACAATAGCACCAAATCATCCTGCTGAAACTGTTTGTTTTTTATATGGCGATCATGCCAAGAATTTTTCCGATCCTTCTCTACCCTTTGGTGGAAACCTATAATAAAGCGATCTTCCTCAAACTCTACTAGTTTAATTAGAAGTTCTCCTAATGCCGTTGCATCATCCATACCTGTTGTGGCCACGATGCGCAGACTTGAAACGATGTACTCCATAGGCATAACCGCTTCTTTCCCATACACCAACTTAAGTGGTGTCTGTCCCATCAACCTTTTACAAGTGGTGCGATATGCCCACAAAACGGATGGAATTTTCAGATTCCAGTCATCGTGATTCACATTGCAAACCTTCCTTAGCGCATGATCCAAGATTTTGTTGAAAGATTCCACTGTTCCATTTGCCTACGGATGATATGGTGTACTCTTCTTATGGTGTATCTGTAGTTCCTCCGTCAATGCGCTGATGGTGCGATTGATAAAATGACTGCCCTGATCGCTCATTAATACCTTTGGGCAGCCAAACCGAGTGACGATGTTGTCAAACAAGAACCACGCTGTTGTTGCCGCTGAGCAATTGACGACTAGTGCAACTTCCGCCCATCTTGTTAAATAATCTGTCACCGTGATGATGTATCTTGCACCAATGCGCTTCCCAAGTGAGTTGGTAGGGCCCACGAAATCCACTTCCCATTTATCAAATGGATGCAGTGTGACTTGAGGTTTTAATCGCATCTCATCCTTGCGAGAAGGTTTCCCCGTTCTTTGACAGATGTCGCAAATCTGTGAATAATCTGTTGCCTCGTTGTGAAGCATCGACCACCAAAGTCCTGCGCGAAGCACTTTTCTGGCAGTCGCACGACTGCCATAGTTCCCACCAGCTACTCCTGCATATGCTTCCGACAAGATCTTCCCTTGCTCATGAGGTAGGACACAGTGCCTCAAGATCTTTTCTGACCCCAATTTGTACAACTGTCTGGCAATCAGTTGGAAATATGCATCCTTGACCACCAATTGCTTCTTCTGACTGCTGGTAAACCCCTCAGGTGCTTTTCCTGTCATCAGAAACTGAAGGATATCCATGATAGTCATCGGCGAATTCAACCTTGAATAGTTGTGCATCAGGAAACCCATCTTCAATGTTGGTTGGTTCCTCCCCTATTTCAATTCGCGACAGATGATCGGGTCCTACGTTCAAACGTCCTGGCTTCACAATCACCTCAAAATCAAACTCCTGAAAAAGAAGTAGCCATCGACATATCTTCCCCCCCAACACAGGCTTATTGACCATATATTTCAATGTAGAATGGTCTGTGAACATCTTAAATTGGCCGCCTAATAGGTAATTCCTGAACTTCTGCAGTGCATAAACCATTGCCAGACCTTCCCTGTCTATCGTTGTGTATTTTTGCTCTGTAGGCGACAACTTCCGACTCGCAAAAGAAATGGGGTGATCCAGATCGCCTTTCCCTGGTTGCGCGAGCACTACTCCCAGTGCTATCGATGAGGCAACGATGTGGACATGGAATTCCCTGCTCAAGTCTGGAAATACTAGTATTGGCGCGGAAGCCATCTTAGCCTTCAGCATCTCAAAACTAACTTGACATTCAGGGCTCCATTGAAATACCGCATCTTTCTTCAATAGCTTTTCCATAGGGGTCGTGATCGCTGCATAGCCCTTGATGAACTTGCGATAATACCGAGTGTGTCCCAACGTTGCTCTCAACTACTTGACATTAGTCGGCGGTGTTAAGCTTAGAATGAGTGCAATCTTTGCCGGGTCTACTAAAAATCCCTTATTGCACACAATGTGACCCAGTAATATCCCAAATGGTGCACAGAAGATGCACTTTTTCAAGTTCAGCAATATCTGATGCTGTCGACAGTGCTCCAACATCAATCGCATATTTTCCAGATGATCACTGATCAAGCCGTAGACTGTCCAGTCATCCATGTACACTTGGAAAAAATTCTGGATGAAATCCCCGAACGCAGCAACGACTACTCAAGAAAATATCACAAGTGCATTCTTCAATCCAAACAACATCATCGTGTACTAAAAACAGCCCCATTCTGTCACAAAGGTTGTGATGTGGCGGTCTTCTTTCAGAATTCTGATCTGATGATAGCCATAGAACCCATCCGTGGAAGAATACATCTCTTGGCCACCCATGCCCTCCAGTACCTCATCAGTGAATGGGGTTGGAAATGGATCATGTAGACATGCATCATTCAGTTTACGCAAGTCGACACAAATACGCACTTCTCCTGTTTTCTTGTGCTACACCACCATAGGACTAATCCAGTTTGACTCCTCAACCAGTTCAATAATACCAATATCCAACATGCGGTCAAGTTCTACTTTGACCCTCTCCTTATGACACGGATTCAGTCGATATGGTCGCTGCCTTATTGGTTTTGCATCTGGTTTCAACGGGATCTTCATCTCCCCCATTCTCCCAAGATCCCTTTCATCTCAGAAAAATTTGTAGGGAACAAGTCTTGGAATTCATGCAGCAAATCTGTGACCTTCCCCATCATCGCATTGTCCCAATACTCCCCAATATTCGTGAACTTTGGACTGTCCTCTGTCCCAATATTGACCTTCCGGAGCTTCAGCGGCTGACTGACCGGATCAGTTGGTGCATCTAGTGCCACCACATCGCGATTGCCTTCGGATTCTGGAATATTTACATTCTGTGGATCATCACCATATTCTGGCCCACCAGTGATATTGTAACATGTTGAGATATTGTAACTTCAAAGAATATTATATTTGTACTTTATTATTCCGGAGATGTTTCATTCCTCCGTGAAGATCTTATTGTATATCCGGATATGTTTATTCCTCCGTCGGAATGTGGTAACTCGGGTTATTAGACTTCCCTAGTAGGGGTCGGCCCTGTATGTGTTATGTGGGTCAAAGGGTTATTAGACCACCCTAGAGGGGTCGGCCCAGTTAGTTGTAGTGGGGTATTTAACCTATTGGTTAAATACGAGCCTACGTGTACTTGTGTAAAATACATATCAGAGTAGTGTATAAATAGAAGAGGTGTGTTCCTCATTATACACACTCACTCACATGAGAAAGGCGCATTTGTGGAGGAGAGGTCTGCTATGGAGGAGAAGGAGCTTATGCTCAGGGTTTGCATCTTTGTATATTGCTGTTCATCTATATTGAGGAAGCTTTGCTGGGTTTTCTACCCCATGAGGGTTTCCCAGGATAAATCTCTGTCTCTTGTGTTTATGCTATGCTTGTTGTTTCTTCAGTGATCCTGTATATGCTATTATTGTGAAATGGAATGTAATGCTTCTATTTTCTGTCTTAGCATATTGAATTTTAACATGGTATCAGAGCTGACCTGAAGGAAGACAAGGTATGGCACTAAAGACACTTGCTTTACTTACGACAATTTGAAGGTTAGGGTTTTACATAGCAAAAACCAGTCATCGTAGCACTTTCGCTATAAATCCGTTTTGGAGAAGTTTTCGGATCTGAAATTGTTACAGGACGAATCTAAAATCTCAAGGTACCTTGTGTCCAAAGGAAAACCTCTAATTCGTTGTACTTTGTGATTTATGATCTGTACAATATAGGGTTTCTGCGTCTTCCAGATCTGAGTCAAAATCAGGTGACCTTGGGAAAAAGGTCATATCTTGGGCTAGGAAGCTCCAAATGAAATTTCGTAAAAAGTGACAGGTAGTACACAGTCTGCACTATCTCAGAAAACGTTTTCATAGGCCGAAGTTGAACCAGTGTCACGTGGCACTCCGTACAAGTGCGCTCTCCTGTATTATCCCAAAACAGGTCACGTTGCGACATTTGGCATGACTCTCTCTCAGAGAATCCAATTGAGGTCAGACCTGTCAGGATGGAAAGATAACAGGTCAGGATATCTCAGGAAACTTTTTCAGACCCTGTGGATCAAAAATTTCAGAGTTACACCAGAAACAATCAGGTACATATTTCTGTCAAAACAGAATTATTTTTTGGTACCTTCATTCATGACTTCCGGAATTTAGGGCTTTGGAGAAAGTTGGAATTTTTGTAATCGGAGACCACGGCTGGATGCTACTCATCAAAATAGAAATTTAGAGACCAAGATCAGAATTTTTGGTTGGGCAGAAGGCCGGGCTTGATTAGACCCTAGTTCAGGACTTTGATCAGAAAAGCGGAAAATTAGGGCTTCTGTAAAAATGGGAATTTTTGAAATCTGTGACCACGGCTGGAAGCTCCTCAGAAAAATAGAAGCATAGAGCTTTGGATCAAACTTTTTGATGGGTCAAAAGAGTGGGCTTCATCAAACCCCAGTTCAGGGTCACGTCCAGTGAATCCGAAAGTTTCAAAGGCAAAATTAAGGAGTAAAACTTTGCAGTTTTCAAATTCTGAATATATCAGTTTGATCAGCTCATCAAGGCGCATATATCTATCCTTTCGGAAGTTTGAAATTCAAAGTTTGAATTTTTGGGGTTTCTCTGACAAACCCATATCCAGCTCCAGGTCCAGTTCTTGCAAATCAAGTGGATAGGGTTAATCCTAGAAGAAGATGGATTGGTCACCTACATAAGTGAAGGAGTTCATGTTTCAGAGGGAGATGAGGCTAAGGCTTTACATAAGGAGATTACAAGCGATCTCGACAGGTATGACTCATCGAGGTATGTTTTGAGATTTGTTCATGATTAAGTTTATGATATGTTTGTCTTCATGTTATTACAGTTAGTACAATCTTGATTTTAGATTTGTTGTATCACCTTAACAAAATTATGAATGCATGATAGAAGATATTGATTGGTTAGGGTGTTGACACTTATGATTGTACTAATGCATTATGGTGTTGTGTGAGGTTGAGGTTGTCTGCTAACAAGATACAGGTACATCACAAAAGACAAATCAGGCTCCATGACCATGAAAACATGAAGACAAAGACTCATCCATAATCTTTGTTCTACTTACGAGGTATGTATGACTTTGTTATATTATGCTTAACCTATGAGACATGCAGGTTCTAGCTCAGGATCTCTAAATCATTGAAGAGGTTGTTTAGGTATGTTGTACATAACCAAGTAGGTATACTAATCCAGGTATGTTTCCCATGAATCTTACCTTGTGTTAGGATCCCTTATATAAGTATACTTGGAATGATTGGTTATGCTTATTCATAAAGTTAGTAATCAAGGGATTATGCATATTATATCTTTTATCAATGATATGCATGAGTAAAAGAAGACTTCCATGAAATCTTGAATACTAATGTTTATTAACTATAATCATGACTATACGTTTTCAAGATTATTTAGTACTATAATGTTTTGATAGCATTTAGAATATACTAATGAGTGTATGTTTGTGTATGAGATCATGAGGATGACTCTTGAGCATGCACAGTGGTAGAGAATGAATAGAAGTTCAAAAGACATACAGAAGATCAAGCGGGAGGCAGCCACACAAACATAAAAGATAAGTATTTGAGTTGCTATTTGAAATAGTAATGATATTGCCTGCATGCATATTTGTATTCCTAGAATATATAATGCTGAGTGTAAACATTCATAGAGCATTGAACAGTATACAACTAATGTGCATATGTTTGGACAAACATTCCATTGTTGCTTGTCTAGAATGAAACCTCTTTGCTAACATGCTGAGAGTTGTGCACACTCTCGATAGTATGTTCTGGTAGAGATGGAAGGCATCTAGATAGCCACTGTATGCATACAGGATATGGGAAAGTGTTGTGCCAAAGTATTGGTCAAAATAGTTGCATCACTATGTAAATGATATCTGTATGCATAATGGGTTATCTTTTGATGATTATGAAGTATTACTAATCATGTACTTAATTTTGATTTGTAGGAAAGGTCATGAAGAATGATGGACACCGTACAAGTGGTGGATGTTCAAACAAGAATATTTACAAATCAAACAAAATATAGAAGGCTCATGGCTAGAAGTTTCTCTTAGAAAGGGGAAGAGAATCACGACAAGATGTTTGCTCCAAGTATGGTGTAATTAAAGAAGAAGTATGAATCAGGTTCTGTATAGGTACCTAGGATCGATAATAATTTGATAAGCTTAATGATCACCATGGGTGATGTGGATCTCAACCTTTGCTACAAGGTTGAATATGATACACATATGACATGGATGCAAGAAGGAACTCACCACAGAGTTCGAATGATATTGAGGCTCATATCAGTAGACCCATCTAACGAGAGATGGCACAGATAGATATGCAGAAGATCATTCAATGCAGAAATGAAAAATGAAAGATCTCAAATTGATGCTTTACTTCCTAGGTCTGGAAGTATGGCAAGGCTCAGAAGGAATATTTCTCAACCAGGGAAAGTATGATGAGAAATATGACTTGAGGTGTTGGAATGGCCACTCTTATGGATTCCAACTTGAAGCTGTTAGGGGATAACTCATCAGAGTTAGTGGATATAACTCTGTACAGTCAATTTATTGGGTCTTTGATATATCTAACATATACTAGGTTAGATATATGCTTTGTTATGAACACCTTGAGTTAGTATCTAGTGGAAACTAGATGTGTTTACCTGATAGTTGCAAAGTATGTGATGAGGCACATAAAGGACACGATAGAATTTGATCTATGCTATCTTGAAGATCATGACTTCAGATGGCTATTCAGATTCTGTTTGGGCAGGAAGTGTATCAGACAAGAAGAACACATTGAGAGGATGTTATTGTCTGGGATTAGCCATGATCTCGTGGTTTAGCTGGAAGCAGTCTAATGTGGCTCTCAGCACAAGCGGAATATATGGCTGCTTGCTCTGCTAGTTGTGAAGAAGTTTGGCTTTAGGATTGTTTGACTTAGAGATAGAACCAACTGAGATCCTATGTGATATTTAGAGTTGTATCAAGATGACATAGAATCTAGTGTTCCATGATAAGTCAAAGAACATAGGGAACTAACAAGATATGACACAGAAAGGAACTCTAAAAGTTTGAATTTGTAACAGGTTACCGTTGTACTAACCAAGCCTCTACGTCAAGTGAAGAAGTTACCAACCAAACCTCTGTCTCGAGTGAAGTTTGAATACTTCCGAGACAAGCTTGGTGTAGTTCAAAAGGACCCTCCTCGAAAGGGGGAGTAGTATAGTCACTACTGATGAGATTGTCTCATCAAACAACAAGGTCGTTGATGAGGTAACCTGTTCT
Organism: Larix kaempferi; assembly: GCA_027924585.1. Lineage (NCBI taxonomy): Eukaryota > Viridiplantae > Streptophyta > Pinopsida > Pinales > Pinaceae > Larix > Larix kaempferi. Next base: position 18,704,215 of record BSBM01000893.1, read on the forward strand.
CTACACCCAGTTACTTAGAAATATTTAGATTTAGGACTCTTATACTTAGAATACTTAGCTTTACTTATACATGCTTTTGATGATAGATGTATTGGTGAGAATACATGCTAGATGTATACATGTTTTGGTGTGATGTATACATGTTTTGATGTATTAGTAAGAATACATGCTAGTTGTGATGTATACATGTTTTGATGTTAGATGTATTAGTAAGAATACATGCTAGTTGTGATGTATACATGTTTTTGTGTGATGTATACATGTTTTGGTGTATTAGTAAGAATACATGCTAGTTGTGATGTATACATGTTTTGATGTTAGATGTATTAGTAAGAATACATGCTAGATGTGATGTATACATGTTTTGATGTATTAGTAAGAATACATGCTAGTTGTGATGTATACATGTTTTGGTGTGATGTATACATGTTTTGATGTATTGGTGAGAATACATGCTAATGTGATAACTGCTCTTGTATAGATGAGAATACAGAAAGGGATTGGATCATCCCTGGACTTTCAGTCCTAAAGAGAGCCGTAGACGTGAAGTCTCCGAGAATGAAGTCCTTAGTGGACAGTTGAGGGGATTGGATCATCCCTGGACTTTCAGTCCTAAAGAGAGCCGTAGACGTGAGGTCTCCGAGAATGAAGTCCTTGGTGGACTTGAGGGGATTGGATCATCCCTGGACTTTCAGTCCTAAAGAGAGCCGTAGACGTGAGGTCTCCGAGAATGAAGTCCTTAGTGGACAGTTGAGGGGATTGGGATCATCCCTGGACTTTCAGTCCTAAAGAGAGCCATAGACGTAAGGTCTCCGAGAATGAAGTCCTTAGTGGACAGTTGAGGGGATTGAGATCATCCCTGGACTTTCAATCCTAAAGAGAGCCGTAGACGTAAGGTCTCCGAGAATGAAGTCCTTAGTGGACAGTTGAGGGGATTGGGATCATCCCTGGACTTTCAGTCCTAAAGAGAGCCGTAGACGTAAGGTCTCCGAGAATGAAGTCCTTAGTGGACAGTTGAGGGGATTGGGATCATCCCTGGAATTTCAGTCCTAAAGAGAGCCGTAGACGTGAGGTCTTCGATAATGAAGGGATTGGGATCATTCCTGGACTTCGGTCCGAAAGAAGAGCCGTAGACGTATGTCTCCGATAATGAAGGGATTGGGATCATTCCTGGACTTTGGTCCGAAAGAAGAGCCGTAGACGTATGTCTCCGATAATGAAGGGATTGGGATCATTCCTGGACTTCGGTCCGAAAGAAGAGCCGTAGACGTATGTCTCCGATAATGAAGGGATTGGGATCATTCCTGGACTTTGGTCCAAAAGAAGAGCTGTAGACGTATGTCTCCGATAATGAAGGGATTGGGATCATTCCTGGACTTCGGTCCGAAAGAAGAGCCGTAGACGTATGTCTCCGATAATGAAGGGATTGGGATCATTCCTGGACTTCGGTCCGAAAGAAGAGCCGTAGACGTATGTCTCCGATAATGAAGGGATTGGGATCATTCCTGGACTTCGGTCCGAAAGAAGAGCCGTAGACGTATGTCTCCGATAATGAAGGGATTGGGATCATTCCTGGACTTCGGTCCGAAAGAAGAGCCGTAGATGTATGTCTCTGATAATGAAGGGATTGGGATCATTCCTGGACTTCAGTCCGAAAGAAGAGCCGTAGACGTATGTCTTCGAGAATGAAGGGATTGGATCATTCCTGGACTTAAGTCCGAAAGAAGAGCCGTAGACGTATGTCTTCGATAATGATAGGACTGGATCGTCCCTGGACTTCGGTTCAAAAGGTACATGACTAGTTTACATCATTCCTTGACGATGCCGATGATCGTGTGATGACGATGCTGATGATCGTATGATGACGATGCTGATGATCGTGTGATGACGATGCCGATGATCGTGTGATGACGATGCTGATGATCGTATGATGACGATGCTGATGATCGTATGATGACGATGTTGATGATCGTGCGGTGATGATGCTGATGATCGTATGATGATGATGCTGATGACGATGCTGATGATCGTGTGATGACGATGCTGATGACGATACTGATGATCGTATGATGACGATGCTGATGATCGTGTGATGACGATGCTGATGATCGTGTGATGACGATGCTGATGATCGTATGATGACGATGCTGATCATGCTGCTGTTGATAGTGTGATGATGATGCTGCTGATCGTGTGATTACGATGCTGATGATCGTAATGCTGATATTGATGTTGACATTGATGTACCAGTAACTGTTTGAGTTACTGATGAAGACAAGTTGAAGAAAGCTTCCAATGATTTATAGATGTATCATGTATGATGTTGATGAATCCTTGCTCGTGCAGATGTTGTTATAATATCCTTCTCGTTAAGGGGGAGTGTTGAGATATTGTAACTTCAAAGAATATTATATTTGTACTTTATTATTCCGGAGATGTTTCATTCCTCCGTGAAGATCTTATTGTATATCCGGAGATGTTTATTCCTCCGTCGGAATGTGGTAACTCGGGTTATTAGACTTCCCTAGTAGGGGTCGGCCCTGTATGTGTTATGTGGGTCAAAGGGTTATTAGACCACCCTAGAGGGGTCGGCCCAGTTAGTTGTAGTGGGGTATTTAACCTATTGGTTAAATACGAGCCTACGTGTACTTGTGTAAAATACATATCAGAGTAGTGTATAAATAGAGGAGGTGTGTTCCTCATTATACACACTCACTCACTTGAGAAAGGCGCATTTGTGGAGGAGAGGTCTTCTATGGAGGAGAAGGAGCTTATGCTCAGGGTTTGCATCTTTGTATATTGCTGGTCATCTTTTTTTTTTTTTCACAGAAAAATATAACTTACTATTAATATGCGAAATAGTAAATAACACCAGCTGTCAGGATCATACATGTCTGCATAGCAAATCCAGTAGTGGATATGCCAGACATAGCCAGAAGAGTCACCCATAAAACAATATAAACCAGAGATAGTACCATATGTCCACAGAAAATGTCAAGGATCCCTCCGAAAGGAGAAACGAATCCCGAAATCACACCATATATCATAGGACCATAAAACATGTACCATAAATAATAAAACCTACAGCAACAGCTGTCAGAGTCCCATAGAGTCAAAAAAGAGTATAACATAAAAGTACAGCCAAAAAATATCCATATCAGCGATCATATCGGCCGCAAAAAATATATGAGAGCCAAAGATATCCAACCAACAATTGGATCCAGGCTCTAAGAAGTATCTGCACATATAGCTAACCGGAATGTAAGAAAAATATCCGCATAATATAGAGCATAATAACAAAAATGACAGACAGACATAAAAAACATCATAATAATCAAGGCCAATGAAGATGATAGGACCCATGTGAAAAAAGAGATCCAGCCCGCCATTCCTTCCACATGATGACCCCCGCCGGAGAAAGAAGAGCATGTTTAGAGAGAGAATCAGCATCCATATTAGCCTCCCGAAAGACATGCTGAAAATGGAGATGATCAAATTCGCGGATAAGACTCCAGATCGCATCCATCCAGTAACGAAGTAGCAGAACATTGAGTGTTGTTTTGCCACAAGCCCACGAGATAATAGATAAAGAGTCACCAAAGATATTAAGTGTGGTGATCGATTTCATTCGTGCCCAGAAGAGTACAAGCCAAAGAGCACATAGCTCGCTCCGGGTATTGGATCCATTTCCCAAGTTCATCCAGATATGTATGGAAACATCCATATTCATATGTAAAATAGCTCCAGCACCCCCACACCCATAACGTCCCAACGCAGCCCCATCAAAGAAAGCACAAGGAAAGACAAGTACAGGGGGAGAAATTCTACAGGAGATCGCAGGAGTATCTCTCCCACGCCTGATAACATGTGCAGCCATGTATTCCTGGTGTGCAGCAGTTGTTTTGTAGCAGATACCATCCCTAGTAGGTATTTTACCATCGAATATGCACAAGTTTCTAGCCTTCCAAACCTCCCAGATCATAAAAAAAGGTAGTGCAGAGCCACCCCCGTCAAGACGAGCCCAATGTTCCAGATTTTCATTCAGAGTGCCATGATTCCAAAGGTACTGTATGCCAACATTTGTGGCAATCTTGTTCCAGATTTCTCTGATGAAACAACAGGTTGCAAAAAGATGGTCCACAGATTCACCCTGTGTGCAGCAGAAAATGCACCATCCCGGGCCGCAAAAACCGCGGCGACACAAATTATCCCATGTTAAGATCTTGTTGCACAGCGTAAGCCAGGCAAAACATTTTATTTTAAGGGGTAATGAGAGTTTCCAGATATATTTATCCCACCATCGCCGTGCATAGCAGGAATCGGCAAACAAAGAATCATATGCCATTTTTGCAGTAACAGTCCCACCAGCCACATCCCACGACCAAATTAATCTATCGGCAGCGTCAGTTAATCGGATATTAGATTGGTGCAATGGTCTGGTGTAGTCCGTCCATTCATTTCCCAGAGTGCCTGATAAACCCAGCTGCTCAGCCGAGACCCATCGAGTATGCCCATCCACATACCGACCGGCCGCATGAGCCAGTGTGTAATATCCAGATGCATGAAGATGTGCCCTCAAATTTAAAGATAGTGTATGGTTCGAAGGACCCCCCATGTATGGGTCCGTTCCCAACAGAATATTACGACCATTACCCGGCATCCATGCGATCCACTGAGTAATAACCCTGATGGCGCTGATAAGGCCGTTCCAGATATTTGAGATTCCACTAGTCACATGGCAGACCAACCTCAGCCAGCTAGAAATCGGGGTGTTTTTCAAATATTTGGCACGAACAATCCTGCTGGTGGTCATCTATATTGAGGAAGCTTTGCTGGGTTTTCTACCCCATGAGGGTTTCCCAGGATAAATCTCTGTCTCTTGTGTTTATGCTATGCTTGTTGTTTCTTCAGTGATCCTGTATATGCTATTATTGTGAAATGGAATGTAGTGCTGCTATTTTCTGTCTTAGCATATTGAATTTTAACATAACATTCCATCATTGACTGCATCTTACAGTGTGTATGCGGATCTGCAGGATATGCCACCGGAACAACCTTCATAACTACGTCGCGAATGAGCTGCAAAGCATTATGGACATCTGGGTTGGAATACGCAAAGCTGAACGTATGGGTAAAGAAAACTGTTAACTCCAACCATGTGGTAATCTTCCCATGTAATTATGCTGCAGTATACCATGATCACAACATTTCATCCAGATTATGGACGAAGGCATGGACCCATTCATCCTTTGGTCGCGATGCCCACAATGTTTGACATTCCATCAAATGACTGCCAGGGTCATTCCGTCCATCATATTTCCCAGTGTGGTAAACTTCGGTGTCGCCAAAGCGAAACTTCATCAACCTCAGACACTGTGACCACCCTGCAATCGACTTCTTATGTGTCGCCCACCAGCATGCTGGAGTAGCCTTCAGTGCTTCCTCCAATTCCAGCAATCGCTGTGGTTCGGAGACCTTTTCTTCGAATCTCACAAGAAAATCAAACAAACCGGGTAGCCCTTCATATATTGGCAGTGCAATAGTTTTAGTCTCCACATGGCATAATGACTGCGTGACTAACCCACACTTGTGGAGCGACACCTCATGCAAGCGTTTTTTCCAATTCTCTAAAGCATCATCAAAGTCAGATGACGCAGATATGTCGCTGCACCACCCAAGCTCACCGTTGGTCATCGGATTAATATAATCTTCTGAAATATTATATGTGTGGTCCCAACCGTTGGGAACTTCATCTTTTACTGGTTCAATATACCTGCGTCCTTCGGCCGGATCCAACGGGATGATGACTCTGAGGTCGCGGTTTTCAAAAGTCATCATCCACTTCTTAAAGTTGATTACTGCTGCACTATCGTTATCCCATCCATTCCCCAACAACGCGAGATAGGAGATCCCCCCTTCAACAACTTCGATCACATCAAAATCAACGTATGTCTTCATTCCCTCAATATCCACAACCAGACGTGGAACTCTCCCAATCGGTGTCACCTTGGCCTGATTAGCCAGCCGAAGCTGTACGGGAGACTAGCTCAGTGTGGGACTCCCCATTTTCGACTAGGCCTACTTGGTCAGGATATTGACATCCGAACCAAGATCCAGAATAAATGAATCAACTTCATAGTCTTCGATTTGAATGTTCATGCGCATCTCCTTACTTGTCTTCCATCGTTGTAAGGAGTTTACCGCGGACTCTTGTCTTTCCCTGGTTGGTTTTTGCAACAGCCCTGCAATCTCGGTAAGGGCATCTGGATCCCTTGCCAGCACTAAACAACTCTCAAAAAATTTCTTCAAGGTTCCAGACTGCCGCGATGGATCTGCCTCTGAGGTGGCATCAAAAACAGGAGGCATGTCACAAACAATGGCCTTACCGCGATCTTTTTCCATTGCACGACGTGCTTGAAAAAATGCATCCCATTGGGAGTCAATGTCAAATGACACCTTCTTCTTTCCTACTAACCGAATGAGTGGATGTGGACTATCCTCTCCTGTTGTCGCACCTCCACGAGTGATCACTGCCATAGCAGCATCTTGTGTCCTTGGTTCCGCAGAAATTATCGCAATAGTCGCACATTGAGTCTGATTCGGTGGCGGATTACCAGGTTAACTTACAGGATGGTTAGCATTCGTATTTGGACGTTGGTTCTGCACTGGTTACTGTACTTGATTCTGCACTGGTTGCTGCCCCTGATTCTGGCTCTGTAGTTGCGGAACATTCCCCGCTTTCCATCATGCAATCAACTATGGACAATTTTCAACCATGTGATCAGTAACACAATAGAACGTGCACTGCGTCTGTAATTGTGGGCAATCTCATTGGTAGTGCCCCAACACTCCATAATTGTAGGATTGGGCAGGTCCTCGACCTCGTCTGCCTTCATGACCAAAACCTCTGCCGCGGCCTCCTCGGAATCCACCGCGGAATCCCCCTTGTTGCTAGTATTGTGCTTGAGGAAACTACTACTGCATGGGATTCGGCTACATCTGCACATACTGTCCTAGATGAGCGCATGGTGCGGATTGAACGTACTACAGTTGCTGAACGTACTATGGCTGCTGCGGACCCACCAACATCTGAGTGTATTGTCGCATAAACTGTTGTGGTTGCTGCTGTGGTACAAACTGCACCTATGGTTGAGGCAGTGGCTGGGCTACCTGTGGCTATGGTTGCAGTTGTTGTACGGAACGCTGGTCATCCTTCACATAGAATGCATCGTACGTTCATTCGTGAAGTAATCCATATGCTCGACAGTCCTTGTCGTCATGTCCCACAGACTTGCAGAATGCACAATACAGATTCATCGACTTTGTCACCATTTTCTGCATGTATTGACACTCCTCATGTCAATGCCCATATACCTGACGTATGCGACACCATGACATACCACCACCGTTCAATGGGTTCGGTGCACCGGATAGAAGATAATTGTGGAAGTCTGGGTAGCTATCCTTAGTGTGCCCCTCTCTGCAACATTGCATGCACCACACTTCCTCATGATGTTCCTTACCCTTCTTAAGATCCTACAACTGGATGGTCAAATTTTCCAACTGAGTTGGAGAAGCTTCTAATTGGAGAAGCTTCTAATTGCATTGCAATTTCTAGGGCTTCACTTGGCATTGTAATGTTCTGTTGCATCAGCGGTAGTTGGATATGCGGTAGTAATGCCGCAATGAACCATTCTTTGTGCTAGGAAACGCTCATGTCGAAGCTGACCCGTGCCATCAGTGTTTTGAACCGCTGGTCAAAATCACACACTGTTTCATTGGGATATTGCTTAATTTCTTTCAGTTCTGTCATATACTGTGCTTCAGAATTGAGTTTTCTAAATTCTGCAACCAATCCTTGTCTGATGTCATCCAACATCTTCTCTGGAGCTCCTGTTGGAACTTGAACAAACTTCATAAACCAGTCTAATGCGCGACCTCGAAGAGTTGTCGCTAGTTGTCCTTTCTTAGCATCATCGTCAGTAATTTGCTTAATAGTCCATATTGCTTCACAGAGGAACTAGTATTTTTCAGGGTTATCTTTTCCATCTCCATGGAAAAACGGTAAATTTGCATTTTCGCCCGCCATCCTGGGCTTCCTTCCTATAGTCACTGAGCTACTAGCAATCAAGTTTTGTTGACATGATGAAAACGGTGGTGTCAAATTTGTATTCCTCACTGGTTAAGAGATAATGAGTGGAGGTGTGGGCACGTTGCTGCTAGGGTTTGGTCTTGCCTCTATCCTGGGCATAGCTTGGGTATCCTCGTCGGCACTATGAGGTTGCT